>QGED01000074.1:0-426868 GCA_004367475.1 Fusarium camptoceras | reverse complement strand
CCTACGGATACCTACCTACCTACCTTAGTAACTTCCAACCACCTCGAACCCAATTTTCCCTCGGCCTCCTACAGACGACAGAAAAGCGCCAAGTCTCGCATCGCACCAGATAATAGGCTATAGCCAAGACTCATCTTGACGCGTTGGGTAGGTCTGGTGTAGCTCCCTTCCTCAGCTTAGGTGGCCCCATTGCCAAATCAATCACGTGACGCTAGTTTCTTTGTGCTTTTGGCCCGATTCTTAACGTTAGTTCTTCCGCAGATTGCGACGTTGCTCACCTAGACAAATCGAGCCTTACGTGCACAGGACATCGCACGCCGCGATCTGTCGCTCACAGACAGACAGCTTGGGCTCGGCTTTACATACAACGCGCCATCAAAAATTGGCTACGCCACATCCAAACAATTATTTCTCCATCTTCCTCATATCCGTCTCGTCATTTCCATCGCCCTTTCATCGCGCTATTCGCTCTCTGTCGCCCGAAACCCCTCCTTCTCTCTCCACCTTCGACGCGGTCATACCCAACCGCATCAAAACGCCACAATGAGCAATCGCAAACGATCGCGATCTGTTGGGGAGGAGAATCGCGCAGAGTGTCCCTTCTCAATTAATTACGCGAGTAATCCATCGCGCGCAGAACAAGAACGTCATAAAAACAAGAAGCGGAAGCGCGACGGCCAAGATGACGATAAGCGAGTTCAAATCCAAATTTCACCCTTCTCTCCAACGGGTAGCTTCAAGACACATGACACGATGGACTTGTATTACACAGTTGAGCCTGGCAAGCGATGGCAGGATATGACGCGCTACAATAGCTTCGTCCGTAAGTACACAATGGAATTCAGACAGCACGATATCTGAGGGGCGTATGGCTAATACCTGCTAGTTAATAGCATTAAATACTACAGCGAGGGTTTCGTGTATGTCGCCAACGAAACAACGGTTGAGCATCAGAAAGCTCAGAACGAAAATGGCGACTATGAGAAGAGAGATAACAGGGAAGAATGGGTAGCGCGCATCCTCGAGATTCGAGCCTCCGACGAGCACCATGTCTATGCACGTGTCTACTGGATGTACTGGCCTGACGAGCTACCTTCCGGTACTATTGATGGCAAGAAGACTGTTCAGGGTCGACAACCATACCATGGCCGCAACGAACTGATCGCGTCCAACCATAGTATGTTCCAGAATGCTGACTGACATCTTTACCACAATGCAACTGACCAATGATTTAAGTGGATATCATCAACGTCGTCAGTGTAACGGCGCCCGCTTCCGTCAACCAATGGATAGAGTCAGACGACGAGGAGATTCAGGACGCTCTATATTGGCGCCAAGCATACGACTGTCGTAACTCGCAGCTTTCGGTATGTTGCGAGGTAGCGTGCTTTCCATTGACCCAAACTAACATTCCCACAGTCGGTTGATATTATGTGCAAATGCCAAACCCCTGCAAACCCCGATAAAACACTTATAGGATGTACAAGTTCGGAATGTGGGAAATGGATGCATCGCGAATGCATGGTCCATGACGTACTCATGAAGGTCTTCGAACGATTGGGCACCGACAAACCCCACCGGACCGAGGGAGCGACTGTCAAAGAAGAAAAACCCGAAGAAGCAACACGTCCCCTTTCGCCCACCGATGCCGAAGAAAAAGAGACACAGCCAACGATCGACGTGCGCTCTGGAGAGACACAAGATAATGTTCATGTGAAAAAGGGCATGCGTGACACGCCCAGAGACACCGAAACTCCCACACCTGGACCAACACCAGCAAGATCCATCGCTGCAGCATCAGCCAAAGGGGCGAACAGGAAGGGTCGCAAGAAGAAGGCTGTAGAGAAGCCTTACGCAGGGCTTTTCGAGGCTACTCTCAAGATGCAAGAAGGCCCTACGGCCTGGGAGATCCGTGACCTGCGCCAAAACGTAACAGGCGGCGACAAGACCTGGACTGAGAAAGCCCATTGTCTTTTGTGCGATAGCAGCATCGAATGAACATTCAACACCGAGACCTTATAGCCGTAAAGAACCTGCTCCGGTCAGCAGGTTCTTACGTCTTGAGAGGCGCAATTTAATATTGCGCAGATCAGCGAGTCAACTCTCAGTGGTTTGTGGGCAGCTGCGGCCTATTCGACAAGGCTTATTGGAACGACGAATGTCTTCGGTTTCTTTTATCAAAATTTCGAGGTCACTTTGGCGATTCGCCCACTGGTGGATTTTCCGGGCGCGGCGTTGGAGGCGAAACTGGCTGTATCGTGAGTTGGGAAAGCGGTGCGAACTGGAACTTGCGAGCAGTGAGGGAGATACGCACTTTGTTTTGCTTTTTTATGAGATTCTTGAAGCGACGCGGGAGGAGTTGTCCATATGGGCCACAATACGAACTACTGGGGAGGACTAGGTCAACGTTGAGGTGGTGGATGGACGTATTCTGGGTATTGGATCAGAGAGGTTGAGCATGCGACTAGTTGGCCTTTTCGTTGATTATAAACCTTCTGACATGGTACCATTTGCCTGGCAAAGGTTTTGTCGACGGCTTGACTTTTTCTTTCTTAAGAATGAGGCTTTATTTTGATTTAATCGAATTCTATTTCCTTACATCCTGGCACTTTGTTGTCTGACTATCTTATCTATGATACTATCTCTGTCCCTATTTCACAGTCTTCTGAAAGCCTTCAGGCTTTCCGACTTTGAGGAGCTAACCCGTCACTTACATGCTGTGGTTGGTGTAAGCCTCGAAAATAGGTTTGTTTGGAGTCCCAACGTAGGTTAGTAGATAGGTAGTCGGGAATAACCATAGATCTTGAGCTTACATAGAAGTTCAAGTACGTACTCCACACGGAGCTCCAGGCGACCCCGCTACTCCATAATGTCGCAGAGCTTCACCTCGACACAGTGCATTACCTGAAGACCAAACCACTGGGCCCTTCGTAACCGACAATAACAAGAATTCAACAACTGCTGGACGGCCATAGCAAAACGACCCGACAACCCGCTACAATGGCTGTCGACCCCTTTGACTCAGCTCTGTAAGCCTTCCCCTCTCTCTGCCTTTCGCGCAATGACGTTTTCCCCTTATAGCTGACCGTTTCATCCGTAGCGACCTCCTGCGCCGCCTCAATCCCAAGCAGACAACCGACCATCTCAACGCCATCATCTCCATCGCCCCTGACCTGACCGAAGATCTCCTCTCGTCCGTCGACCAGCCCCTTACCGTGCGCCGCTGCAAGCAGACTGGCCGAGACTACCTTCTTTGCGACTACAATCGCGATGGCGACAGCTACCGTTCTCCATGGTCCAACCAGTTTGACCCACCCCTGGATGAGGCTGGCTCTGGTGGTGTAGGTGCTGGTGGAAATGAGGGCGCAGGCGAGGGTGCGATCCCAAGTGAGCGTGTTCGCAAGATGGAAGTCAAGGCGAACGAGGCCTTCGATGTGTATCGTGACCTGTATTACGAAGGCGGCGTGAGCAGTGTTTACTTCTGGAATCTCGATGATGGATTTGCAGGGGTTGTCCTTCTTAAGAAATGTAGGAGACGACTCTGTTAACTGCATGTCTGCTTTTGAACTGCGAACGCTAACTTGATATCTAATTACAGCTTCTCCCCAAGGTGGCAATTCCGAGGGTGTCTGGGACTCCATTCATGTTTTCGAGGCTATCGAGCGAGGACGAAGCACTCACTATAAGCTCACATCTACCGTGATCCTGACGCTGTCGACTGGTGGTGGTAATCTGGGCGAGATGGACCTCAGCGGCAACATGACACGCCAGGTCGAGCAGGATCTCCCTGTCGAGAACGACGACAGTCACATTGCCAACGTCGGACGGTTGGTCGAGGATATGGAGCTCAAGATGCGCAATCTCCTGCAGGAGGTTTACTTTGGCAAGGCCAAGGACGTCGTGGGTGACTTGAGGAGTATTGGAAGCTTGAGCGAGGGGGCACGGGATCGCGAAGCGCAGCGGGAGCTTATCGGAAGCATGAGGAAATGATCGGTGTACAAGACCTCCTCCTGCTCGTCTTATGTGGCGTTTTCTAAGAGCAATACGTTCGATAGACTCTTTACAACTTTTGTGGCATTGCAAATAAACACCATCTGTTCTGGAGTGAGTAGAGCAGATCTGGCAGGCAACTTCCTTTTGATAGTCTCTTTACAGCCAACTGCTTGCCCTGCAAGACTTGGAAGCATGGATAGGACACACGTGCCCTGATATTGCTGTTGCGAAGTCTATCTAATGTGAACAGACTGGGGAGAATCTCATCAGTTCAAAGCACATGCCAGAACTCTCCGATCCCATTCCAAGTCGAGATCGAATAACCTGCGCATCTCTGGAACCGGCCCGTTTTCCCGTAGAGAGCATGTACCGTAACCTAGTAAAGCAACGCGGATATGTAGGTGAAGTGGTTACCCAGATCAGTATAGCATCAGCATTAGCTTCAACACGTCCTGAGCGTCTTTGCAGGGGCTGGCAGGACCATTGGCTAAGTTCGATCCTGGACGTCGATCAGGTTCTGTCATCAAAGCGAAGGTCGTGTTGTAAATTAGCGATGAGTGCAAAAATACAGAGTACACATAGTTGATTAGGTGAAGCGTCCCTGAGCACTTCCAGCTACATAGGCTTTTGGACATTTGAGAACCACAAACCGAGCCCTCGCCCTCACCTATGGCTGGCCGCGACTCCTTGTTACAGTCAGCATCGAGCTCATACGCAGTAAGGCTTTACTGTGCTGTCCTACAGATGGCGGCTAGCATGGTTAATTCACATAGTGCGCCAGACCACACTAACGGACATGGACTCAGTTCCTTCTGAGTCAGAGACATCACACGTTCTGCAGAAATGCATGAACACGACTTTGCGAGATTAGTGAAAGGCAGTAGCCTTTTGCACAAGGCACCGATGTTGCCAGATGATGTTGTCTGAAGGATCTTAGTGATGGAGGGGGTCCCACCCTTGACCAGAGGTGGGCGCGAGCTTGAGGCCGGGCTGAAGATGGGGAAGTGGTTACAGCCCTGTCTCGCCAGACATGACAGAAGACAGCGTCGAAGAACAGCGAGACATTGGCACTTAGACACCATCAGCAATGGTATGGGGTTGGAAAAGCCGTGTAGGAAAGATCAAGGCACTCGGCTTGGTGAAACGGGTTTCGGGGGTGGAATGTGAGGCGGAGAGCCGGCGATAAAATTCATAGCCATGTTCAATAGTGATCCGAGGACGACACGGATCGCGTTATGGATACGTAGTTCTCGATTGCTCGCTCACTTTGCTTGCTCCATAGCCGCATTGAGGTCTGTGTTGCGCATGTCATGCAGACAAGGCCTTGCGGATCCCGGAGTTTTGGTGCATGTTGGTCGGATCTAAATCTTAACCTCATCCTCAATGGCTCAAAGACCTGTTGTATGCGTGCACGTACACTGTTAAATGTCTTAGGCGCCTGGACTTATTGATGTTGGTACTGTATTTTACCCGTTAGCTAGGCGTGGCGTCGACGAAGGCGTCGTATAGTGCTGAACTGTATGCTAAGATAGGGGCTAAATCCATTGAGTTTTTGAAAGGTCGCTAGGGACGATAGTGAGATGACATGTAATTTCTTGACCATGATACTGGATCTCACAGTGAGGAGATCGCTGGGTTAGTTGGTTTAGCTTTCGTTTATTATCCCGAGGGTGGATGCAAGTGGTAGGAGTGCCCTGGCAGGCACCTACCTGGGAAATACAGGGCTGTAATAGGTAGGCAAATGGCTCCTGCCTCAGCTAGGCCAAGATCTGGGCAGGATATTGACAACAGTTAGTCCAGGACTGGGAAGGTAGGAAGGGATTGACTGCCGCTTGAAACTTGGCATACATCGATGTGAGACTTCCATGTGATGATTCTGTTTGCTTCAACAACTACTCCAATTTTTGCTACCTTTCATTCCTCAGTTTTTCTAGAACTGTCACGACATTCAATTTTCCGCCATTGGTAGGCAGACACGCGAATGGAAGAGTTCTAGAAAATCAGAACCCCGCATCGTGCCGTTCCTGTTCCTGTCGCTTGCCACATGCCCACTTGACAGACGCAGCCGCCTGCCATATCCCCTGATCAAACCCCCAGCCTCCTCAGCCTTCGCTTCAGGCACACACAGCAAAACCACAAACAAACTGGATGGACGTCGGATATCGAACGCCAAAGCCCAGCGTGGCTTGGCCTGTTGACTATTTGACCCGGTTGCGTTCAGCACCTACCACTTTTCTGGACGTAAAAAGATCAAGATGACCCTGTGGCGGCCCGGACGGGATCTTAGGATCGACAGGTATGCCGGTGTTCAGCGCTAAGGCTCTTGCAAGACCCCAAAGTACAGTACATCGACAGTTCACTACCCCTCACCCAGCAACCATTGCTTGGTCTCTCAACCCAATGCTGAGAAAGTATGTCAGAAGGTTGGCACGTAGGTCAGCGCAAGTTCATCATGCCACTCTGTCAGAGACCGCGAATTTCGCCAAAACGATTGAAGGCAACATGGCATTCTTAATCTGGTCTCGCGGCGCAACAAACCAGACACGCTTCGCTAGCTTATGCACATCCCATGTGGAAATGACCCTGAACCAAGGACGTATTTATCAGCATGCTGTAGGTCGAGAATGCGTGATGCAGGAATAAGTATCGTGTCCGACCAAGTGTTAGGAATTGGACATTTGACCGCCTGTATGGGGGGTATTACCTTATATTTTCACCAACCTGAACTTGCCCCCAAGATAATCAGCGAACGGGTGGTGTCTAAATGCGCCCAGACTCTTGTAGTCATTCGCACTGACTTATATATTGCCAGTCTATCCAACGGGACAAGATTGTTTACAACGTTTAGAAGTGTACGCATGCGTCGTCTCAGGCAGGGACGGCGATTGTCATGCTTCTCAATCCCTGTCATGCCGGCATGTCCCTTGTCACAATGGCAATGACGAACATGGAGGCCCACTGCAGGTTCGGTAGCTAGGTGCTAGCCCAGCGATATGGTGAACGGGGCATCTTGCAAATCCATCCTGCAGCTCTGCTCGTCCAGCCCCATGACCGCCAATTTGTATCTCCGCCAGCTAAGTTAGGGGACAATTACCCCCACTGATCTAATACAGTTTGGACCTCTGCATTCTTTTGCAGCCTATGTTCTTTAGCAAGACTTTCAACTATTTCTTCTTGACTCGCATCTGAGACGCACTTGTCAGACTCTTGCCAAGATTGACTGCCGAGGGGTTGCTGAAAGAACGGCAAAAGCAGTGAAAATGATAGCAACAGCTTCAATGTCACAATATTGAACCTTAGACTAAACTAAGCAAAGAGCCATGCTTTAACGAGAACCTTGACCTAAGACTAGGAATGAAGTACATACATAATCGAGCGGACTATGGATCTCTGAACAGTACAGGGTCATGTACACTGCATGTACAGTACACTGCATGTACTGTACATGAGTTGAAAGGACCCCTCCACAGGCCGCCCACCTGCTTTCTTAACTCATCTTTCAGTCCAGCGTTTCCTTCGGTCTTGTACCTGTTCTACACATGCGTGCCGCCATCGAGTCTGCTAGAGACTTCATACATACATGTTTAGAGTCAATACAAGGTAGCCTTGTTGAGGCCTGAGACTCCGAGGTCGACAGGTATCATGAAACAAGAGTCTCAGTCTCGTAAGCGACTGATGGAAGAACAGCTTGGTGCCTGACATCGGTAGGGCATAAAGGTAAACCCTTTGACAGGGCCATTTACGTCCATAAACCCACAATGCGCCCCTCATTAAACTAGAGACCAGCCAGCATCGAAACCTGGGCCCCTTTTGCTGGGAAAGGAGTCCACATTACATCCCACTCATTCTTACACTGGCCGACTCTTCCCCCTCGTCTTTTCTACGGAGATCCACCCTCTCCCTCATCAACGCAGTTTCGAGGACCGAATAAGGACATTGTTATTTGTTGCCTGTTTTCAGTATTCCGGTGCATATTCTTGCTCGGCCTGGTGATTTCGTTTCGATCGTTCAAGAGAAAACCAAGAGGCTTCGGAGGATTCGAATACATATTTCAAAGTTGGTTCAAGCCCCTGGTCACCCATCGCTCGTCCCAGAAAGCGGTTGGTGCGTCGCCTCGTGCCCTCGCAAAAGTTGAAATTGCTACCGACCTACGGATACATACTACACTACATCTGTTGATCGTGTTTCCCTCCACTCCTCCCACCGCGCATCCCGCCCATCTGGTTCCGTCTTCCGTCCGTCCTCCCGTTGCCTTCCCGCCTTGGATCAAACTTGTTCCCCTTTGCTCCCGCACATCGCCTTTACGCCGTCGTCACACCAGCACTTTTGGGGCTCAATATTAAGTACAGCACTAAACTTGTGCTATTGTATGTCCTAGCACTTCTTTCTCCTTGATGTCCTAATAAATACCTACGTACTTACGTGCCTGACTCCCTGCCAGGTTGCGGCCCTTCTTCTCACAATCAAACTACTGAGCTAGGTCATTGCCCAGCCCACTCTCCACGAGAGACCCGAACGACCTCGCTTCGACCAACGCTAAATCACACCGATTCTCGCATATCCGTCCAGCGTTGGCACCCCGTGGGACCTCTTGGCTGGCGCGCCTTTACTCAACTGGAACCCTCTCTACCCCCTGAGGGCCGAATAATCTCGTTCCAATACTGTACCCAGACTCGATATTCCACACACAGCAGCCACTTGCCGTCTCCGTACAGCATCTTGTTAAACTAAACATTAGACATCCAAGTGTATTTTGTCTGTTCTGCTTTTTTCTTTCGAATCTTCGCCTTCCAATAACTCGCTTCTGCACCGCCGACGTTGAGACATCTGCACCCTCATCCCGACCCCACGTTCGCGCACGATTAATATTACGATTCGACCGCCACAACTCTCACGACCATGGCCGAGAAGCCTTCGGTCTTGATCATTGGAGGGCTTGGCTACATCGGCCGCTTCCTGGCCCTCCATATACACCAGAATGAGCTTGCCTCCGACGTGAGACTTGTCGACAAAGTTCTTCCTCAATTGGCATGGTTGGCTCCTGAGTTCTCCGAGGCTTGTTCGCAGGACAAGTTCATGCAAGCTGATGCCAGCCGACCCGGTAAGATATCGTGCTGCTTACTCATATCACCTTGATTAGTTTGCTGACCATTCGTTTCCTCTCCTCTAGAAGCATTAGCAAGAATCTTTGACCGACCTGACGGAAAGCAATGGGATTATGTTTTCAACTGTGGTGGCGAAACGAGGTATTCGCAAGAGGATGAGGTTTACAAGCTGAGATCTTTGAATCTTTCAATTGCGGTGGGTCAAGAGGCGGCGAAACGAGGCGTCAAGGCCTTTGTCGAGCTCAGCACAGGCATGGTGTACAAATCGGACTCGTCTCCAAGCAAAGAAGGCGATAAGCTGAAGCCATGGAACCGCATTGCTGTTTTTAAGCTGCAAGCCGAGGAGGAACTCTCCAAAATTGAAGGGTATGGTGGGACCAGAACTTCTCAACGCTTTGTGTACTAATGTGGCTTCCCAGACTCAACCTTATAATTGTGCGCCTACCACATGTATACGGGCCTTATGCTTCTCAGTGGGTTGCGACAGCACTGTGCATGGCTCGTACATACCAGCATCTGGAGGACGAGATGAAGTGGCTTTGGACTAAAGATCTCCGAACTAACACAGCACACATCGACGATGTCACACGCGCCCTGTGGGATATCGCAGCTTGGTACGACGCCGGCAAGGCGAGGTGGGATGAAGCCAGCATGGGCAAGATTCCCACTCTTAACATAGTGGACGAAGGCGCGACAAGCCAAGGCACCATAGCGACCATTATCGGCGACATCTTCAAGATCGAGACGGGTTTCCAGGGCCAACTCATCAGCACCTTTGCGCGTCTTAACCTCGACAGTGTTGTAGACGATGTCAATGACGAACTTCTGGGACCATGGGCGGATCTTCTGGCCGATGCGGGCATCACGCGACCAGGACCATTGACCCCGTTCATGGAGAAGGAGCTGCTCAAGGATACGGATCTCAGTATGGACGGAACGCGTCTGAAGACGCTATTAAGCTTTGAGTACAAGAAGCCAACCCTTACCAAGGAGCTGATCGAGGAGGTGATTGAAAGCTACAAGAGGATGAAGTGGTGGCCTTGAGAGGATGACGGAGAAGAAAAAGAATACAGATGCGGCATGGAATAACATGATGTGCACGGCATGTATGGATATCCATGGATTTTGACTTGTTTCTTGCATGAACTCGACTTAGCGAAGATTCCGCTTGTTGCTGGAAAGAGACGATACCCGGGGCAATGGAAAGCCACAGGAATGAAGAGCGGCGGTGAGAAGATCCGGCAGAATCGAGCTGCAGCAGACTTGGTGTCTGTCAAACAAGAACTGCCAGCAGATGATGATGATGATGCCTGGGGAGGTATATAAAGAAGTTATAAGCACGACCTGTATATTGGAGTTGTGAATGGCGAAAGACGTGGGATGACGAGTGTACCCAGTAGAGGGTAGACTAATAATACAGCCAAATACATTGCATGTTCAAGATGGATTTTGCATACGATTCTCGTTCTTGGCTGTAAGGCTGACTGCGTACGCATGTTCTTACGGATTCTGGGAGATTTCAACGCAAGGCTCAGCCTAGTTATTGACGAGGAGGCTGAGAGATTCATGATTGAGCCGAGGTTTACGAAGGAGGCATGTGGGAGAAAAGAACAAAATGGTTCTAGTTGAGTTGTACTCGGCGGTGGAGATTAAGGATTGACGATGCGGGGATGTGATCCTGGCCGAGATTTCTTGGTCGACGTCGTGAACATTGGCACTGGGAGTTGACCTGGCCTGATTCAATTCTTTTCAATTCAATGTTGGGGGCATCAACCATCCTGCAAGGGGTCGTTAACAAGATGATTTTAAGTGCTGACACTATCTTTATCATTGGGTGCTTTGTTTGAAACGAGTATTACTTCACATACATTATATTATATTTCTATCGTTCCAGTAACAAGCTGCCTTTATTCGTACATTGATAGTACTGCTGTCAAGCCTTTTAGCATGTGGCCGTATCAGAGACATCCACGATGAAGCTTGGTAGAGACATGTATTTATCCTCAGTCTATACCTTGGACTAGGTACGGACACAACTTCCATATCTGAACTGTACGACCCTCGTAGCTTCAAGCCAGATATCCCTCCTGCGCATCATATGAGTGTAGGTAATTGCTCAGCCTCTATTTTGATTTAACCCCGCATTGAGAGGATCCTACGTAGTACCCCTATCATGTGCTTGATCACCTACCACTTTTGTATAGGTACCCAGTAACTTGAGGTTACCTGAAGCTCATAGAATTAAGAGGCATTGCCCGTAGGAGAGAACAAACATAACCCTGCCATTGGCTATTTCATTGACCTCGGCGTTTTGTCTCATTGCTCGGTGTTGCTTGTGATTGACATAGAATGCTTGGCCTCACCGGAACAAAGCATATAAAATGTAGCGAATACCCAACCAAGAAAGCGCGGTTCTAAAATTCCATTGGTACCTTCCCCATTCATTCTGATTGAACTGGAAGTTGCTTGTACCACGTAGACTATATACCTGAGAAAAGCGCATTTGCAGTTTGATAGCGTCATTTTGATCCACAAACCGCCAGCTCAGCTCAGCCCAGCCTTACCAACATCCGACCTCAATCGCTAGTCGACTATACAGTACTCACTTCTCTCAACAAAATTATTGTTCTTTCACTTTTCCTACACCAAATACATATCTTCTTTTATTTGAACTCAACATACCCTAACAATGGCTGCCCCCGCTGAGAAGACCATCACTGACTTCAGTGGTAAATGGCTCCTCGTATGTTGTACCCCTCTACTCAATACATGATCATGTTATAGTTGAACCATGAGACTGACAGCGACGCGCATTAGAACAAGAACCTGTCCGATAGCTCAGAGCCTATTCTCGCCCTGCAGGGCATCGGCTACCTTACTCGCAAGGGAATCGGCTTGGCTTCAATTACTATCGACGTCAACCAGTACAATGCCCCTCCCAAGCCACCAAACACCTCCACGGACGTCTTCACTCACGTCGACATCACCCAGTCCGCGTCTGGCTTGTCAAGCACCCAAGAGAACCGATGTCTTGACTTTGAGGAGCGTGAGCACTCTGACTGGCTTTTCGGTGCCGTCAAGGGTCGTTCCCGTTTCATTACTCTCGATGAGGTTGAGGACGACTTTCTCAAGGAGGGCTGGCTTGTTGAGGGTGAGGGAAAGTTCATCGAGAGTATCGCCGAGAGCGTTGATAATGGCTGGGTCGCTACTCAGATCTGGGGATTTGAGGAAATTAAGGGCGAGAGGAGATATGTCAGGCACATTGTGGTGACCAAGGGCGACAAGAGAGTCACCGCCAAGCTCATCTACGACTACCAAGGTTAGATATAGAAGATTCAAGTTACCTAGCCGGCATGGATAGATGATTAACGACATGAATACCACGCCCTCCCCCTCAAGTACCTAAATAACACCTTCAAGAAATATACTTGATTGATGAAGATGTGGCCTGCATAAATGGCCAGCATTCGGTATTTAAAAGTAATGTCCATCAAGGTTCATTGTCCCCAGGGTATTGCGCTATGTTGAAAGCAGCTTTCCTGCTTGACAGGCTGCGACAAGCCTACCACAGCCTTCATGATGTTTAGATCATTATTCCCCAACGCCCATTCAAGATGCCCATGTCTTTTTTTTTTGGTCGACTTCCATCCAAGCCATATCATAAACCCTTATTCCCCTTACAGGGAGACGGCATCATTTACTCGGGTCTTCGCTTCACAAACTCCTCGAGATCCTGTACTGTCGCAACGCCAAGGACGAACCTTCTCTTTTCGTCCGTAACAACAGCAAATTCTTCCTTCCAAGGCCCATCAGTCACACCTCCACGGTAAAAGTCCTCGAGCTCTTCAAGGGTGGTCTCCATGGTGATGACCTTGTAGCTGCGGCCCTTGCGCTGGAAACGTGTCATGGCAGTCGAGAGAGGATCGTTAGGCTTGACCTTGCCCGAATCGAGCAATGACTGCAAGTGTGGGATAGAGATGTAACCCAGGAGAGCACGTGTTTCGGAGTCAACGATAGTCAAGTGGGTGTAATCGCGCTCGAAGGCGGAGAGAAGTGCTAGAGAAATGGCATCGGAGGGGTTGAGAGACAGCGCGGCTGGGGGGTCAAGGTCTTCAACGGTAGCCTGCAGCGCATTAGTTATGCTTGAGTGTCGATATACACCCCATAGATACAGTGAGCTTTATTTGGACATTGCATTCCTGAAGCTCTTGGTATAAAAGGGTATCATGAGCGAGTTTAGACAAAGAAACATACCCCACGATATCTCGAAGACCACTTTGTAACAAGGGGGCGTGTCGCGTCGGACATTGTAGTAGTGGCAGTAGCAGTAGCCATAACGGAGAGGTTGATGACAGGAAAGAATATCGAAAGCTCAACGAGAGAGTCGAAGGGATTTGTTATTCTGGTTGGGTCTGATTGAAATGTCGGGGTGTTGAAGGGTCGCGGGGCAGGTCTAACTAAAAGTCACAGTCACGCAAAAGACTCGACAGATGGTGGGGCACAGCTTTTTTTCGTTAGGTTATCATGACACGGATGGGATGATGGGCTAAACCACTAACAGTATAAGAGTCGATGTTCCTTTGGATAACTATAACTAATGAATCTAATACTTTATTGTACACGCAAATTAATTTCAAACTCAGTGGGCAATGGTTTGTTTGTATCAACGAATTGTCTAGGTAAATTTGGATGGTTCTTGAATGTATAAATTATTCTGTCATCCCGGCTGCCAGAGCCCGAGCTACAGAAATAAAACCTGCAGCAGCTTTCAGCCATGGTAGCAAACCTTCAGCTGACCCCACTAACTTGAGGTCATGAACTGGCCCCATCTGCAATCTGTGGATCGTCCCGTTACGGAGTTTCTTCACTAGCGTCCTGAGACAAGATCCGGTGTAAGTGGAATCAACTTATCGACGCCCGGGGAAAGACATTTACCGTGGTAGGAACATGGACAGGACATCAAGGAATTCAACTACACAGGGGATACTCCTTCATCGTAACAACAGCGAATCAAATGACTGACAATCTCGTGTGAAGCGTGATGTCACCATCCACTCCAATGTACCTGCCACAAGCGTCATACCTCTTGTATTCATGGACGGGATGGAATTGGCATGCATCACCTTAACTCCGTGAGATAGGTAGGCACGACCAACCTGCCCCAGATGATTGCTGCTTCCCTTCTTCCATCTCACTTTCAGCTATTTTTTCTTCTCTGTCTACCATTCTTCACAAGACGCTGTAACTGAGCATCTCGGTTCGTTCATTGTTGGAGCTGAAGCGTCATATCGAGTAAGGCAGGCTCAATCCGCACAGCCGACTCATCTGTGTCACATTGGAGAGCAGCAGTCGACTCAATAAGGAAACCTCCTCACCGGTTCCTTATCTTTGCTCCCTGCTTCTCTCACATCCTCCCATCTCGACATCTTACTTTCCTATAGACAGTCAATCGAACAAAGCATCACTAATAGACCGCATCGCAGTTCGTATCGGACAGATAAAATGTCCCCGTTGCATCCGTCAAAGGACGCCCTCCAAGGGTCGTTCTACAGCCCCCTCTTGGCAACAAATCGCACTCGATATCAGGCTCGCGCCGAACTCTTCCCCGTCCACTCTTCCATTGTTGAAGATGCCAAGGGCAAGGCAAAGCAGCTGAGCGCCGAAGCAACAGCCGAATTTGAAAAGGCGAGCGCAAAGGCTCAGGCAAAAGCTGGAAGAATCGAGTTGTATTCTGGCAAATACTACGCTGCCTGTACCTTCGGCGGTTTGATGGCTTGTGTAAGTGCTCAGTTCAGGTCTAGGCTTTAATGGGAATGGACTATGACATCGTCAAGTCTCTTCCTCCATTTATATCTTATACTAATATGCCTCATATAGGGCCTTACTCATGCTGCTGTAACTCCTCTTGATCTTGTGAAAACCCGACGTCAAGTTGATTCCAAGCTCTACACTAGCAACTTCCAAGCCTGGGGCAAGATCTACCGCGCTGAGGGCATCCGTGGTATCTTTACTGGATGGAGTCCTACACTCTTTGGCTATTCTGCTCAAGGTGCTTTCAAGTATGGTTGGTATGAGTACTTCAAGAAGACCTACTCTGACATGGCTGGCCCCGAGGCTGCCACCAAGTATAAAACTGGTCTTTATCTTGCCGCCTCCGCCTCCGCTGAATTTCTCGCCGACCTCGCTCTCTGTCCCTTCGAAGCCGTCAAGGTCCGTATGCAAGGCTCAATCCCAAACCCCTACACTGGAACAATCCAGGGCATCAGTGCTGTCACAGGCAAGGAGGGTGTTGCTGGTCTGTACAAGGGTCTGTATCCGCTCTGGGGCCGCCAGATTCCTTACACAATGATGAAGTTTGCCTCCTTTGAAACTATTGTTGAGATGATCTATGATCGTCTTCCCGGTCAGAAGAGCGATTATAGCAAGGCTGCTCAAACCGGCGTATCCTTCACCGGTGGTTACCTCGCTGGAATTCTCTGTGCTATTGTTTCCCATCCCGCCGATGTGATGGTCAGCAAGTTGAATTCCAACCGTCAGCCCGGAGAAGCTTTCGGTAGCGCGATGGGTAGAATCTACAAGGACATTGGTTTTAGTGGTCTCTGGAACGGTCTACCTGTACGAATAGTCATGATCGGTACTCTGACTGGACTTCAGTGGATGATTTATGTAAGTGTTGCGAAACGACCCCCTCGATTTCTCTGACGTTGTTTGCTGATGCGAGTTGCAGGACTATTTCAAGATCTTCATGGGTCTCCCGACTACTGGCGGCGGCCCACCACCAGCCAAGAAGCAGGAGTAAGCCATAATGGTGTGTCTTATGAGAGAATTTTCTTTGTATGTTCTGAGAAGCGTGTGGTATGTCTGCTGGACACATTTCGATTCTGTTCGGATCCGGTGGGCTAGACCGAGAATCATGTGGATAGCCGGACGAAACAATCGATTCCTATAAAACATTGGGATTCCTAAGATAACGCAATACGTTTCGATAGTGACATGTCTCGGGACGAGCGGGTATAGGTGGAACGGTCCATTCGCTTTGTGGAACTCCAAGCTTATCGTTGTCCATCCTGGTTAGAAGATGACTTGGCCGGATAACGATGCTGCAGGGGTAAATAAGACACAGTATGTCCTGTCCTCGGAGTATCAGAACGATTGACCCCCAAAAGCATAAGAGACGAAATACTTTGGCCACTGTATGTCAGTTTAGAACATCAATTAGGCTACTTTGTTGGAGTAGCATAAGCTTTAGAAGACAATTCTTGTGTTACCCATCTAACTGTCAACTAGGTACTGAATAGAAGGGTGTGTGCTTCTTGGTGTTCTTTCGTGCATGAGCGATCGGAAAGAATAACGATGCCTGCGGGACGATGCGGAACTTGACGGACTGGGAAGGTCAGTCGAATTCCTTATGCTGCATGTTTTTATGAGAAAACCCGTACCTGAGTGGTAAGTGAAAATTTTGGAGGCACAGCGATGTGCTTACATCTAATGATAGATGGGTAGGTAGGTAGGTTATGTATTACCTTGGACTCTACCGGGTGATCCTCTGCCAAGAGGAGGGTATGGCTGGAAATGTTGGGCTCAGACTTCGTTTTATAAGATTCGATTTTGACTCATAACGTCTACACTTGCTACTTAACTGAGCTTACTCATTATGATATTATCAAATGTGCCGTTAACAGAGGCCGTTGTGGTGTAGTTTGTAGATAGATATTGTTGTTGATAGCCAGCCTGTCACTAAAAGAGGGCTGCAGCCAATGCCGTCATGGTACATGAGATTGAGTGGGCACCGCGGGGAGAGCGGCGCGGTTCGCGAACATTGATGCAATGCGATGCGTGCAGGCGGTTGTGAACTTAGTTCCAGCCAGAGCGCTAGCGTAACTGACGTTTATTCCAGAACACTACTACCTTTGGCTTCGAAGGTGGGTTGGTTTAGTTGTGTAGCGTAGCAGCCAAAACCCCTCTCTCTCCAGCTCTCCAGCCCGCACGCCGCACAGTCGAATAGCAACAGAGTAGAAACAGCCACATATAAAAGTACTATTCACTACCACGAACTTGGCACTCCTTACCTCAAAGACTACGTAATATCGTATAGGTCGGGGCAACCGGCATCCATGGTCAAGATGATAAACCACACCTGGGCATCAGGACAAGCAACTGTTCATAATGTTGTCCGAGCCCTTCCTCGAAAGTATGAACAATGCGCAGGAAGTCCGGGACCGACGCATCTGAGGTACCCGATATCCACAAATAACTATCGGGTAGTCTAACGTTTAGGTCTTCGGCCAAGCTGTCGTGAGAACCTGAACATACCGTCTTCAGGTCATCTTTTTCCAGCACGCAGATGTACAGGGCGACATACACATCAACAATAACGGACCGACTGGTGGGCGATCAGGATGGGAGGGGAATTGAGTTGATAGGATACCATCACCACGGTTGGGAACCAAGGGTCGAGTGATTGGTGACAGTCTAGTTGTGTGGGTGGGCTGAGGGATGTGCCGCATGGCAACCCCACACTCTCATCCGAATCTCGAAGAGGGGTTGCTTTGGTTCAGCGAGCATGGCTCTGACTTATTAGTTCCAGAGGTAGATGCAAAGTGAATGCCCAACAATTGAAGACACAATGAGGCTCCGAATCTGTGTACCCAAGTCCAGAGATTGTTCCGTTGTTGATGACAGCCATTCGAACTGCTACTATACCAGGAATATAACGTTGTCTGTTCAGCGGTCGTGGCTAATTGCCAGTCAGCTTCCGTTTCTGTGTATTCAACAATGCCAAGTAACAGGGTTTAGGCAAGGAAGAGACTCACTCAACAGTGGTCTTGCTGTTTTCTGATACCGCCTACCTACCCAGCCCGGGGAGGCAACCGTAATCGAGGTTCCCTGGTCAAAGGCAACACAGAATACGTCGTCACTTACTATGTATGAGGCAAAATCTTTCAGGCAGTATGGAATAACAGTTCTCATCTGAGAAAGCAGCCACGCCAGCAACTCAATGCTAATCAGATGCAATGTGAATAACCACGGTCCAGCAGAACCCATTCCAGGAGTCTGGCGAACTGAGTCCGAGTCAGATGAATTAAATCATATTGTCCTCGCTCTGGTCAGCAATGACAGTCCCAGCAACATATTTGGCTTGGCGGTGGTTGGTACATCTCGGCACCCGCCTGGTGAAATGCTCGCCGTCCAGGCTCCCGAATGCTTCGGCTAAAAGTTGTGAAGAGAGGCACAGGCGGTCTTGATTTCAAATTTCACATTGCCCTGAGCTAGGAGAGGCAGGCTAATAACCGATGAGTTGTGGCGCTATTCGTTATTTACCGCACCAAAGACCGAGTCTGCAAGTCCAAATTAGCGCTCCTGACGCTGTCATTTCAACTATTGGTAGGTACTGAAAATCGATACAGTGCCTGTAGGCATCGTTGTCTAGGTAGTGCCTGGAAATGCATTCGGGGAGAGTGTATAAGGTACATATGTGAGGGACTTTTGAAAAATCCATACCTGTTTGGTTGTTGACTCGTTATCTCTTGTTGGTTCGTCAGCAACTTGTGAGAAGGAGAGGGAAAAGACTACCACTCGGCAGTTGCCTGTCTGATCGATGAAGTTATCGTGGGAACAGTCTATTTGTTGGTTTCAAGGTGGGTAGGTAGGTAGACACTGTCATCTGCGTCGGGCTTGCCGTCTATGTAACGGTTTTAGAGAAGGAAGGCATGCGAGAGTAAAGGGAAGGCTCCCTAAGAAACCTTGCTTGCTCCTCACTACTATATGCTATCTCCGAAGGTGGCCTTCCCTCTAATCACGAACCATAAGGTCGACTAGAGTTTGTCAAAGGGAAGGCGATCACGGAGAAGAAGTGATTTGATATCCGTACTCTTTTGTCTTATTTTCGGGTATGACAATAACTATATAGCGTTCTTGGATTCTCAAGGTCAGCGGCTGCTTTAAGCCCCATGTTGACATTTTTATCCTGGACTGTGTCTGGCTTCGTCGTACCAGCCAATGGATCATTAGCGACGAGACCTGGCCACCAGCTGGCGTCTATCAACCGCCCACCGTTCACACCACGTTCGGCCTAGGTCTGATCTGGCACGCTGCTTCGTACCCCGTACAGTACCCCAGGCCCCCTCTTCAACAATGATGTCGGATTTCTACATCCAGCCTAGTCTAGCCTAGTTTACCTAGTAGGTATCCAGTCTTAGTAGGTACCTCGTCCAAAAGGTACGATGATACAGTACCTAGTCGGTATGTCAAAGGCGTCGATAGCTTGAATATGGCTTCGTAGACAGACGAAGCATTTGATTTGGACTGAGCATTATTCCTCTATTCTTGAATCTACATCTAATATCATTCCTCTTTCGAAGTGTAAGCCTTGCCTCTGGGGTGATATTTTCTAGACCGAAGGACCCAGCAAATGCACCATCATGAGAGTCTAGGCAGCGCTAGTACTATATCGTGAGTTAGAGGGGGGTAGTTGGGGGCTTCGAGGGTCTAGGCAAACTGGGGTTGCGCGAGCCTTTTCCGTAGGCAGGTCGCTGCAGGTAATTAGTAGGAGAGAAGATGGCCGACATCGTTTCTGTCTGGCGGATGATATTATTCGCATCTATCGTTCCAATTGAGCAGGAAAGGACAAGGACTGTTACTAAACATAATCCCTACCTTGCCAGAGAAGGAATCATCAGTCCACTGGCTCCTCATCGACCCTTATAGGCTGGGGAATCCCGCATCATGACTTCCATATCCTGCCCGGCGTCCCTGTACTGTACTGGACTACCAAATGCACTGCGATGTGCTGTAACTTAAGGAATTAGCCAGGATCCAGTTAGAATCAACATAGCTGTGTCCAGGACCCATGGATAAAATCCTACGTCCTGGAACCTCACCTGCACCTACCATGTTGGGGCACGGTACCATTGGATCCAACCACGAGGTCATTGATCCATCCTTCTTTTCCATCTCCTCCACTTCTACTTCCACTATCATCTCCCCCGGACTTGACCTCCATCTAGGCCATTTCCCGCCACCTTCATCCCTACCTGCCTTCCTTACATCGACTGTCCCTGCTTACCTTACTTCTAGCTTCTCCATTACAGGAGCAACTTGAACTGGTCTCTCTCTCAGGTACCTTACCTTGCCTTGTCTTCAAGCGACTCAACACCTCTCTCTTACGTCCAAGGTGTCTTTGGATTTGTCATTCACCACTATTCTATCTAATTGCATTTCTTTTCTTCAAGCCTCAAGCAGAACATATACAGTCAACGACTGCTTCTCCTTCGGTTCGGCTATTAGATCAGTACAGTAGTTCCGTCCGGCGCTATCGTACCCACGCCACACAACCGCGCCTCGCTTTCCCCCAGGCCAGCGCCAAGTTCCAACGCCGACCAGCACCTGCGCCATTCCTCGTTCACAACTCGGTAACTTTGGATTTGACTTGGCTTGTGGTTTTTGACTCGACTCGTCCATTTTGCGCGATCCCCTGGTAGCAATTCTTCGGATTGAAGCCACTCGCGCATGGTGCTTTGACTCAATTGCGACTCTCTTCGCCGAGGTGCTGCTGCCGCAGCTGTTGCGGGTCAGCCGTTTGATAACGTCCCTCCGATCGGCTTACCAAGTCCACGACCCTGCTGCCGAATTGCTACCACTTGACGACATCACGACATCGCCATGGCCGGGTTTTTCAACAAGATAAAGGGTTCTGGCACTGTATGTCTTGGACTTGCTCACTGCCCATTTCCATCCCGGATTGTCCCAGCCTCACCCGATCTATCGCTTTCAAGTTGCGCCAACTATGGTTCTCATGACTGACAAAATGCCTCTCGCTCTCTGCTTCTAGGCCACGACCACTACACCCAACAAACAAGATGCTGTCGCAAAGAAAAAAGAGGAACCAGTCCTTGACCTCACGCCGCTCGAGAAGATGCTCCAGAACGCTGGGCCGGTCCGAGATGATGGCACCGATCGCTTCTTCGGCCTTGAAAATGTACGTCGAGCCCTGCCTGACACACCTGAAGCGCAAACCTTTCTCCGCTTCAAGTTGAATTCGCTGCTGCTGCTAGAAGTAGACTGACCTGATAATAGTTTGGAAATACATGGTACGAGTCCTACTGATCGCCCAGCCCGGCTCCTATACTGACTTTCTCGTTCAGCTACTGCAATTCGATCGTTCAAGCTCTCTTCTATTCCGAGTCGTTTCGAAACAATGTTGTCAACTATCCCTCAATCTCATCCACGGAGGCGAACGGCGGTCGACCCAAAGTTCCCATTACCATCAGACCTCCGCCCACCGACGCCGTGGAGACGACACCCAAACAAAAGGGTCTCAGCACCTCCCAAGTCATTAAGCAAAGACAAAACCTCAGTCAACAATTACCTGGACAGGTAGGCGTCCGACCCGAAGACAAGCCTGATACGCCCGAATACAAAAAGAAGCAAGCCATGATCAAGGGGCCTATCCTCGAGCTGGCGCGGGAGAACGCTAGTTCCTACGGTATGGACGAATGTACCTTTACCGGGCTCAAGGATATCTTTTTGGCATTGCTTGAAAGCGAAACACGTACTGGAGTGCTCAGTCCCCAGCGATTTCTGGAAATATTTAAGCGCGACAACGAAATGTTTCGAAATTCTATGCACCAAGACGCTCACGAATTTTACGGTCTTGTGCTGAATGATGTCATCAACAGCGTTGAAAGCACAGCTCGCCAGATGCAGTTGCAGGCACCAGCCGATGGTCTTGACGGTTTGGCCACTTCAGTAGGGCATGCTCTTGGATCTGCCATGGTGAACCATGTTGGAGGGGCAAGCTCACCGGCGACAGGATGGGTTCATGATATCTTCGAAGGCGTTTTGACATCGGAAACGAAGTGTCTGACTTGTGAAACTGCTTCTCAGCGTGATGAGACATTCCTTGATCTCTCCATTGATCTGGAGGAGCATTCTTCCGTGACATCATGTTTGCGCAAGTTCTCGGCCGAGGAGATGCTCTGTGAAAGGAATAAGTTCCATTGCGATCACTGTGGAGGTCTCCAGGAGGCAGAGAAGAGAATGAAGGTAAAGCGTTTACCCAAAATCCTAACACTTCACTTGAAACGATTCAAGTACACCGAAGACTACAGCCGCTTGCAAAAGCTTTTCCACAGGGTTGTGTATCCCTACCACCTGCGCATGTTCAATACGACGGATAATGCTGAAGACCCGGATCGACTATATGAGCTATATGCAGTGGTTGTTCACATTGGTGGTAATGCCTACCATGGTCATTATGTGTCCATAATTAAGGTTCCGGGTCGGGGATGGATCTTGTTTGACGATGAGATGGTCGAGCCAGTGGACAAGAATTTCGTCCGCAACTTCTTTGGTGACAAACCCGGAATGGCTACTGCATATGTGTTGTTTTACCAGGAAACAACGTTTGAGAAGGTCCGAGAAGAACAAGAGAAGGAGGGCATGGAAGAGGTCAAACTTGCTAGCGAAGTGGCCAACCTAGCTCAGGAGAACGGAGACAAGGCCGATACAGCGCCACTCAAACGACAAGCAACACAGCCCATGTCGCCACTCTCGCACCAGGAATCGATGGCCAATCTTGCCCATGCAAGTACAGCGCCAGCCATGCCTTCGGCTCCCCAGCCTGATGCTTCAGCGCCACCTACAACAGTGACGAACGGTTTGCACCGTGTCCAAACACAAAAGGAGGACGTCAAATCCAAAGAAGATAAGAAGCGGGAGAAGAAAGAGCGTGAGGCGGCCGAAAAGGCCGAAAAGCTGGCGGAAAAGGAGCGAGAGAAGCAAGCAAAACTCGATGAGAAGAAACGAAGAGAAGACAACCTCAAGGCGTTACAGTCACGAAGAAATGAGAACGATGAGATGGCCAAGGCTCTTGAAGCCAGCAAGAAGTCAGCCGCACAAGAAGAGGAAGCGAGAAAGAAGGAGAACGGAGCATCTCCGAGTAACGGGATCCTCGACCGGACCAAGCGAGGTAGCAAGTCCATGTCGCGTAAGAGCTTCTCACTTTTCCACAAGGACAAATCTGGTGGGCAGACTCCAGACACTCCTAATGGCGACTCGAGCGAGAAACACGAAAAACTCAAAGATCGTCTCAGCTTCAGTCTTGGCCGCAAAAAGAGTACCAACTTGCTTTCATAATCTCAACACCCATACTTTGCAGCGTTTACATCAGAGAAAGAAGAGACTGTACTCGTTTTTATCATTGTGGTCTTGTGGGTTTTGGCGAACGCGCAGGATACCCATTAACTTTGAAGGAGGCTGTCATTACACGAAACAAAAGTACGACCACAGGCTCAAGTGTAAAAGATGAAACGTCTTTGATAAGCTACTCAAGACTAGCATCTTGGAGACATTTTTTATTTGTTCCTTTCAGCCCCTTGAACAAGTAAAGTTCGTTATGCTCTGGCATTGCGTACAAGAACCTCTAATTACAGACATACCAGGTAGAAGATGGACCACATGGGCAAGGAGCGTGCTTGATTATCGCTATCCTAGTGAGTTCACTTGCCAAGTTTTGCTCAGGCATCAGGCAACATAACCCTAGGTATGGCAGTTGTATAATACACAAGTTACATAGGAAGCTAGGAAGGCCAAGCTGGCGTAGACAGAGATTGGCTATTCTGGCTCAGGTGATGGCTATTGAATAAAACAAGACGTTTGTGAAGCGAATATCGGTCGACTCGGCTTCTATTTTGTGTAACATGACGCTCAATTTCATGGGGAGGCTGCCTCCCTTTCGTACTGTCTCATCCCACGTCGCTCTTATACTAAGTAGTGGTGTTCCCACTCTTGGTCTACCTTGATGTATATCAACAAAACTCCAGTTCCAAATTGCCTGACTCCATTAATGCCTAGAAAATTCTGATGTGTCCTCTTTTATAATCACGCCGTATGTGTTTGTCCAAATGTAGCGCTTGAATCAGCCAAGTATGAGCTCGTAAAGAATGATGACCGAGTTGACAAAGATCAATGGCACTACGATAGCATTAGTCTCTGGAATACAGTCCAAATCCACTCCATTTGTATCAGGTCGGGTGGATATCGAGGGTCGACATACTCCTCATGATTGTTCGAACGCTCGCGATCAGATTGATGATCTTGGCCTTGACACTGGCATCGGGGCCAGAACCGAATGCTGGATCATATGAAGCGGGCGAGAGATTGACTGCATAGAACGTGTTAGATAAAACATGCGCGAGTATATTTGTGCTCGAGACGAGGGTTGATTCATACTGCGCGCGAGGAAACGATCTTCGGAAAGGACAGCGATGGCGTTGATGAGGAGAATGCAAACTGAGAGACGAATTAGCATGCGCGCTTGAAAGGGGCGGGTGGTGAGTGAGATCTACCATATAGAAAACTTCCAAAGAACCACATTTTGGTCGACAGCGCTGATCGCGGAGGAAGGGCTAAGTTTGACAGTTGGAAGTTGACGATGATGTGTAACTATCCAACTCCCTCCTGCCTTACCTACAAGTCCACCTACTACCCACCTAGGTACCTACTAATGGATCTGGCTTAAGCAAGCAGGTACGTACCCACCACCTCATGCGCTGCAGCTGCCATCGTGGCTTGAATGGCCCTGGGGAAAGAATTACCTACTGCGGGGGATTGGTTAGGCCGATCCGAAGGACCCCTAAAGAGGTAATGAGCTCTGCACGTTTCATGGACGAACAAGATGCAAATCACAAGCACCATACTTTTGGATGAACTTTAAAATACAATGAAGATCATTTCTCCCTTCATGGTTCTTCTTTCATCTTGTTGAAAAAAATCCCAACTTTCACGTTTTGAGGAGCAGATATTGATTGGCATACACCAAACTTGAAGCTAAAACAGTAGCTCTCTCTGGTGGAGAGCTCTCACTATCAACTATCTACCAAGATGAAGACAATTGGTATGACCATATCAGCCCTATCGATAAATTTGCCTGCTTAGAATCACGGCTAACACTCACTAGATATTCTCTTGACATGCCTTCTCATTAGCGTTCCGCTTCTTCACCTCCTCGTCTCCCCGTACACCAAAGTCGAGGAGTCGTTCAACATCCAAGCAGTTCACGACATCCTCGTCTACGGAACACCTCACACAGATGTTTCTGATCGCCTCTTCGCGGCTTATGATCACTTGACTTTCACCGGAGCTGTTCCTCGGACGTTCCTCGGTGCTGTGGTTCTTGCAGGTTTAGGGCAACCTATTATTGTTCTTGTTGGCTTCCAACATGCTCAGCTAGTGGTGCGAGGACTACTTGGCGTGGCCAATGTTGCTGCCCTGCTGACGTTCAAGAGCCATTTGAAGAGAGCACACGGTCAAGGTGTTGCGGCTTGGTGGGTTATTCTTATGGCCAGCCAGTTTCACATCAATTATTACCTAACACGGACATTGCCCAATATGTATGCCTTTGGTTTAAGTAAGTCAATCAGTTCACCCACCGACTGACGAGGGCTCCAGCTCACAAGGACTAGCAACTCTTGCCTCCGCATTTCTATTACCTCAAGCCACGGATGTGCTTTCTTCTGTTCGCCGCAGACAAGCAATCGCTCTTCTAGTCATTGCAGCAGCAGTCTTCCGGTCCGAAGTTGCCGTTCTCCTGGCCACCACTGGGCTTTACCTCCTTGTCCCAGGCCGTATCACTCTACTCCGATTGGCTGTTGACGTCCTCACCCCTTTCTTCGTCTCAATCGCCATCTCAGTGCCCCTCGACTCGTACTTCTGGCAGGAGCCGCTTTGGCCTGAACTCTGGGGCTTCTACTATAATGCTATCCTCGGGTCTTCGTCAGAATGGGGTGTCTCCCCATGGCACTATTATTTCACCTCGGCGATCTTCAAGATTTTCCTTAACCCCTTTGTGCCGTGCCTGATCCTATTTTCACTACAACAGAGTGGCATACAACGAGCTGCGCGAGATCTAGTTATCCCAAACTTACTCTTTGTTTTCATCTACTCTGCTCAGCCGCACAAAGAGCCACGGTTCATCTTTTATATTATTCCGTCTTTCACTGCTGCTGCGGCACTTGGTGCTAACTACATATACATACGTGGGTCCAAGAACCTGGTCTACCGCGTCATTCGCATGGCTATCGTGCTATCTGTCCTGGTCAGCTTCGCGGCCAGCATTTCCAAACTGATTATCTCATCTTTGAACTACCCCGGTGGTGATGCACTTGAGCAACTGCGTTACATCACTCAAGATGACCCTACTCCCGTTATGGACGTTCACGCCGATGTGTTGACCTGCATGACTGGACTTACACTCTTCGGACAGAACCCGTCTGGTTATCCTGTTGCATATCCCATCACTCCTGAGCCAAATGCCACAGACCCTTTGCTGCTCTTCGATAAGACGGAAGCAAAGGAGAGACTTGCCTTGCCCGGCTTTTGGGATCGCTTCGATTATGCTCTAGCCGAAGACCCGCGCAAAGTATTGGGCGGATGGCAGGTTGTAGGAGTGGTCACAGGCTATGACGGTATCGAGGTTCTTAAGCCGGGCTCTTCACCTGCAGGCGATGAAAAGGAGGAGGGGAGAATTGATGGTGAGATAGTTCTAGGCATGGGCGCTCGCGTCGCTGCTGTGAGAGACTTCGTCAGGGGGCACACGGGCGGCTGGTGGGTTGGACCCCGAATGTCGCCCAAGATCCGAATCCTCAGGCGTGTGAGTTAGTTTAGTCGAAACATGCCTTTTCACTATTCAGGACGCGTATAAGCAACGACTTATAATACTACATCAGCTTGTTTTGTAATGCTTATCGTATCGTGTAAACAATGCATACGTGAATGCGCAGACTCCCCGAGGCCATCCATACCCCTTTGAAAACACAACCTATCATCCGAAATCCCAATGGGCGCAAGAAGTAGCAAGCATACTGGCAAAAAGCCACCAGCCATCAGTATGTCCTTAATTTCCCCATAGCCCAACGCCATGCACTGCCTCTCCAACCCAAGGTCTTTTCCAATCCTCAAACACATTGCGAGCACTTCCCACCAAACCGTCCGGAATATACCTAGAGCAAAAGTACACCCAGTCAAAACATGATTTTCCACCGTAAACCCCATCGCATCCTTTCATCCAGTTCCCACCAAAAGCAAAAAGCGTTCTGTTCAACCTCCCAGGGTCGTGTTCCTCGTATCACGTGGATGATTGATTATAGCATATATAAGGGCTCAGGTTTGGTTCCAACGAGCCAGCCGTATAGGATCACAACTCTTGCTCTGTATCGCTCCCTTCTTCGGTGTCGGGATCATCGTCGTCGTCGTCATCGTCTTCTACTTCTTCTTCACTGCTACCGCTGCTGACCGGATTGGGCAGCGCACCATATTTCCTCCTGTAGCGTTTCAATTCTCTGTTTTGGGCCATAAACTGGTCCAGAATGGCAGCCATGGGACCGTGGAGGTCATCGAGTTCCTTAATCGTGCCTCCACCGATGGCAATGTGACGCATTGCGAGTGTTGAAATACAGGTCTGAGATTGTTAGCAAAGGTCACAGTCAAACAAGGGTCATGCCAAACTCACCTCTATCCTGGCTACTTGGTGTTCCAAAAAGTTCAACAGGAATCGATCCGTCACTTCGCCTCCACGCTGCTTGATTCTTTCAAGTAGCTCCGTCTCTGGTGGTTGCAAACCTGGGGGCTCGTTGCCTTCCAGTGAACTGCAAAGCATCTCAAGACGTAAGCTGATACGCCAGAGAGTCCAGACGCTATCCGGATCGATGCAGAGCTCAGCTCCGGGCGCAAGGACGACTGGCTTATCGTTGCCTGTGTCGTCCTTCCTTTCGTGCTGTGAGTGAAACTCAATGCGGCCAGCCAAAGCATGAGGGTACAAAGAGTACACAACTTCGGGATTTTCGAGACCCTTCAGCTTCTTCTCGCCCATCTCCTTAACCTCGAAGCCTTGTGAGGTGAGGGATCTCAAATCCTTTCGGATCGCGCTAGCATAGGTCTCTTCATCGCCAAAGGTATCCTCAGAGCCGGAAGCGTTACCTCGATCTGTGTCTTGATAATTCTCAAGGCATCGCTGTATCTCCGAGATAAAATCTGTGGAGACTGTAATCTGGCCACCATCTGCGACGGCAGAAATTCGAGCTGCCTTGTTCACCATGGGTCCGAAGTAATCCATGCGGCGGGTAACTGGATCCGTCTCGCTCACACAGTCGCCAAAGTGAATACCCATACGCACTGACAGTCCCTTGAAGATGAGGCTGTTATCCTTGTCGTATATAGGCTGGCAAGAGACCGAGTTCAAGACTTCTGATGGCCAGTTCACATCAAGGAGCTGCATTTGTACCGCAAACGTCCATAAAAGTGCAGACGTAGCTGTTGGGAAAGACACCATAAATGCATCACCTTCAGTCTTGACTTCGTAGCCACCAATTCGTCTCAACTGTCGACGCATGACTTCGTTGTGAAGTTTGATTGCTGATCTCATGGCACTAGGATACATCTCCCAGAGAGTTGTCGAGTTCTTGATGTCGGTGAACACGATGGACACATTGCCTGTCGGGGCTGGAATTTCGGCTTCAAGACGATTGAGGGACGAGTCGAGAACATCACCCTTTGTCCTTCGGCCCCTTCTGGTGTTGAGGACTTGGGCATCGGCGGGGATACCAGAAGGGTAAAGCGACATACTAGCACCGCGATGAAGCCTTGATCGTTCGACTCGTCGCTTCAGATCAGCGACACTGATCATCATGACCATGATCTTGCCTGAGGCGCCGTATGCGATAGCCAGGTCACGAAGTTTCTGGGCCGCCCGCATGAGATCTTGTCGCTCCGCCCTCGCAATATCAGTAACTAGACCTGGCGACAAATACTCCCAAAGTTCTCCGGTAGCAATCAGAATGATATCGTCCTGCTCTCGAATAGTCATGTTGCTGATGTAGGGTGCTGCTTGTACAGCCGGCATCAGGTCGACATATCCAAAAGCACGGGAGACTTGCAGCAAGTCATTCAGTCGTCCGTTCCGCGAAACCCACCCACCAGCTTCACGAATACGTGATCTCTCGTTCGGCTCAGCAGGATCGTGTTTCCGAGTCAACATCTTATGTGTACCGTCGGTTTGGATCACCATGGCCTGCGCATCACCAACGTTTGCGACATAGAGTTCTGTGCTTTGGAGATAAACGACGGTTGCCACACCACCCGAATTGAGATCCTCCTTTGTAAGTATGATTGGCTGACCTGAGCTCCTATGCGTCTGAAGTGGCCGCTCCTCCGATTGTTGGATCGCAATAGTAACCAAGTCTTTGTTGAGAGCCAAGAACGCTCGTCGCAGGGCATCAACTGGAGTCTCACCCGCACGCGTCTTCAGTGCTTTCAGTTCAAGGGCAAAGATGTGACCGAAGTTCTCGTGGAGATATTTGGCGATCTTGGATCCGCCACTAGACAAGGCCTGTCCATCGAACAGGCCTAGAAGCATCTCGGTCTCTGATGCGTTGAATCTTGGAACTACCAAATCCACCGTTGACAAATGCTCATGTTTGCCCAGCGTATCAGCCATACCATAAGGTAGGTGACCGGCAAGTGACCCGGATGTACGGACACGTCTGTCTTCACTCTGGTCGGGGATACTTGGTTGCGTCAGAGTGACGTCCATCAGACCCAAGATACGCAAGTTCAGCAAACGGCTGAAATCTGTGTACTCCTCACGATTGACAGCACCAGGCCCAAGCGGACCTGTAGCTGTCTGCTTAATCTCCAGGCGCTTGTTGCCGGACAAATTGAGATATCTCAAATTGGGGTTGAGATTCCAGTTCCAATCGTAGGGTACGTTTGAGATGTTGTACTTCAGGTAGTTACTGCCACAATCGAGAACCGCGAGATTCTTCGCCCGCGAGATATCAGCTGGCAAATTGGTGAACCTGTTTCCGTTGATGTAGAGTGCTTGAAGTAAGCTGGACTCCTCTAAATCGTCGGCAGGCAATGTTGTGAGTGCATTGCCAGACAGGTACAGCTCAACGAGTTGCGGCCAGCTCTTGATTGATCTTTGAGGCATGTCGCTAATCTCGTCGTTGTAAGATAGGTTAAGTACGCGAAGTTCCGCGAGGAGTGTAATCTGGTCAAAAACATCGTCATCGAGACGGTTGTCGGCAAGATGAAGGTTCCTCAGGGACCCAGCAAAAGTGTTGTTAAGCCTTGATGACATCCCAGAATCCTTCCTTGGGTTGACTGACTGCGTAGGGGCCGAGGGAGTTGCAGATCTAGAAACAACAGACGTCTTACGGCCGCCCTTGCCATAAACAGACACGACAGAACTCTTGCGATCGCCAGCATTGAGTGGGGACGGCCCAACACTGAGCAGAGTGCTTGAGTTTTGACTCGGTCTTCTATCATCCGACAGTTCTTCAGAGCTCGCAGTCGCTGACAAAGTTCCAAGGGGGGCTGCTCTTCCATTAACAGGAGGAGGTGCTTGCTGTGACTCTTCTCCCGGTATCCGTGGAGCTCTGGAAGCAGGTTTGGGGAAATGTTCCAAGACGTTGGAAGAGGCATTAAACGTCTCCAGTCGGTTTGCCCACCACAATTCCATTGGGAGTTTAGAGATGTTGTTTCCTCGGACGTTAAGCACTCTTAACTCGGTAAGGCAACCAATCTGTGCTGGCAGCTCCCCGACTGAGTTGTTGGCAATGCTGAAGTGCTCAAGTCTGCTCAAAGTACCGATTTCCTGTGGCAAAGAAACAAAATAGTTCTTGTCCAATATCAAGTGCTCAAGGTTTACCATGTTTGCGAACGAAGAGTCAATGCTAGCCAACTGAGCGTTCGAGAGATTCAAAATCTTGAGAGTCGGGACAGGGGCCACGATTTCAAATTTGTTAAGGGGGTTCGAGTTCAGTTTCAGCTGCCGTAAGGATTCAAACTGTCCAACAAAAGCAGAGACGCAGTTGTGGTCCGCGGAAAGAATTTCGAGCTTGGGAAGCTCTGAAATGATGTCGATACTCGAGATACCATTGTACTTGATGTCGAGTTCACGCAGACTGACTAGCTGACCGAATGAGGCGGGCACAGCGTGCGTCAGTCTGTTGTTGGTTATCAGCAACTTTTCCAGATTCCTCAAGCTACCAATCTCGTGGGGGATCGTTGCAATGGCGTTGAAACTCAAATCGAGGTCGACTAAACTCGGTAGACCGCATAGGAACGTTGGGAATTTGTCGAGAAAGTTGGAGGAAATGTTGAGCGAGCGAAGTGATTGGTACGCTCCAAAGTAAGAGGGTAGGTGCTTTAGTCGGTTATTAGCCAAGTTCATTTTGAGCATGCCGGTAAGGGCGTTAAGTTCGGCATGCTCCAACTGCTCAAGCCGGTTATTGGCAACGTCCAGAAAGGTCAACTTGTTTGCTCGACTCAAGCTGGGTGGCAGTTTCCTGGCTTCGTTGTTGTTAAATTTGATATCTCGAAGGTGTTTACAGGACTGTATAAAATCGCGAGGAACGTCGAGAGAGAGGTTCCGCGAGAGGTTAAGGGAGATGATCTCCATGGCCTTCGAGTATAGAGATATAGGTATTGTAACAAGGTTGCGACCAGACAGGTCGACATAATTAAGCTTCTGGGCCCGGGCCAAGCCCATATCAGTAGTTTTGGCGTGAAAGTCGCTTTCCCGTGCAGACAAGAACATAAATCGACATAGGTAACTGTTGTCTTCGCGTCCGAGATCTTCGATTCTGTCCTTTTCTTCGTAACCAACTTGCTGTAATAGACGCTTCTGCATAAGTAAAGGTCGCTCGGGAGGTGTTAAAACCCGAATAAGATCATGCTTCTTCATGATGATATGATAATTCTCTAGACCATCCATAACATACGTCTTCTTAATAACTTGCGAGATGACATCCGTGACGCTCGAGTCCAGAGACATGGAGTGGGTAGAAAACGTCCCATCTGAGCGGAAGATTCGAATGCAGTATGGAGATGCCTTCTCCTCTGGCCGGGGCGGACTGCCAATTTCATCGAGCTCGGGGCCATGGTAAGAGTTATCTTCCGTGTTACGACGTACCGCCCAACTGTCCGGAGCATCCCAGCGACCCTTAGGCGCATTTGAGATGATGGAGTCATGACGCTCCGGCTCAACGTTGTTGACAAAGCTAGTGTCCATGGGTGTGAGCGGAGGAGGCTTGGTCAAGATACCCTCCATGTCATTCAAATTGGTGTCGAGATGATACATGTTGTTAGGATCGTTACGATCAGTCGGACCAATCGTCTCTTCAGCATAGTCAGGTCGATGCGAGCGTTGCTTCTTTGCAAAGGGAAACTTGTTATTGAAGGTTGCTCCCCGTTGTGCGGTTGCTGGTCGTGGATCGGGAAGGTCACTCGGTTCGGCAGGTCCGAACGTGCCTGCATACGGCAATGCGGTCGATGATACATCGCTGGGCCGATGCAGGTCGGTCTTTGAAGACTTTGTTTGCAAAGATCTTGTCGATTGAGGAAGGTCGCGAAGTCGAGCAACGGCATCGTCCTTTTCTTTATGATGTCCTCGTAGTCGTCGCAAGAATCCGCGCTTGCCATGATGTTGATGGCCAGGTGATGTTTGACCGTCCGCTTGCGTAGATTTCGAGCTACTCCAAGTCATTCCCGCACTCCTGGTACTGGGCGTTGGGCTCTGTCCTCGCGATCTTGTCTGGTACATTGCATTGCTGCCACCCCCGCGATCGCGCGGCATTTGTGTGCCAATTGCTGTATCGTCTCTGCTCATTGTTGGTCTGAGGGTGCGAGGATCCTCGTTGCTCTTGTTATGTCGGTGGTGGCCGGGCAGATGGGCAATGGAATGGCCGGATCTTGAGGATGATGATGTCTTTGGAGGTACCTGTGAGGAGCCGTCACCAGCATATCGCTCTCGATCAGGCCCGGTCATTATGTCTCGTACGGGTGCTTCGCCATAGCGCGCGATGTCCTACATGGATAACGTCAGTGATGCAAGTTACGTGGGCGATAATGCATTGGATAACACGGCAACTGGGCGCTGGGCCGGGCACTAAAAGCTGACCGAGCGAGAATTTCGGGAAGGAATGTTCGATCGCGGACGAGACCAAAGGGGAAGGAAGGATGGGGTAGTCATGACAATGAGACAGAAGCATGGCATTATACATACACTGTTGTCTTGATATAGAAAGGGCACAACCTCTGGCGCTGGGACAGGAGTTCTTGGTCTGGAAGATGATGGCGAGGCATCGCGGGTGTGATCCGTGGCATTGGAATAGTTGCGATCTCTATGTGTGGGGCGGCTGTGACTATAAGAGCGCCCACGCTGGTCCTTGCCCGCGAGCGAAGTGGGTAGGCTACCCTCCGAGCTATCGCGCCCAGGGAACTCTTCCCCAAAGAAGCCCTGGAGCTTGCGAAAACCACCACGTACGCTGGTTTTACTGCCCTGACTGCTCGCGGTGAGAACGCTGGCTGCGGATGGCCGTCTGCCGTCGAAATACGACGCATCAGGGGCGTCATGCTGCGAGGGGTGTGAAGGATACGGCTGCTGCTGATGCTGCTGGCGATTACTGATTTGGTGACCCGGGGAAAGCTGGGAGGCGAGCGACAGGTTGTCGGTTGAGTCGTTGAAAAAGGTGGTCGGCATGGTGGAAGTGTTTGTAGGGGAACCAGGCTGGTTCGCCCAAGGAGCTATTTGAGGGCTCGCGCCGCCGGTGGGCGGAATTTGTTGGATCTGGGGTACTCTAGAGGTCTCGAGAACGGCGAGCTCACGTCGGTAGTTGGTGAGGTCGCTCATGCGACGGTCTTTGGATTGAGCATTGGCGCCGGCGCGAGGGGCGAAGGTGGCAGTCGATGTTGTTGAGGTTGGTGAGAGCTGCGGCTCATCCTTGAAGGAGTACCTGTAGTACGCGGGCAAGCGTTTAGCTTTGGCTGGAAGGCGGCGAGAGGCGAGATGAACGTGCAGGTTAAGGTGAAGGCGGGAGGTGGCAGCAGGGGATCGTAGGACGGGAGACGGCATGGATGGCAAGGTAACTAATGGGTAATTGGATATAAGTTGAACTCACCACTGGTCGCTCAAAGAAGCAGTGCCATCAGCGCTGAGGCGAGTATAATTAGGATTAGGATTTGGAGGAGGAGGGCGTCGGCGCGGCGTAGAGGAGAAGACGTAGGAGTTATTTGAGGAAGCTGTCGTAGCGGAGGATGATGGAGTTGGTGTTAGAGCGTCGGTATCAGCATTTGGATCTGGCTCTTGCTTTGGTATTGGATTTGGATTTGGTGCCGGATTGGGAGTAGGCGAGTGAGTGGGAATGGGAGTGGAGATAGTAGACAAGGCGGCGGAAGCGGGAGCGGGAGTAGTGGAGGCAGTAGTGATAGTAGTAGCTGGTGATGTCGATTGAGATTGATGAGACTGAGACTGAGACCGAGACCGAGGCGGGGATTTCACGGTAACGGCAGAGTATGTATCAATGTTGCCCGGGCCCATGACAGAGCTGATGCGATTGATATGCTCATTCCTGGTCATCGTCGCCGAGGCGTAGGGATTGTCCTTGAATTGAAGGAGTCCTAAGCCATGAATTGAGCCTTATAGAATTGCAAGACAAACAAAAAGCAGATAGATAGATATCTGGGAATAAACTACGCAATGATGAAGAGTGACGATAATCAACGTATTCAGGGCGCAAACGCAAATGCAGGTAAGCAGGCAATAATAGGTAGATACTGGTATCGATTGTTGGTACAAATGCAAATGCAGATGCAAATCGTGAACAAATGCGCGGGGGTGAAAAAGAGGTCCAAGCTACGGATACATGTGTAGGGTATAGGTACGGGTACGGGTAGCTTCAAGATGAGGTAAGGTAAAGAGAAGAGAAGAGAGGTATGGAAGGATTGCACTGTTGGTACGGAGTATACCGAATAGGCAGTGCTTGCTTGCGTTCACGTCATGTCTGAGAGGAGAGGCTGAGAGGGCTGAGTTCCAGTTCCTGGGCTTAGGCCTAGGCTTGGTATTGGTCTTTGCTGGATGAACCTGGGGAAAGCTTGGAGCTTGTTTCTGTTCCTGTTCCTGGCGATGTCCGGATAAGAGATGGCTTGTGAATGTTTACGACAAAGGAACCTATGCTGATCAGAGAGAGACAGAAAGCCTCATAATTAGGTGCTGATCTCTGATAGCACACTTCAATTCACTGAATCAATCCACTAATTGTCGATGGTCATAGCGCTTTCAACCCCGGGGAGTCTAAGTGTGACTGGGGTTCAATTCAATTCATGGATCAAATGCATGGGTCATGGTCATGGTCAAGGTCAAGGTCATGGATGGTTGTCGGTCGCCTAGAGGGGAGAAAGAAAAAAGACCAGAGAAAAAGAGGCTGGTCTTGGTCTTTAGCGCAGGTTTATGGTTGGCTGAGATTCAGTTGCAGGATTGACTAGGCGATCATCCTGACCTGCTCCAGCGCCTTTTAGCCCTAGACTCTGCTAAAGCGTAAGGATGCCGAGCATGGTAAGGTCGCTGGAACGAAGTACCTACTGGTCAGTTACTGGTTCGTTACATTCATCCTGTCCGAATCAAGTACAGTATCAGGTTGACCTGAGTCTTTGTTTTGGTTTTGGAAGACAAGACAAGATAAGAAAAGTCGTGCACGCACAATATTGTTGTTTCTTATTCAGGAAATGGTTTTTCCTTGTCGGATAAATTGTCCCCAAGTTACATTATTTGTTTAATGGACAGATTCTATTTATGTTTATGCTGCTGTGCCTCGTTTGTCGACGCCTGGTCTGTGTTGAATCTTGCATATCATATATGAAACCTCAAGGTACACTAGGGCTGTCGATTTAGGTGACAAACTACAGGACGAAAAGCCGTGCTGTGCTTGATCTCATGTACCTATAAGTAGCGCCATCACATCACATCGCATCTAGAGATGATTGGGACATGGAAAATGCATCGCACGTACCACATGCTCATGAATGCTGAACTTGCTTTGCTAATGCATTACCTGCAGCGTATTGATTTACTAAATAACAATGCGGAGTAAGGACGTCTGTTCAAGGTAAGGCACTCAACAGTTACACACCACAAAGACAGACTCTGTTGATATTGGCAACTGGACACAATCAAGAGAGAGCCAAACTAACAGAAAACAGTACAATATTATTTGTGCGTAGCAGATAGTCTAGGGAATCAAAAGACATACCCCAGTTACAGTAGCACTATTGACACGTCTGCCATGTAGGTAAAACCACCAACTACCTAGGGCCCATGCTCCTGTCACATTCTGCTTCAGGGTCTTTCCAAAGTAATACCTCTAGCGCTTGTAACCGTAGAACTGCCTCCATCTGAAAGGTTCCTTTGTTGGTACGTAGGTAGATGGACGGTAGCTGGGACATCGGTGATAAAGGTCGTACCAGGGTTTGTGTAATTGTCTCTTGCAGCCTTTGTATGTACTGTCTGTCATCCGTCAACCAACGGCACATTCTTTATATTTACAATACTTGCACAGAATTCCAATGCATGATAGGACAATCAAACAACGTATGTTGGTTACTAGCTTACAGTCCTGTTGTAACGTTGAGTTCTGTGCTACAAAGAGTGTCATATATCATGCATGTTGGTCGGCACCTCGAGCTTGTGTATCCGCAAATGATTGATGGCACTGTATAGCATCATAGTTTACGGGATAACACAGTAGGTTGCTATGTTAGATTGTGCCTTGTTATTGTGGACCATCTTTGAGGAATGCGGTTACACAAATAATCATATTACTCTCAATACGAAAAGGCTATCAGGAAAATCCACATATCAGAAGTACCATTTGCTTCCGATTCATCCAAGAGTCTTGCTGGTTGATTATGTGGTATGGTATATGGGTTTAATGTTCAGTATACTACAGCAGAAACTTTATATGGATCCTGCGGCATGTAACTAACAGTTACATTTGTAACGGCATATTAAATTCAACGAGCAACGGGCATGACTATTGATTGTCTTTGTATCAACACCACCATGATGGGGGGATCATAGCAAAAGTGGAACCCAACGTGTGTATCATTCTCCAATAGCCACGTCCAGTTTCTTTGTCCTCTTAACATGGCAGAATTCTACAGACTTTTTAGTACAGTGTTGGTTTCTTTAGGCAGCGATATTATACAAAGCACAACCATACCATCTTCACATGCTGACGTTGAAGGTGTCACGCGTAATGGGTTCATGAATCGTGTTTGAAAAGGTCTTCATCGAGCTGATTCTACTGACACCTGCGAGTGTCTGCAATGAACAAAACTCTCAGTGATAAGAATGCATGACTAGCAAGTTGTTCTTGCAGATCTCGTATCATAATCATATGCTACCGTAAATATCTCACCAAGTATTGGGACAAATAAACGAACAATTTACCCTGTAGAGGGGCTCCAGTCTATCATTGCAACAATGTCTCCGGGAATTACTCCGTACTGTCTATTAAAGAAACCAGAACATCCATAACACTATAGTTCTCGATAAAGAGATTCTCTACAACTGCCCTCTTAGGTGATAAGTGAGAGAAGACGCTGTGTAACACGACTGGGTATCAGAACCTTGGAGAGTAACACCCCGCATCCGTACCATCTACCGTGTTAGAGCCTCAATACGGAGGTAGTCTTTGACACAACGATTAGGACGACTCATTCCCAGCCTATACTCTATCGGATTCTTCGGCTGAAGCAGCCGTAAAGTGCACGGCCTGTCTATCAGAAAGTGCCTTAATTGGTCCACCGTGAGTCTGTCTCTTAATCACGAGCGGCTGTTCTCACGTGCAAGGAGCACTCGAGGCGTACATAGCTAACAGAATACAGGACACCAAGACCAGTATCACCGTAATCAGAGTTATCTCACAAAAGGAGAAAAATGGGTAGTATAGATCAGGGTCTTCGAGCCTGGTGGAAGGAGAGCTCAGTGTATCAGGTATACCCTGCATCCTACCAAGACTCCACAGGTTCCGGTGTTGGTGATCTAAAGGGCATCATCTCACGAGTTGATTACCTCGAAGATCTAGGTGTTGATATCTTATGGCTTTCACCCATTTTCAAGAGCCCTCAGGTTGATATGGTTTGTTATCCCTCAAATGCAATATTCATCCAAGTATACTGATGATGGGCCAGGGGTATGATATCAGCGACTACTACACAATCGATCCTCCATATGGAGACGTCTCAGATGTTGATGTTCTCAAAGACAAACTCCATGAGCGAGGCATGAAACTTGTACTTGACCTGGTCATGAACCACACCAGTGACCAACATGAGTGGTTCCAGGAGTCTCGCAAGTCTAAAGACAACCCCTACCGAGACTGGTACATCTGGAAGCCTGCAAAGTACGATGCAGATGGAAACAGACATCCTCCTAACAACTGGGACGCCCATTTCCAAGGTAACAATGCACCCAACTCCTGATTTACTGACCATAACAGCTCACACTTTACAGGAAGTGCCTGGGAGTACGACGAAACCACAGATGAGTATTATCTCTGCCTCTTCTGCAAGCAACAGCCAGACCTCAACTGGGAGAACCCGGCAGTTCGCAAGCAAGTCCACCATGTGATGCGCTTCTGGCTCGATCGCGGCGTCGATGGCTTCCGCATGGATGTTATCAACTTTGTCAGCAAGGATCAAGCATTCCCCGACTCAAACAAAACTGTTCTCCGCGGAACAGAGTACTACGCCTGTGGTCCCAGATGTCATGAGTTCCTCAAGGAAATCGGCACTATCCTCCAAGAGTACAATGCTTTCAGTGTTGGAGAGATGCCCTGTGTTCACGACGAGCGTGAGCTGATCAAGGCTGTTCGAGGTGATCGTGGAGAGCTCAGCATGATCTTCCACTTTGAGCTGTAAGCCCACCTTTGCTTCCCCTAACTTTGTGAGCAATGGGCTGATATAAACAGGATGGACCTTGACCACGGTGTTGGGGGCAAGTTCACGCCTAGATCCTGGAAACTCTCCGAACTGAAGGCCACCACACTCAAATGGCAGAAGTTCATGTACGACAATCACGGCTGGAATGCACTGTACTTGGAGAACCATGACCAGCCACGAGCAGTCAGCCGCTTTGTCCACGATGACCCCGATCATCGTGTTGCCAGCGCAAAACTCATTGCAATCTTCCTTGGTTTACAGTCAGGCACACCTTTTATTTACCAAGGTCAAGAGATTGGCATGACCAACGTTCCTAAGGATTGGGACTTGGAAGAGTACAAGGACCTCGACTGCCTCAATCACTGGGAGTAAGTTAAACAGTACACAGATGCCGGCGTATACTGACAGTTCTTAGATTGCATAAGAATGATGATGCTGCTGCTCAAAACGCCTACAAGATTGAGTACCAAAGGAAGTCTCGCGATAATGCTCGCACCCCCATGCAGTGGGATGCGAGCCCCAACGCAGGCTTCACCACTGCTGATGCCAAACCCTGGATGCGTGTCAACGACAACTATACTGAAGTCAACGCCGCCTCCCAAACGTCAGACCCCAAGTCTGTGTACAGCTGCTATCGCCAGGTTCTCCAGAAGCGCAAGGAGCATGTTGATATCTTCGTCTATGGCAATTTTCTGCTTGTAGATGATGCTAATGATAAGATATTTGCCTACTCACGACGCGCTGACAACGGGGACACTGCTCTCGTCGTGTGCAACTTCTCAACGGATTCGGTCGCGTGGAAGTTGCCCGGTGAGGCACGTGAAGTACTGGTCAGCCCGAGGGGGAGGACACCAGATAATCTCAACAGCGGCGAGATCAAGCTGGCACCTTGTGAGGCCCTTGCTGTACTGCTAAAGTAATTGGAGAGGTTTTAGATAGCATGATTGTATACAGCCGAATCAAGGAAAATGTCAGTACATAGGGAATACTGACGCAAATGAAGACATATCCTGCAATCGGTTATCTCATAAACATTAATTACCTGTGCATATGCATTGTAACAGCAAGACGAAGAAGTGCTTTCTCATTACCCAGCGGTTGATGTCGGCTGAGTATCTATTCATACAGGATACATAAACCACTCCTTGTCCCGCTCTATTCTTGTAGATTTGTCCATAACGCCGACGCTCTAGTCTTGTCGTCCCTTTAGTAATCGCTTGGTAACCTTGTCCTTCTCGATAATGTAAACATGGGCACCCCAGCCGGAGAGAGCATCACGGTCAACGGCGTTGAGCAAAGACTGAGAGATGGTCTCGAAGAGGGCATCGGGCTCCTACAAAGTTGACTATTAGTATCCAATATTAAACGGTGGGTTATCCAAGCCAGTCGGGACTTGACTGTTGGGCCGGGTTGTCTATGTACGCACCAGATCAGGCTCCCAGAGACCCTCGCACATGCCAAAGAGCTGCTCTGAAGCGGTACCAGATACAATAAAGTCCTTGGCAAAGTCGATGCAGCCAATGCTGTCGAAGCCACAGATAAAAGGCTTGCCAGTCTTAGGGTCCAAGCCAGCGACGACAGGAGACACAAAGTAAGGCCCGAAACGGCGCTCGTAAAGAGATGAAGAGACGAGATTGGCAAATGTTTTAGGGGCGATAGAACGCTCCTCACGCAGGCGGTACATGTTGACCTTGTAGCGGAAGAGGTCGCTCACGGTGTTGACATCGGTGGCCAAGCCAGTCAGACCGAGGTAGACATCGCCGTACTGGAAGATCTTGGGAAAGTTGTTGGAAACAGTAAGAGCCTGGAGACCGAGGCGGAGATCGCATGCGATGGCGACACAGTCCTTGCCGACCATGGCGACACAGGCGCCGCCGTCTATGAGGGAGGAGAGGTTAGCTTTGTATGATCATTGACATGACGATGGACGGCCGAGACGAACTTATCGAGAAGGGAGACGACTGTTGATTGAATATACTAATTAGCTTCTGGAACTCGAAGTAGCTGGTGGAACTGAGGTTGGCATACCATGATGGCTTTTAAAGATGGATAGGTAGATGCGAGGTCGGACAATCGACGTCAACCAGCAACCGTCTTATCGTGAGGAAGCCGAGGACGACGCAAGGGAATGAGCCGTTAAAAGAAATCACGAGATTGGCTGTCGCTAATTCGTATCGTATTGTCGCGTCGGTGGGTTGTTGGAGAGCAGTTGACGTGGAGGAGATGGAGTGCGAGATGGATGGTTGAAGCTCCCGTCACTGAACTGGAGCTACAGAAGGTGCAGGTGCAATGAGGTTGCGTTGCTGCTATGGAAGGTACGTACTGTATAGGCGGGCTGGCAAGGCAAACACGGTCTGGCGCGGCCGGGAAGAAGCAGCTCTGTCTGTGAAGTGGAGGTCGAGGTCCACGTTGACTGAAGGAGCCTACAAGCTGTGGCGTATGAGGCTCAGCAGGTAACTCACTCAGGCTACCTAATGTTAGGTAAGCTCACTATTAGAAGAAACGGTAACTGATGGACGAGAACACCTTTACTACTATAGTTAGATTCATTTAGTATCATGATCATACATGGTTGGGGGTTTGACGTAGCTGAAGCCTCCAGGTAAGGCAGGTAGGTATAGTGTTTACTAACATAGGTTGAAGTGGCTGAAGAGCTTGACACTTGATCTGGACTTAATCAACCATAGCTAGATAGTCTCAGGATATCATAATAATTAGCCCGAACATAGGAGATAAAATCATTTGGTCACTTTATACTACCTACCTAGCACTTAGGCTACTTTATTATGGTAGCCTAAGTCTTGGAGGATAATTCTTCTGTTACCCTCCTGCATAGGTACAGATAGTTGAAGTTGGGCTGTCTCTTAATATAACGATCTAACTGTTAAGAGACAAATAATAGTTTCGGCGATCTTGTCTATAGAAGCTTCTAGTATATCGATTACAGGCCTAGAAGACATTTTTTGAGGTCATAACTCACGGTTGCCTATGAGTGGTCCTACCGTAAGGGATTCAGCTCAAGGCCCCCTGGGCCCTACGTAACCCCGCTGTATCTTTGGCTAGCTGTCTGCTTACATCACCGCCAGCCAAGCTCAACCTCCCCGCGATTGTCTTTGGAAGAATTCACAGCCCATTTACAACGTTCTCAAACTCTTATTAAGCGTTATATCATTTGCTCTCTGTCGGTATCGTTGTACCATGGCAACAAACGTCGTTGTGATAGCCTCCGACTTGCGGCGGGCTACTATCAAAGTCACCCCCGGAACCTATTTGATTGACGTATTGGAGGAAGCATGTCGAAGACTCAGCCTCTCAAGTGACAAGTATCTTGTCAAGTGAGCACATCCACCTCTTCCCACTGTTCTCTATCCAAATACTGACGACGTGTTCTTTCAGACACCGGCAAAAAACAATCGATCTCTCCATTCCTTTTCGCGCTTCTGGTCTCGGTCCTGGCGCAAAGCTCGAGCTTGTACAAAAGTCGAAAACGCCCTCTGCCATTCAAGTGGCCCTTCAAGTCCCGCCTCCCGAGGGTCGCGAAATACCGGGAGGACGGTTGATCGAAAAGTTTCCTAGTGACCTCACGATATGGAAGGTTCTACGACAATTCGAGAGCGGCAAGGCGAGTAATGGCAAAAATATCAATATCACTGCCCGTGGGGTTGCTTCGATGGATGACAGTTCGGGAAGTGGCAGCGGGCAATTGCACTACGAAACACCAGTCTTGAACATAATGGGCAGAGAACTCTCATCTTTCACCGACTTCCAGAAGACTCTGTCCCAGCTCGGATATAATTCTGGAAGTGTTCTGATCCGATTGACGTTCCGTAAGACGGACAAGACTCTATACGATGCAATGACAGAGATCAGCCAGTTCTTCAAAGATACGGACGACGAAGATCAGAAGGAGGAAATTCCAACCACAGTTGCCGAGTCTATATCAACGGAAGAGACGGAAACTCAGGGGCAGCAAGCGCCACAAGAGACAGAAGACTCGAAGATGGTGGACGCTCAGACAGAAGAGCCTTCGGAGGCAGGTCCTGCTCAACCGGAGAAAGCACTCGAGGCTGTTGCAGAGGACAATATGGAAGTCGACTCTTCTCAGTCAAGTGATCCATTAGCACCCGTCAACGTTTTCCTAGCTCCTTCAGGATCAACACCTGCCGCAGCTTTAGCTCCTGCTCCAGATACCGATTTCGCTCCTACAATCGCCCATGCACAACTCCACCAAGCTCGATTACAGGAGAACTCAAGAAATAAGCGACTGCTTTCAGACCAGGAGTTGGAAGAGAAAGCTGCAGCAGAAGCTGCCAAAATCAACGCCATCAAGTCTATCCTTATCAAAGTTCGGTTCCCAGACAATACCAGCAGTGATTGGCAAGTAAGCCCAGCACACACTGGCCAGTTTCTGTACGACGCTGTCCGGCACGTTATGGCCCATAATGGTCAACCCTTCCATCTCGTTCTTCCTGGAACTAAGACTGTAATCAAGGACGACCCCAACCCCAACAATGGACTAATCAAAGCCTATAAACTGTCAGGAAGAACTCTCATCAACTTGGTCTGGGAAGATGGCGTACCGCCAGCTGTGAGAAAACAACCTTTCCTCAAGACCAATGTTGCTCAACAGGGTCAACAAGTCAAGGTCCCTGAGCCCATCGTTTCTAATGAGAAGGATGAGGCAGTGCCAGTTGCTCGGCCAGCACAAACAGAGACCGGAGAGGGATCAGGAGAGAAGATTGTCAAGAAGATACCCAAGTGGCTCAAGTTGGGAAAGAAATAGCCAACTACAGAATATCATGGGAAGGATATGAGGTATGCATCGATCATCATTAGCGGCGTTGGTTAGTCAAATTCAAGTCGTACGACACGTATAGAAGCGAAGCCCATACACAGCTTTAATTGTAATGATATTTAACTATCATTCACTTCCAGATCACAAACATTCGTCACGAAGAAGACTGATGGGGGCATGGCTTGATCATTACGCCATAAATTGCTTGAAAGTGTTGGTATTCCGGTGAGCCGCAGCTTCCCTGCCACGGAGCATCAAAGCCGTTAATTTTTTAATTGATCATATCGCGACCACGCCAATCCATGTGAACCCAATCCGATGCCAGATTCCCAGAAAATCAGATTAAATGATTTAGTGACCAGCACGGCGAGACTCAGCGATGACACGCTGGAGCTCGTCGACCTTGGCCTTGGCACGGCCGAAAGTACCGAGCTGCGATGTGGGTTAGTATATATAGCGTGGAGGATTTCGGTATAGGCGGTTTTGTTCGACGTACTCTCTTCTTGGCGAGCTTACGGGCACGCTTGTCCTTGGAGTTACGGAGCAACTCAATGACTCGGCGCTCGTAGGGAGCGAGGCTGTGGAAGATGATTGTTAGCCCAAGTCCAAGCGCAAAATTTGACATAATCCCATCGGACAAAGATCCTTCTCCAAGTCGACTTCCTATTCCACCCAAACAAAATTGTGTTGACTTACCCAGCAACCTCCTTGACGATCTCGCGGACGAAGGCAGTGCGCTTGCTCAGGTGGCCCTTGGTTCGGGAGACACGGGGCTTGACGACACGGGGAGTGGTTTTCTGTAAGATTGGCGACAAATGTCAGCGTCCATCGTCTGCTAGTTGGATGATTTCGTCGCGCCGTCATCCGTCGCGAAGGCGAAGCAGAGATCCTCCACGAGGTGAGACTGCGACAGTTGAACCAAATGAAGTTATGAAATATCGACCTTTCGATCAATCTCCAAAACCTCACTCAGCGGGAAATTCGTAGGGAAGACATACGTGGCCCTTGTTGAGGCCAACGGCCAGACCGGACTTCGCGGGGGTATCAGCTGCCATTGTTGCTGGATGGGTTAGTCGAACGTGGGTTGATCGAGGATATTTCCAACGAGAGTGAACAAAAAAGATGGAGGGTATCTGAGGTTTTGCGAGCAGATCTGTGGGTCACGTGCCGAAGGGTAAGCGAAAAAAAAAAATTCAGTGCGATGTGGCTGGCTCGAGATGGCGGGGCTATAATTGTGGCTGTCAAAAAATGCGGCTACTGTGGATCCACTACCAGATTTCTACCTTAGATTCACTATTGGAACCATGCCTTTACCACTGAATCAACATCAAGATCAAAAGTTTCTCTGAGAAAGGGCTACATTTTATTTCGAGATACCATCCATAATATGCCACCAATCTGGATATACCAGTTTCTTGTCCTGTTGACATCTGTTGTTGGTCTAAAATAGGAGCCAACCTCAAGATGCGTTCCCAACTTGAGATATCAGGTCCAGTTCAAGATCGATTCATTATATCCAAAGACAACTTGCTCTGTCCATCTACTGTAGACTCAGCAAAGTAACGTGCTTTCTGCTAATGTTACTTGGTTACCTCTCAGACCCTGGTATGGGAGATGAGTTGAGGGTATGATTCAATGCGCATTACGATCGACAACCGAGTCTCGAAGCGCATCCCAAGACTCACAGACTCACGAGTTAAACCGAAACATGTAAACAAGCACCTCTGGACCCTTTTAAGTGATCGCTTCACAGCCCAACCAATTTGCATGACGGAATAACGCTTCTATTCTTGTAACACTCGACGGGAATAGCATCGCCACGTACTAACCAACCAATGACCAAAATCTGAGAAGGCGACAAACATGCGTTGTCCAAACAGAGCACGAATCCACAATTAAACCTCCGTCCCTGTAAACATGAAACTAGATCGGCATCCAATCAATAGCACTGCCTACTGCCGGATCCTAGCCTCTGATCCGTCAACTCCATGTCCTCTCACGAATGCAGGAGGATCGGCAGGTGAAATAGGATTGCACGAAGGTGCTGAAAGGGAAAGAAGGCCCGGTTTAATGGTCTTTTAGGCCGCGTGTTCGGTAAGGCAGGGAGGAACCAGCAAAAGGGACTATTGCGACTCTGACGTCGTCTTCTCCATATGGCTTGCTCGATAGGTTTATAACTAGTCATGTCTCGACGTGAAAACCCATCGTTTCTTCTAAAACCATATCTCATTACCTTCTTAACAACTTTGCCGTCTTTGATCCTCCGTGTTTTTATATCTTCATATCACATACCAAATATCCACCCTCAAGATGCAATTCGGACTCGTTATTCTTGCTGCTTTGCCCACTGCCTGGGCGGCCCATGCCTACGCAGTTCCTCAGAGCCTTTCAATGTTAGAAAGCAGCGCCGAGGATAACGGCTGCACACTCCCCGATACCTATTATATCCGCAACTTCAAGGCAGAGTCCAAGGATGGCGGCAAGACTCTCACTGGCTTCGACTTTACATTCCTCGACAAGGACACAGATTTGACCACTCCCTGCCACAAGAACTCTTCCTCAGAGCCCATCACCGGAATGGGCACTGACCGATTTACGTGTGACGACAGGGCAGTCGAGTTTCTGTGGGATAGCGACTACCAGAAGCTTTGGATGATGGAGAAGGTTTGCGGCCAAGCGGATGGGTAAGTGCTTGCGGACAAAACTAAAATTTCCTGATGATTGACAATTACTCTTATAGGAGTCTACCATACGAGGCCAGTGGAAGCGTCATGCTCCCTCTCAAGTGTGCCAGGACTGGCAGCTGCTCAACCAACTCAACAGAACACAAGGCGGGGTTCACTAGCCTCCAGCCTTCGAGGCAAGCACCTCCATCATAAGTTTCGATCTGTATGATGTGAGATCTTGTGATGATGGAGGAGATTAGACGGTGCAGGACTACAGGAAGTGGTCAGGTGTTCTGCCCTTGACTTCACTGAACCGAGTTAGGAATGAAAGGACAATAATTACAAACGGACGAGTTTGGCGATTAATGGGAATAATGACTCTTTTCAACAGAGAAGAATAGAATAGAATAGAATGAAACAACCATTCAATTGTTAACAAAGAGGATGATATTCCATAGGTAGTGAAATTCAGGAACAAACCTCAAATTCAACTGCCGCCTGCCCTGTAGCCTGTAGCGGAGGCCATGTATTAAAGCGGGACCAGACACGGAAATCCGGGGTAGCACAGGCTCAATCAGCCATTCACAGCCCGTCAATCAATGATCGAGACTGTTTTTGGATGGGCAAAGAATGATACCTCCGCAATAGTGGTCATCTGGCTGGCTAATCAAGTACCGCTGTTGACGGTCAGAGAAGGTAGCATTACCGTATGACCTCAACGGTTTGAGGTCTGTCACTCACGAGACCTGTCAACCCTGATCTTGACGCCTTCACTTGATCAATTCTAGATCCCATCGTCATTGCTTCATTGGGAGCTAAATTAGATCTCTCCCCAACAAAACACAGACCTCTATTATGCGTCGCCTTTTCCTTCCTCTCCCAATGCGGACTACCTATGCGCTATTGACCTGGTATTAAGCTTAATACTTTACTTTACTCAACATCCTTGCGCCTCGGAGAACGCGTCTACAATTCGTCCTAATTATACAATCACAACAAGTTTGATCTCATCATGAGGTTCAAACTTACAGATCCGCTGAGCATCTTGACAGTTCAGCTTATCTTCATCACTTCGAGTTTCGCTTTCAGTAGTCCTCAATCATCACAACGACACATCACCGAGTCAAACACACCATCACCGAACAGCATTTCAGTATCCTTCTTTGCGACTCTCGAACGTCTGTCGCGACTTGTAGATATCGCCTATTGCATTGGGACAACTGGAGTCAGAAAACCATTTGACTGTGTATCGAGATGCAACGACTTCCCCAGTCTGTCTCTCATCAACACATGGAACACTGGTCCTTTGCTCAGCGATAGTTGCGGGTATATCGCTGTGGATCATGGCGTGAAACAGCAAGAGGATGGCGATGCCTCGAACTCTGGTGAACCTGCTATCGTGGTAGCCTTCCGCGGTACCTACAGCATTGCCAATACAATTGTTGATCTGAGCACTGTGCCTCAGGAGTATGTACCATATCCGTCCCCAGATCATGGCGGAGGCGAACCCCCCGAAGAGCCCGAGCATAAATGTACGAACTGTACCGTACACATGGGCTTTCTCCAGTCGTGGAAGAACACTCGACGTCTTGTTCTCCCGCAATTAAAACAGCTAAGATTACAATACCCTTCCTACCCGATTCAACTTGTTGGACATAGTCTGGGGGGCTCTGTTGCCTGCCTCGCAGCGCTAGAGCTCAAGGTATCGCTAGGGTGGGAGGATGTCATAGTTACCACCTTCGGAGAGCCTCGCGTTGGAAACGAAGGTCTAGCCCGCTTTGTGGATGAGGTATTCCACCTAGATGGACGAGAGAATCTAGAGAGGCGCGAATACAGGCGGGTGACTCACAAGGAAGATCCTGTACCTCTACTACCTCTGGGCGAATGGGGCTACAAGTCGCACTCAGGGGAGGTATACATTGCCAAACAGGAACTGACGCCTTCCGAGTCTGATATCTACATGTGCATCGGCGACGATGACCCGAAGTGCACAGCAGGTGCAGATGATTCGCTATGGATGACTATCCGCCGGCTGTTCCACGCCAAAAACCTATTGACGACATCGGACAAGTTGGCAGAGCTGAAAGGGTTTCCTTCACGGTTCAAGTTGTGGCAGCTCTTGTTTGCACATCGGGATTATTTCTGGAGATTAGGTCTTTGTGTACCCGGAGGAGATCCCGCAGACTGGGGCAGAGGACGATACCAAGGTCCAGGCCCAGAGACTGAAGAATTATGATTTGGCGTTTACGAATTTGAGAAAAGCCTTGTTGTAGATTACCTCTACTTAGTGTTGAACTTGATAGCCAGCGAGTACATGTTATTTATTCTCTTAGCAGTCATGAGCTCCAAAGATAGACTATTAGTGAAAATCCTTACAATAGATTGCTTGACATCTTTCCATTGCCAAGCGTTCTATATCAAATCCTGTACGATTGTATACATATTGATTCTTGCTCGGTACGGTACGGTATCCTACGGTTCTCTGGTTGCCAACTCATGGTCCCCCGGCCACTCCCGCAGCGACCACGGGCTAGACCGAACGGAAAGCTCCACAAGTCAAGTTATTCCAGGGTCATTCGAGGTTTGCGGTCAAATGATCACGAAAAGTCTTCGTATTGATGAGCTCTTTTGACAAGACCGATGATAAAGAGAAATCCATTTAAAGCAAGCTCTTTTGTGGCAAGCCACGGTGTACATGCACTCTATTCCGCTCTATCGTTAGGCATATCAGCAACATAGTAACAATCTATGAGCTGTACGGGTACTTTGAGGTAAATTTGGTTCCGCCTTTGGTGGAACGTGGGCTGCGGATAATTGCAGATGGGTCCATAAAGTCGAACAGAAGTCAAGTCATTCTGTCAGTAATAGGGTGGTTCAATAATCGAGACTGCACTGCTTCTGAAGCCCATGATATTTGAGTCATCAAGCTGCCGTATTTGACAGCTGATCACGGTACGGTACTGTATATCACCGACTGCGCTTCTGGTAATATTTTGAAACAAACCAGGATATTGCTAAACTAGAACAAGATCAAAGTTCCCGCATCCAGGTTCGTGGATTTCTCGTCAAGGATAGATAGATAAGTCGAAGAGTGTGTTGCATTTGCAAGCGGAATGGGTTTCCATCTCGAATAAACACGCAGGGATGGAAAGGGATAGTCCCGTTGATAGCGAGATGGGATGGGCAGATCTTTGTAGATTTGATAGCGGATCACATCACATGAACTACCTAGATGGGCACTGACAGTAAGACTTCCTAATGTCATTGACTGTTTATGAACTGTGCACGAACGTAATATGCTTCATGTTTCAGAGAGTGGGTTAACCATGGATTTGATACAAATATCGCAACAGCTGTCTCAGACTTAGAGCCAAAGTCAGGGTTAGAAGAGCATAGAATCTACTTTATTACGCTCCATGACTGATTGGTTGGGTCAGATGAGTTCCGTACAGTAATTACTTAGACGCTGCGGTGGGCGGTTAATATAATTACAAGGCGAACGAGTCCAGCCCAGGAAATGAGTTCATCTCGCCGTCACCCAAAACTGTTTATCTGTCGCCTTGTTTGTTGGGTAACCAGGTACCTAGCCTTAAGAGTTTTATGAACCAAAGAAGGTGTATGAATGGTAGGTTGCCATGTGCAGTCTAAAGCCTCTCGGGTCTAAGCCTTGATTCGTTGTGAGACGCGAGTTGCTGTCTGTGGTGGCAGGCATAGATAACCAAGACAGGGGGGATATTCTCAGCCCCAACGAGGCTGACTTGAGGGAATCCTATCTAATGCAGAGGCAGAGAGTGTTGTGGAATTCTACTGAGTACAAGCCAACAATCGACTTTGCCTTGTGTGGTTTGTACAGTATGTATGTATATGCTTGTTTATTGCTGAGCCAAGCAATCAAGAATTAGACACTCGACCGTGAATGTCAATAATAAGGGGTCTAATAATGATATGGATTGACGGGACATGACGTGCCAGGGCTATCAAGACCAAGGCTGGGCTTGTTTCGTTTACTTTACTGTACCTTGCCTAAGGTAGTGTAGAAGAGGGGTGAAGGAGATGGAAGATTTCCATGCGTGTCGTCACCTATTTTCCTACGCTCACGTGGCTCATTTTCATTGTTTACAGTACTGACTGACACTGACACTGACACTGCAATTTCTGTCATAGACTCGCCCATGCCTAGATGAGGGTGCAATTTAGATGAGGCGGGCAGCTATAGTGCCCATCTTTCCGTCCGAACTTTTCAACGGGGATGTGTTCCGCTTAACGGGGAGATTCTATAGCTTCCCCTTTTTTTTTTCTGTTTTCCCTTTACTCTCTAAACAGTGTCGGTTACGTTGGGTATGTTGAGAGCGGTGACTGGGTTCCATGTGAGAGAGGAAGATGCACTAAGTTTACCCGACTTAGGTACCTGCCTACAGCGCAGCACTGGCACTCAGAGAAAGGAAGGCGAGCGGTGTCCAAAATACATCCATGATGAGAAAAAGAAAATCAACAACCCACATAAATCGAGGGGGGGTCCCAGGGCCTAGGCCTGTGCTGTGCGGGCTGTCCAGCTCTTTTAGCGATGTGAACCCCCAAATTTTGGCAGGTAATGAGCGTAGACTGGCGCCTAGGCTGCCGAAATTCAATGCAGGCTGGACCCGTTCACTGGCTGGTTGGTTTCCATTAGGTTGTCTTTACCGTCCATACTGTGCGGCCTGTTGTTGCTGGGCTCTGAACCGCTGCCCGGGCTGGTTTTTTACCCCACCTCCACAGCCCAGTCCCAGTCCCAGTCCCAACCCAGTTCAGTCTCCCTCTCTCTGAGGTTACGGTCATAGGTTACATCTCGCTCCCTCCTCCTCTCACCCCCCCAAATCTCAACCTCCAAAAATTCCCATCTTCTCACTCGCAACCTCAACTTCCAACTTTCTTTTCCCTTACGACCGCTTCCTATTTTCTATCAACCAAATACCCAAAATCTTCCACAATGGCTACTGAGGTAAGTTGTCTCCTTGCTGCGCTGCGCTGCATCACTCCTCCTCCTTTTCCAAAGGGTCCTCGCATCCTTTTACTTCTCGGCCTGCTCCCGCCGAAGCCCGCACAACCCCTCAGTCGAAGCCCAACATGGACGGCATCACCACCACGAGTTTCCTCGTCGATAATTTCCGGTTCATGACCTCCAACACGTGGTTATGCAGCTTGCGATACTCTTCAAGTTCTCTCGTGTATCCTCCATGCGATACCGGCTGCTTTGATCTCCATAGCTCATCTCTCACTCTCCCTATCTCCCTAATCTATGTTGTTTCGATGCTGACTATTATGGTGTGATAGCGTGAAAGGTTTGTCCAGATGGTTCCCTCCCACCTCTATCATGACGCTATCGGCGCTCGATAACTGCTCTGGCTCGTCGAGATTTCAATCATCCTGCCAGGACACCGTTTCGCTAACCTCGTACGTCTTACCGCAATATAGCAAGACCTTCCTCGCCCGCCTCTGCGAGCAGGCTGAGCGCTACGATGAGATGGTCACCTACATGAAGGAGGTGGCCAAGCTGGGCGGAGAGCTCACCGTCGACGAGCGCAACCTTCTCAGCGTTGCCTACAAGAACGTTGTCGGTACCCGACGTGCCTCGTGGCGCATCATTTCCTCGATCGAGCAGAAGGAGGAGTCTAAGGGATCCGACAAGCACGTCTCCACCATCAAGGACTACCGCAACAAGATCGAGACCGAGCTCGAGAAGGTCTGCCAGGATGTCCTCGACGTTTTGGACGACTTCCTCATCCCCAACGCCGCCACTGGCGAGTCCAAGGTCTTCTACCACAAGATGTGCGTTTTTATCTTCCCCGCCTCTGGCCTGAGGCCCCTCGTCTGCCGCCCTTTTTGTGCTCATGCACCAATCACTACATTTCGACATATGCGTGTTTTTTCCGCAACGAAAAAATTGCAATGCACCCCAGATATATATTTTTTTTGGTATCGAGAAGCTGACCAAGTTTGTTTACAATCTATAGGAAGGGTGATTACCACCGTTACCTGGCTGAGTTCGCTTCCGGTGAGAAGCGTAAGGGTGCTGCTACCGCTGCCCACGATGCTTACAAGGTAAGGCTAAACTACCCCCACCACAGTCACATGCCGCAAGATCCGGGCCCCTGGTGCCCCTCGCTGACAATTGTGCCCAACAGAGCGCCACCGACGTTGCTCAGACCGAGCTCACTCCCACTCACCCCATCCGTCTTGGTCTTGCCCTCAACTTCTCCGTCTTCTACTACGAGATCTTGAACTCTCCCGACCGTGCTTGCCACCTCGCGAAGCAGGCCTTCGACGATGCTATTGCCGAGCTCGACTCCCTGTCTGAGGAGTCTTACCGCGACAGCACCCTCATCATGCAGCTCCTCCGCGACAACCTTACCCTCTGGACCTCTTCCGACAGCGCTGAGGGTGAGGCCGCCGGTGCTGCTGATGCCCCCAAGAAGGAGGAGGGCGAGGCTGCCAAGCCCGCTGAGCCCGCCGCTGAGGAGCCTGCGCCTGCTGCTGCCTCCTAAATCTATCAATAATCCTCCTCGATACCACATGCATCTCGGCATATAGGAACCGAGATGTATTCTCGCCCCGGTTACACTCGTCTGCCCCTGGACATACGGATAGCTGGGACTGTCTTGGGCGGGCTGGATGATAGTACGAGGCTTCTTCTTTTTGCGCGGTGCGTTGCTTTTTTCATGGCGATGGAGAGGGAGGAATGAATCAATAAGGGTCTGGTTCTGGCAAAGGGAAAGTGTTGCGGCGCGGAATCTTTCGTCTCGTCCGTCGGACTTTGAAGAAAATCGACCGCCGACCTCTATGATGATGACGGCTCTTGTTTTTTTCTTTTTTACCTGGCAGATAAATCGCAAAGTTCCCCCCTTTTTCACATTTATTCCTTGCCTGTCTCGGGCACCTAGCATCCGTGTATTTCTCACTTCTCGTTTTGTTGGTCATTAAGAAAGTGGACAGTGCCTTGCCCATCCCGATGGATCGCCGCGAAGAAGGCTTTCTCATGTTTGCGCTTTTTGTTTTCTCCTTGTCTCTTGTCTTTTATGTCTTTTCGTTCCTGTCTATCGGTCCATTTCCAGACCGTGCCCTGGTGAGAGACGATGGAGATGAACTGTTTCCTGTGTTTAAAAAAGACCATTTCTCCCGAAAATTACACCCCTCACATTTATGTTCACGGGTACCGAGAGGAGCGGCTGTTATGTTGTCTCCGCTGGCTTCCTTCGTCCTGAAGCCTTTCCAAAGGTTCTGCCCTGGTGACGTTTGTCCAAAAGACATTTGCTTTGTTCCTTGGGCTGCTGATTTGTCCAATCTTGTCTTCGCAGATGAGTACTTGGACACAATTTGATGTTTATGGAATTGGCATATCACATGGCACAATCGTCGCATGTCACTCGTACCCCGGATTAGAAAGATTAGTTGCACGTACGTGCGTGCTTGCGTACACGCGTAAAGCTGTCTGTCAAGGACATCAATTAATGAAGAATAAATGCTATATCATGACACATGTCGACATGGCCCCGGCTTGCCTATTAAGAAATATTACTGGTTCCGGGCCTTTCGTGATTACAGAGACACATTCGTCATAGCGAGTGGTAGGTGGATGCGTCAATCAGCCAGAAGGTCACCGTTCCCCAGCGCGACGATTGAGTAATCGTGCTGCCCGTGCCAGCCTTTCCTGCTTCTCTCTCAAGCCGTTTCCTTGCTCGCTATCCCTCTCGAGTATGCCGCCCTCTTCGTCCATGACGTCTTCGCCCCTGGGTTCCCTAGTCTCGAGCCCACGGTACATAGCCGTTCGGCCATCGGGAGGTAGCTCGGCAGCGGCTGCAGCCATGTTGGCAGCTCGTCTCTTAGGTCCGAAGCGCCAGCTGAGGCGCTTCCACAAACTTCGTGGTCTTGAACCGGCTGGTGATGGGGGTGTCGCGAAAGATGTATCCGGGTCGGGATCAGGTGTCGCAGCGGATGATGATGATAGAGATGATGATAGAGATGGGGCCGTGGGGAGGTGAAGAGCAGAAGCGACTTCCGTTCGCCAGACATGGATGCGTTCCTGCTTTGCCGGAGGCATAAGGGGGTTGACCTTGATTCGAGGATCTGAAGTGGCGGGCATGGTTGATTATGTGTCTGTTGAAACTTGTTTGAAACTTGTAATGGGGTATTTGATAGATGCTGTTGATATAACGGTTGGTTTGATTCCTTCTTCCGCGTGATTGTAAAGAGAATAATTAGGCGGCTGGTAGGAAAAGGCTGAATTATGTTGATGTTGTATGTCGTATCGTGTAATATGAGTCCGAGACCAGTCGGAGTCGTGATTCTGACATTCAATTGCTTTGCTTTTGCGTTTTCCCGCTCTTCAAGATTTGAGATTGATGATTAAAATCTCAATTCTGGTTTTCACATGGGCATGGCAGTGTTTTGTTCTGCGCCGTCAAGCAAATTCGTTGGTGTACGCCAATGACTCGTGTAACTCGTGCAAGGAATTACACTACGATCGACGGGTCTGAGCGTTTTTGTTTCCCGCCGATTGATTGACTGACTGATTGATTGATTGATTTGATATTGAGTCTTGGAAAGAAACAGAGCCAAGAAATGAAAGAACCCGTACAGTAGATGGGGAATACCAGGAACAGGGAACCAGATGATGAAGGAGAAAGCAAAAAGGAGTATCCGTACTCGGTTGGTTCCTTTGTTGGAGAAAAGGACGGGAGCGGATAAGGGAGAAATTGCGATCAAGGTTTACGAGAGAGGCAAGCCAAGACAAAGTAAGGCAAGACCAATTGCAAGGTAACTCAGGTAGGAGGTAGGAACGGTTTTCTCGGTTCGAGAGTAGTTGGAGCTAATGGGACCACAGACCGGGGACGATCTTTCTCGAACGACACGGTAGAGTGGGGTTTTTGTTGAGGAGGAAGAGTACGGTATTGACTCGTGGTGTTGAAGTGTATTCTCTTTGAGGTTACGGATATGCAAGTAATAATGTAAGGAGGAGCTGAGCTGTATTGTGGAGAGATAGAGAGACGACGAGGGGAGCGGAGCGAAAGGAAAAGTGAAGGGAAAAAGGACAAGGACAAGGCGAACAAGGGTGTGATATGATTGATAAAGTGATCAGCATTGGTCTAGATCGTCCAAGGTCAAGGTCTCGTGCTCACGACAGGGTACAACTACAGCTACAGCGACATTGCAGTGCGGTGCAGCTGGTACCTACAGGAAAGACGGGCCTGCTTGCTGTATTGTATCCGTACTGCACTCGAACAGCCAATGCAATGCACTCATTCAGAAGCGAAGGGAAGCGAAGCCTTTTCCATCCATTAAAAAAACTAAAGTGAGTGTGGACATCGGTAATATCCATAGCAAGCTAAACATCAATCCAAACGTTCAAGTTTGATCCAGACTAAATTAGTGCTTCCTTTTGGTTCAGCCTAGTCTTAGTCTGAACTGTATCGGACGAGGATCTGTATTGACTTCAGAGTCAGCAGAGTGAATGTCTTGGTTCCAACTGACCGAATATTCAGGCCAGCAGCGATAAGAACAACCCCAAACTTTGATACATGCAAATTGGTTGGAGATCAGATATCCATTGCTTGCTTGCTTGCTTGCTTGCTTGCTTGTTTGTGGGGTAACGAACCTGGGTCATGAGGCCAAATAAAATCCCTCCATTTCGCCTCTCCAGGGTAGCAGTAGCAGTAGTAGCAGTAGTCTTCTATCCCACACACACACATCACCCGACGTGCAGTTCTCTAAAAGGGATCGAATTAATTAGCTGCATCTTGGCGATGAACAATGGCTTGACATACCGCCATATCGATTCTAGGGGTTCAGGGCTTTAGCCTTTGCGTGACCGACTGGTCACACTGATTCATTTGCTGGCTCACATGTCTTGTTGAGTGAGGGTGTTCACATTGAGTCTGTTACAAGAAAAAAGTAGAGATAACAGTTAGAATTTACTTCAACTTTTATGCCGTACCAGTAGCCATAACTCAACACGAGACAGACAGGCAGGCTTACTCTGAATCCAGGCCCACCGAAACGCTCCAGTCAACGCCTGCGCATCCAAATACTACTATGCTAACAATGCTCTTCATCTCCTTATGTTCTCGTGCTTGGCTTCAATGTCTCCCATCCTCCAACATTCTGGCTGTCGTCCAGCGAACCTAACAAATCCATCGATCCTTGCCGTTGATGTTGATTTGGCTGCGGTAATTGCGGCTTGGGCTGTACCGGCGGCGCGGGTCGGCGCGATGGCACCCCGCCCGTCGCACCCCCGGTTGAACTTGACGCCTTTAGACCCGTTCCGTTAGTTCCTTGGTTCGGTAGGCCAACGGGTTTCCGTGCAGCGACTCCAAGGCCTGGTAGTTGATGGCCTCCCATAGGACCACCAGTCTGAGCTCTTGACGGCAGCGGAGGCCGAAAGTCTTCATCCATAAGGCTGTGGCTCAGCCCAGGGCTCGAACTGGGTGATGTTGTGGTCAAATGTGCCGGCTTCTTTGCTACTGGAGGCGCCGGTTTACCGCCCTTACTGGTTTGTGAGAACTGCGAAACGTGCGAGGCTGCTGATGCTGGCCTTAGAGGGGGTGGCAGCGGCTGCGGTTGCGACTGAGTCTGAACTCTATTAAGACCAAATCCAGTGCTCGGTGCCACCCCTGACGCTCCTCGTCGGGGAGGCGGAGGTGGAGGCGGCGTCTCAACATGGCCCATAGGAGTCTGGTCATCCATAAGGTTGATACGTCCCACCTTGGCTGGCAATGATGATGGATCATACGGCGGAGGCAGCTTTCGAGGCTGAATACTCGAAGTCGACGTCATCGAGTTAGGCAAGCTGACCTTTTCAAACGGTGAGCTCGACATGCTGGATAGTGATGCTTTTGAAGATGATCTTGGGATAGAGATCCAGTCTGGTTCCTCCGTAAGACCAAATGGATTCGAGGGACGATTGGGATTGAGTCCAACTGCCTGCCCGTTCCTAGGTTTGGGCACAGGTACTGCGGCACGAGCAGGCTGTTTATTATCGAGCCACCATTTTTGGCGATCAGAACTTGCAGGAGGCAGTCCAGGCTCGATAGAATCATACCCGATGAGATCTTCGTCATCGCTGTCCTCACCAGTCCCGAGATGAGCCGTTGCGTCCCCAACATCGGCCTTTCGACGCTGATACAATTCCTTGCTGATCGTGTCTCGCAATTGCTCGTCAACGATGCTCACCTTACACTCGAATGCAGCATGAACAGGTCGATGATCGGAGAACTTTAAGGGTGCCGAGTTATACAATAATTGTCTCAGGTTGGAACCTTTCCGAAGAATACGATCCGTCCATGCAGGAATGCGAGCCTTCTCACTAAATCTCAGTCAGCATACATTTACTGATACGCGAATCACAGCTAAACACATACGATGTATCGTAGTTGTCAGTCCCAATGTCAAACTTGTATGTGGGTGGGAATGTAATGCGAGCTTCAGAATAGAAAGGGAACGACAGCCCAGCTACCATCTGAAGGTTGAGCTGATCGTTCTCATACAGCGTCTCAAAGTCCCGTTTCTTGACGAGAGCACGCGCAGTCTCCGAATTAAGACCAATACGATAATTGAAGTCGCCCAACCAAATCACAGCGTCTATTGATGTCAGCATAACAGCATAATAGTAGAAGGGACAGCAAGCACTCACCATGGTCATCAATACCACGATTTCTCTGGAAACGTAAGCCATGGTGAATTGTGGCGTAATCACGGTTACGTTCATCGTAGTTGGAAAATCCAGCGGCCAAATGTGCCGTGACAAAACAGATGTGAGTGTTGGCGTAGTCGAATCGAATCGCCACCGCGCCCTTGTTTCCAGCCATGCCAGACATACCCGTCTTTTTTACACTGCCCTCGACGTTCTTAATGTTGGCTAGACTAGGTGTCTTGACAAAGATGCATAGTGCTGCTCCAACAAGCTGCCCGCTTCGGAGCAATACATACCGCTCGCCGCCCAATCGCTTCTGCCGCTCGTTGAGATTATACTTTACAGCTTGCTCCCAGAGATTCTTCCGTGACGGATCACTATTCATGATCTGCTGAGGACTAAGCTCGACGATCTCCTGGAATCCAACCACAAAAATATCTGGCTGGGCATTACCTAGGGCTTCCGGGAACAACCAAGGCCCGAGATCATCCTCAACGCCTTCTGTACGCCCGTTGAGATTGAAAGTGCCAACCCATATGGTGATGCTGTTAAATGAAGTGAACTCACCACTTCTCTTGGCCAACTCTGATGACACGAAGTCGCTAATGGGATCAAACAGTAGCACCGGTGCTTGTCCAACAAGACGACCAAGAAGCATGTCAATAGTGATCTGGCGAGAAGGATCGAGAAAGTTGTTGTGGTAGATACGCTGTACGGACTTGCGCACGTCAGCGACCGCTCCTGCGAGCGACATCTTGCCGTGGCGTGTGAATGATGATTTGAGGGCACCCGTTCCAGCGTAGGTTTTGGACAAAGAATCGCCATTATCTGCCCATAGACTGGAATGTCTCATCCAGAAATCGGACGCAGCGTATTCACCACGGTGTCCTAGGAAAGCCTCAACCGCCATTTGCGAGATCATTGTCTGTATAAGGTTGGTTCGATCAAGACAGTCAAGACAGTTGGTTCGAAAAACACCCTCCTGCTGGAGCACGACCACCATACGCGGGTGTCCAGCGTTATCTTGTTCATACCTGGGCTCAGTCGTCTCTTCAGCTAGAAAGTATGCAAAAGCGTCGGTGGAATTCTCAATATAGCGACGAATATCCCGAGCAGCCTCGTATCCGGCGGGCCCCTTTGTCTCAGCGTGGAAATCATAATTTGTCTCTCGCAAAAGGGCATGATCCGAAGATCCACCCTGCTCTGCGTGACTCAACGGACAATGCTTGATACCTTTATGGTAGAGGTTACTGAGCTCGACCTCACCCGGTTTAGTCTCACTAAGAAGGTTGATGACATGAACTGCTCCATAGGATTGCTCAAGCTCCTCGAAATGTTTGTTGAAGGCAGGCTGCGTTCCGTCGGGAGATCTGGTGACTGTGATCTTCTGGCGACCTGGGATTAGGTCGGCGGCCTGCTCCCAGAACACTGGAACCGATCCACGCACTTGAGCATACGAAAACATTGTTCCTGCTGGGCTCCAGAAAGTGGTTTCCGTTTCGACAAAGTTAGCTACGTGTCCGTCATCGTCGATACCTCGCGAATTGAAGCGAGTTCCAGCTCTGCGACAAGACAATCGAGATATGAGAGTCATAAATGAGGGCATCCCTGACTTGACGTTCTTCAGGGGCGACGAGCTCAGCGGAATGGTCATTGTTTTACAAAAGCCACGAATTGCTGAAGTAAGTATGCGCGACGAATCAAGAGCTGCTCGTTCATTGGGCATAAGTCGAGAGCGAAATTGCACAAGAGGACTGATCATGAATGAGTTCCAGAGGAATCCATCGTCGAAGTTGTCGATCTCAAACGAGTTGGAGTTGATGGGTCTGTCATTCGTTAGTAGGGGTTTGTTATAAGTGAAACGCCAACCCACCTATCTTGAAGTCGGTTCGTCAGATCGAAGTCTGTACTGTAGTAAAAGGTTCCATTGCTGAGTAGGTTGCGCAATTCATGGCAAGGATGCTCCATGGCCACCTCCCTTCGACCAAGGCCTTGACCGTAAGGCGCCGACTGCACCGATGCAGAATCTAGAAACTCGGGATCCAGCGATTCGAGGGGAACAACATCGTCGTAGTCTGCGCTACTCAAGCAATAGAATGCGACTCCACCTATTCGTTCCACGGTCTCGCCAGGCCGTAAGGTGGCTGCGCGCGTCGCATGTGTAATGATAGATAGGAAGACCTCACTGTTGACCGTGATCAAGCCCAATGTTCCATAAATTGGTCGATGAGTTAGACGACGATAGTCTTGCAGTAGGTGTTTCGAAACAGGTGCGAATTCGACCATGCATTTTGATACTAGAGTCTCGCCGACGTTCCCGCGGGGTCTCGAAATCGCAGCTAAAGATGTAAGCGAGCCGTTCGCGATGGCTTCACTGGTGGACGAGGTGTATCGGAATATTAGAGTATGAGAGGACGATACGATGGCGATAGATCGGTGAGGATAGTCGCGTATATACAGCTCGCATGACTTTTCGGGAGACGGAGCCTGGGCAGACCAGGCCGCTGAAGGATGTTCCATGGTGTAGAGGATTATGGGACAGGACAGATAATTTCAGGGTTCAGCGTGTTGGAGGGTAGCGATTTTGGAAAGGGTTCAAAGCCTCGCTTGACCCATGATCATATCAATGCATGTAAATTGGAGCCGTAGAAGAGAAAGAAAAAAGAATTCTGGACGATTAAAGTTGGGCTCCGTAGGGTTTCAGCTGGTGCTTGGATGAAGATGAGGTTTGGGCATTGCATTAGACAAATGTCAGAGGTATTGGATGGGATTGGACGCTCTGCGAATGACGTTTCTTCAGCTGGCGGCTACTACAGTACGAGATACCCCTGGCTGGTAGGTAATAATCAACCAGACGGAGACCCACCGATAAGTACAGTAGTGTAGCTTCTATGGATGTGGATACAGCCCGACGTACAGTACAGTGTGGTGAAGCATGGCCAGTATAAACGAAGCTTCATCTTAAACCAGACACTGCATCCAAATAGATCTTCACAAGTATTCTGTACCCGTTGATAGCTTTGACACGGGTTTTAGAGCTTGGCTTTATGACTTCTGTACATAGGTGTGGTTTCATGGATACTCAAGGTATGGATATCTTCAGATGTAGGCTTGAATGGAAGCTCAAGCATATAGTTCTCATCAGCTGTACGTTGAGCAACATGCCGAAGCATTGCCAAGTATAGAGAATACACAGAGACGTCTTTTAGCACCGGCATTATCAAGTTTTGTTCAGCAACGCTTTTAGAAAACTGCTGCTTTCCAGGCAGCCAAACCATGCCCCAACAGCAAACACTTCCAATCCAAGTCAATTTGACTTTGGAAGATATTGGTCGACAAGGTTGACCGGCGGCGTAGATAAATTATTAAAAGAAAATGTGCAAACAGTCAACAAGCTATAGATGGTATGGTATCTGGATGGCCGTGATATTCAACAAATGCCGCCGGATGAGATTTTGAGGTGAAAAACAAAGGGTAATAATAATTGAGCTTCAGATTCGAATTTGAGATCATGCTCTCTAATAGAGAGCGTTCATTCTCTTCCTATCATATGTTTATGTGAGAATCATCATAAGCCCTTTTTAGGATACAGAAAAAAGAAAGATTCTCTGACCTCGCACCCGCTCTGAGAAAATATGTGCAAGCTCAGATTTGTGCTTAGTCAGCCCTAGAGCGGCGAATCGTTGGCCCGGAACTGGTTGATGGAGACGGGACCCATGTACTAAAGCTGCGGAGACTTGTTAAACAAGTACAGACCTGTTTGCATCACACCCCTGGCAGCACTAATTCATCATGGTTTCGCGCGTCCTTGCTCAGGCACGTGCAGTGGAAGCTCTTTAAGTGACCAAGTCGTCAAGTACCTTGAAAAAAAAGAGCTTGTCTGCAGCGCGAACTACCAGCCCCTGCCTTTCGCGACAGCCGTGAGCCTCAAGCGTCATCTCCTATCTGCAAACTTCTCAGCTTCACAATTACACTACATAATTAGGTCGCAGTCGGTCCTCTGCCCTACCATCAATTTCACTACGCGACCGAGAAAAACGAAGAATCAGTTATCCAAAGCAATGAGCGACTTCGGCCACTTTGGCTCCGAGGAGGAGTACGCGACTGTGCGCAAGCACAATGCGGAGGTGGTATGTTTATCTTGAATTAGTCCTCTCATGCTTCGAAATCTCATCTGACACTTCGTGAAACAATAGGAATCCGACCCCGACAACTTCGATCACTGGGAAAACCTCATCAAAGCCTGCGAGACACTGGAGGGTGGCTTGAACCGCAACTCAAGCCCCCAAGCATTAGCAACTTTCCGAGATGCCTACGACCGACTTTTGACCAAGTTTCCTCTTTTCTTTGGCTACTGGAAGAAGTATGCGGATATGGAATTCAACATCGCCGGCCCTGAGTCTGCCGAGATGGTCAGTCATCCCTCTATAATTTCTGCGACATGGCTGACACCACAAACAGGTCTACGAGAGAGGATGTGCAAGCATCACCAATTCTGTCGACTTGTGGACGGATTACTGCTCCTTCAAGATGGAGACAACCCATGACCCACACCTCGTCAGAGAGTAAGTTCCATTTGGATGGTTTCCTTCCCCTTCCCTTAACATGCCTTTGGTGCAGTATTTCGCTTGACCAGAGTGGTCTCGGTCGACATATCCGCGAGGGCTCTACACTCCATTATCAAGGTGTCTGATGGTGAGATATGCCTGCGATAGCCCCTCAAGCTGGGATGCTCTCTCACGCTCTCTACCAGGCTCTGTTGATAATACCTCCGTGCTCGTTCTAAACTCCAGAGTCGTCCCTGCGTTACACGTCACCCGCTCGATAGAACATTATCTCGGTTTTGCTACTCATTCGCGCAACCATCTTCCCCTCTGTATTAATCCTCTCCACCCTTCCCCTGAATTATCCCTTCCGCACGCAGTTCTCACACTAACCTTCTGTTCTAGGCTCTTTGAACGAGGAGCAACCTTTGTTGGTCTCGATTTTCTGGCGCACCCTTTCTGGGATAAGTACATAGAGTATGAAGAGCGCCAGGAGGCACAAGACAAGATCTATGCCATCCATTCGCGAATCATTCGCATACCGATGCACCAGTACGCACGATACTACGAGAGATTTCGCTCATTATCACACAATCAGCCGATCACCGAAGTGGTGCCCGCCGAGGATCTTGCGCGATTCAGAGCAGAGGTTGAAACCGAAAATTTGGCTTTTGGAGGCGCCCCCAAGCCCGAGCTAGAGATCGAGCGCGATATTCGTGCCAAGATTGACGCAATGTTCTATGAGATCTTCACGACAACACAAACCGAGGTATCGAAGCGTTGGACATATGAATCCGAGATCAAGCGACCTTACTTCCACGTCACCGCCTTGGAACATAAAGACTTGGTGAACTGGCGCAAGTACCTCGATTTTGAAGAGGCTGAAGGGGACTTTGCACGAATTGTTGCTTTATATGAGCGATGCCTTGTTACCTGCGCATACTACGACGATCTTTGGTTCCGATACGCCCGGTGGATGTCTGGCCAGGATGGAAAGGAGGAAGAGGTACGCAATATCTACGTACGTGCCTCTACAATGTTTGTGCCTGTCAGCCGACCAGGCATCAGAATGCAGTGGGCGTATTTTGAAGAGAGTGCTGGTAGAGTCGACGTCGCCCTCGATATCCACGAGTCGATTCTTCTGAGACTCCCTGACTGTGTCGAGGTTATTGTGTCATGGGCCAATGTTGAACGACGACAAAACGGAATCGATGCTGCTATCCAGGTGCACAAGAACCAAATCGACGCTCCCACAGTGGACCCCTATACCAAAGCTGCCTTGGTGGCAGAATGGGCCCTGTTGGTTTGGAAAGCTAGAGGCTCTGCCGAAGATGCTCGGGATGTCTTCGCCAAAAATGTACAGTGGTGCGGCGACAGCAGCCTATTCTGGGACCGATGGTTTCGATTCGAGCTGGAGCAGCCAACAAATGCCGAGACTGACGGCCAGCAAGGCGAGTTTATGAAGAAGGTATTTGACGAGCTCCGAGAACGAAGTCGACTTTCTGCACCGGTCAAAAAGGATTTGGCTCAGCTGTACCTCAACTATTTGGTCGAGCGAGGCGACAAGAACGCTATGAAGGTGTTCTTGCAAGTTGATAGGGAAGTCTTTGGGTATGTCACCTTCCTTCGTACCAACAATCGTGCGCTAATCATTTGTAGACCAACGTCGGTAGCAAAGCTGTCAACGACAAATAGTAAGGAGAACGACGTGGCAAGAGGAGAACTGGATGAAGCCAGCAAACAGCGAGCTGAGGCCCGATATGTTCATTTCTACGAAGTTCATGGGGAGCCAGACCCTGATGCACAAGGCAATGCAGACTTCAACTGAGTGTCATGGATACACGATGGACTATGTGTGCAGAAAGTGTTGCGACAACTGGGATCAATGAGGACTTAATAAACGAAGAAAACAGCGCCTCTGCAAAAGTGGACGAATTGGATGTCGCTGGAGGATTGATGGGACTGCTTGTGGACACATTGCTGGATCAGTTCGATATGGGATTTGGCATTCTAATGGATAGAGACCGGCACATACAGCCTGCAGCAGGTAATAGACGATATATATATCCAATATCGAAAATGAAGTTGTTGATAAGTGGGACGATCTCGTTCAGTAGATTGTCTAGACCGTGTGGAGTCTAGAAATCAAGACTTGCATTAGTGCTGCTGAAGAAGCCATCGGTATCGCTTACTCAGTTCAAATGCAATTGTGTCCCCACCGGAGGATTGTCGGCGAGTGTTGCCCAACGGGATTCGGGATGTTTTGCCGTCTGATCGTGCTCGAAAACCTGGGGAAGCGAAGGCGCTCGCTGCCTCTGGCCTCAATTAATCATAACAGAAATTGTCCAAATGGCACAAAACAGCAGAATTGTTATTGTGTTAGATTTATAAAGGTTGTTCAGCTCATTAAAAGGGTCCTGCAGTTATTCAGTGTAGGTCTGTGAGGCGATGTGGTCATTTGCTGATATGACGACAGATCACATGCTTCAAGGCAAGCGATTTGGAATCTTAAAGCCCAGACCAAGCGGACCCTTGTTGTGTAGGTAGAAAAGATTCCATCTCGTTATGGTCATGTACCCGCTCGTGGCTAGTATTTGAGGCGGGCACTAGATGACAAATCTGGTGTTTCCACACCAGAATGTATCTCGAGTACAGCATTGCTGTGTTCCAGAAGGGTCACAGGCAGAGTTTGATTGACATTTGAATCAAGCCGAGATGGAGAACGGCTCCCACTTCTATCTGAGCTGATGGCTGATATGGTCCGAGTGAGAGGCGTTGGAGAAGATACTAGGTACGTAGTCTGGAATGGAGGGTTACTTCAGGGTCCTGGTGCATCAGAATTTTCCCGTCTCTTGGACACTCACACTCCAATTCCGACTAGCTGAGCTCTAATGGTTGGTCGCCTTGTGGTTCATAACCAAAAAGGGTCTCGCTTTCTTGTCTGACACATGGCAGCCGTTTTGACGACTTCTCATGAGCCTCTTTGTCAAGCCATGGTCGCTATCAGAAGCGGGTACCAGGTGTAACACTTTAACGCTCCAGGCAACACCCCCTGTTGTTTCTTCTACAGGCCTCAGCATTAGTAACCTCTCAGAGGAAAGAGAATCTCCATTACGAAGAATCTCCACCGACCCCACAAGACCCATCCCATCGTCATCCCCCACCGACGTAGAAAATATTGGAGCCCCTGATACGGAATTGACCAATTGCTGAATGCCAATTTCGAGACATGGTGCCGGTTCACGAAGCCGGTACCGCTCCGAGGCGAGAGGACCTGGGGAAATGATGTGAGGAATCATTGTGAATCTGGCCCACCGGGTATCTGCACAGGTACGGATTCAGTGAGAGTCTGAAGTTTCATGCCAAAAGAAAGCGATTCCTCACAGTCTCTTCCTTGGTCTCCAGAGCAAGACTGGAGTCAGGAACGTCTAGTCAGTGAATGAAAGAATGTTTCTATTGGAAGCTTTGCCATCCATGTTCTGCAGCCTTCCATGAATCGCGTCCCGGCTGCCAGGTGAACTTATCAGTCAGGGTCGGGGCTGCCTAACGACCACTGACACGGCAGGTCCCCCGTCTTGCCCTCGGCTTCCCGCAGAGCTGAACCGACGCCATCCCTTCTTATAGGAAGGTACATTGCCGTTCGTCTCAGATTTCTCTTTCCTTCTTTCCTTTCCATTCTTTCTCCCCCATATCGTCTTAGCACTTTGTGATCCCATATTCAAGGTACGTTCAACTCTCCCACGTCGACTACAACCTCTCTTCCCCTCGGCATCAACAACAAACAGACACGCCTACCACCACTCTCATTCACTTTCGTACCTCATACAGTCGTCAACTTGATATTAACGTCTGCCTATTATAGATGGCTTTCGCTACCCGACAGTTTGCCCGTGCGGCCACTCGCGCCACCCGCAATAGTTTCGCTATTGCTCCCCGACAGGTTATCCGCCAGCAGGGTCGCCGTTATTACTCTTCCGAGCCCGCACAGAAGTCCTCTTCAGCTTGGATCTGGCTGACAGGTGCCGCTGTTGCTGGAGGTGCTGGCTACTACTTCTACGGCAACGGTGCTTCTTCCGCCACTCCCAAGGTCTTCAACCCTACCAAGGAAGACTACCAAAAGGTCTACAACGAGATTGCTGCTCGCCTGGAGGAGAAGGATGACTACGATGATGGCAGCTATGGTCCCGTTCTCCTCCGTCTCGCCTGGCATGCCAGTGGCACCTACGACAAGGAGACTGGTACCGGCGGCAGTAACGGAGCTACCATGCGGTTCGCCCCTGAGGCTGACCACGGCGCCAACGCTGGCCTGGCCGCTGCCCGTAAATTCCTTGAGCCTGTGAAGGAGAAGAACCCCTGGATCACCTACTCCGATCTCTGGATCCTTGCTGGTGTTTGCGCTATCCAGGAGATGCTAGGCCCCGTCATCCCCTACCGACCTGGTCGTGCCGACCGTGATGTCTCTGGTTGTACACCCGATGGTCGTCTTCCAGATGCTTCCAAGCGCCAGGATCACCTCCGAGGTATCTTCGGCCGCATGGGCTTCAACGACCAAGAGATTGTTGCCCTGTCTGGCGCTCACGCTCTTGGTCGATGCCACACCGACCGATCCGGATACGAAGGTCCCTGGACTTTCTCTCCTACCGTTCTGACCAACGACTACTTCCGTCTTCTTGTCGAGGAGAAGTGGCAGTGGAAGAAGTGGAACGGTCCCGCCCAGTACGAGGACAAGTCTACCAAGTCCCTCATGATGCTGCCCAGTGATATTGCTCTGATTGAGGACAAGAAGTTCAAGCCTTGGGTCGAGAAGTACGCCAAGGACAACGACGCTTTCTTCAAGGACTTCTCTAACGTCGTCCTCCGACTATTCGAGCTCGGAGTTCCTTTCGCCCAGGGTACCGAGAACCAGCGATGGACTTTCAAGCCCACACACCAGGAATAAGTTGCAGAGAAATATCGGGGAACTGTCTGGTAGAATTTGTGGAAATTGTATTTGATCATCACGTTGGTTGATGAACCGGGAGAGCGATATCCGGAGTTTTTGGTTGTGATGATTGGGTGCTGGCAGGAATGCCGGCCTGTTTATAGACCATGTTATGGAATCTGACTGCATCAGCATGTCGCTAGACTAAGATATCTATCTCGCATAGTAGAGACCAAAAGAACTTTCTTTTTACTCCTTTCACTCTGATTTCCTAGCAGTGTGAGATTTGAATGAAACCACGGTACGGGCTGTCAGCATAGCCCATGACGCTCCATGACGGCAGCTCGTCCAAGGGACCGGTGATCATTGGGCTTGTTCCTGCGTCCGCCACAACGGTATTCGACTTTAGCTAAGTTTGTGCTATCTGATCTGAGTGTCTGACCACGTTTCGAAATTTGTTGTCTATCGCAGCACATAGATAAATAATTATGTTTTGTATTTGCTATAGTGCTCTCCTGGCGTATAAGCAGCCGACCAGAGAAAGTTATGGCATTTTGGCGTTTAATTATCCATAGTAAGAGCATGTAATGAACAGCCGTCGCTGTTTGGCACCTTTGGTTAGACATACGAAATAGCAATAACGTTATCAGCCAGACTCGTTTATGAGGGGCGTAACGTGGCAGTAGCAATTGTATTATTCAGCATTCGCCTTCATGGGGCATCTATCTAGAACTGAGCACAAATGTCTCCAGATACCATAGCCGGATAGACGATGAATAATGGTTTCGGCGATGTTAGTAAAGAGGTACGATTTTTCGCACGTCATTTTTCGCTTATCTGAGCGAATTCAAAGGTCGATGCTGGAGGGATGCCGGAGAATTTTCAAGTGATCATCATGTTACATAGGGCGACTTAGCAGCTATTTAGTAGTGTACAGCGGTTTACTTAAATATCATTATAGCTCCTTCAGATACTGGGCTGAGGTATCTTAACTACCTACCGATTCTTGTCTTGTTACCATTCCCGACTTGATTGGTGGATGCTTCGAAACTCGCCGAAACCCATACCCAGTCGCGCGATCTTGTATTGACCAGACCCAGAACTGAACTGTCACCTACCCATTTAATCTTAGTATAAATAGTTGCATCCCGCGGTCTTTACAGCTAGTCAAACTGTACAGTTCCTATCCTACTCAAGACTGTCAACAGCAGCCATGGGTAGCCAAATTCAAAACAAAGCAGCCTCGGGGGTTCCATACTTCACTCCGGCCCAGGAACCTCCGGCCGGTACCCCGCTCAAGACCGATTCGGCGCCGACTCTGTTCAAGCCACTCCGTACGCGAGGTGTTGAACTTCAGAACCGCTTTGTCGTTTCTCCTATGTGCACCTACTCAGCTCAGGATGGTCACCTAACAGATTTCCATCTTGTTCATCTCGGACAATTTGCCCTCCAAGGTGCTGGCCTTGTCTTCGTTGAAGCTACTGCTGTTGAGCCTCGTGGGCGTATCAGTCCTGAGGACTCGGGTCTTTGGGAAGACAGTCAGATTGTGCCTCTCAAGCGCATCACAGACTTCATCCACAGTCAAAACTCCAAAGCTGCCATTCAGCTTGCACATGTAAGCTCAGCCCAGTAATTGAACTCGAGTTCTGTGCATGAGCTAACTGATAATCCAGGCTGGTAGAAAAGCAAGCACAGTTGCTCCCTGGATCGGTGGCTCTGTGAACAAAGCACTTGCTACCAAGGATGTTGGAGGCTGGCCTGACGATATTGTTGCGCCCAGCGCCATTCCATTTGCTGATGACTTTGGAACACCGCATGAGTTGACGACTGAGGAAATAAAGGCTCTTATCAAACAGTGGCAGGACTCTGCTGTGCGAGCGGTCAAGGCTGGTTTCGATGTTATTGAGATTCACGCCGCCCATGGCTACCTCCTCCATCAGTTCCTCTCGCCTCTCACCAATGTAAGTTGTTCTCAGTATTCACCCCTAAGGTTTCGGTAACTGACGTGAACTACAGAAACGAACGGATCAGTATGGCGGAAGCTTTGAGAACCGCACTCGTCTGCTCTTTGAGATCACCGAAGCCATTCGTGCGGTTATTCCTGAGGAGCTTCCTCTCTGGGTACGCATCTCCGCTACTGAGTGGATGGAGTGGAACAACGAACCCTCGTGGGATCTTGAGAGCAGTATCCGCCTTGCCAAGCAGCTTCCCGCGTTGGGAGTTGATGTTCTCGACATCAGTAGCGGTGGAAACTTGAAGGCTCAAAAGATCAAAGTTCGCCAAACGCTTCAGACCGATCTCGCAGGCCAGATCCGTGAGGCCTTGCGCACCGAGGGCAAGGAGCTTCTTATTGGAACCGTTGGTTACATCACTGACGGACCTTTTGCTCGGTCGCTTGTGGAGGAGAACGAGGACCCCAAGGCGGATCTTGTGCTTGCTGCTAGACAGTTCCTCAGGGAGCCAGACTTTGTCCTCAGTGCCGCTGACCAACTGGATGTTGAAGTCAAGTGGCCTGTTCAGTACCAACGAGCTACTCCAAAGAACCGTAAGCCACACAGCAAGTAAGCGATGAAGATTATGTCATGAGGCATTGGGGAAAAGGTAGATGACATTACTATAAACGCTATATGGTTAATTCGCCGAGCTCATTCACGTATATCGAAGATGAATGTAAACTCTTTCACGTCCAAGAACAGATACCAACCGATGCCACTGCTGTCTTGGCCTCCAACATGCTGTGCCATCGGTGAGTCAAAGACTATAGACTGTGATGGTGGGGCCGTAGCGAAGGAACGTGGGGCCGATACGTTGAATAAGCAGGATCATGTTTCGCCTCAATTGCTTTGGTGGCATGTTTCATACCAAGCTTAGGTTACTGGCTAGGTACCTTGAGCTGATATACGTTTATAAATCATGATTACGAGTTGAGCGAAAACATTTTTACCTTGAAATGTGTTAAATTCGTAATGCTATAGTGTCTCGAAGTATCTAGTCGCAGGTGAGATACTAAGATAGAACATGATATCTTCATGACTAGTATTGGTCAGAAACCTAGGAGCCGATGGCTCATGTATGCGTCGGCGATACAAAATATGGATTAATAATTCAGAACTACCTATCAATAAGCAGACACGGGATGTCACTCGAGCCAAGTCCTATGTCTCGGAAAGATAATTTTGTCTTGGGTCCGACGAGGCTGGGCTGTACAGATGGTCCGTCTCTCAAGAGACGTGGCCTTTTTTTCTCCAACCCTGCTATGAGTTTATTGCCACATCCTCCCAAATAGAGCCTTCAACTGTCAAGTCAGACCATGTTAGTTTTCCAGGGCAAAACTAGGTACCCCTCGAATATTTCGGAACATCGAATCCCGTCTTGTTGAGGCTCAATTGGGCAACTATCTTTGCACTTCCCTAATCCGTCCTTTGATTTAGATTCAGATTCCATAGTGTTGGGACAATTGATCATTGAGAACTTAAAGCATTGATATCAATGCAAAGTCACATTCATACTTGGATAATCTAGTGCGTTTTGAATATGCTCATTTCAATGGATTCGAAAAACCTGTATCACCTGTTGGTTGAACATCTGTCTCTTTCGTTTCCTATCAAGGGATCAGAAACAGGCGGATGACGATCCCATAAATGCCCCTGGCTTCAAGGTCCCTACAGCCGCTTGGTGGCTCTGGCGCATCCTGCACGGCAGCTTCGACCAATCAAAGCCGGTCTTGCACCACCACTACAGCCAGAAAAGGACTAGTGACCAGTCCCCTCCGCCGCCGCTTATGAGGGGCCGTGCTGCCACAGCGCTGGGCTGCAGCTCCGGCGGTATGGAGCAAGGGAGCCCCACCTCAAGATCAACCTTCTCCTCTCACAGAAAAGGCGTAATAGGGCCACCTGCCATCAGGCAAAAGGGACACTTGTTCAATTGAAAGATGGACCCCCCGGACATCTCCTCCACCTTTTCTAGGCGGGAGATGGCTCCGGGCCCGGTGAACATGTAAACCAACCACTGGAACATCTCGCCGCCCACTGAGCCGAGCGGGAACCACACTTTAACAGCAGGTACAATACAGTACAGCACTGTAGGTAAAGTAAGGTACACTGCACTGCCCGAGTGGATTGGATCTCTGTTACCTGTCCTCAAGCTCCAACTACAAAACTCTCCTCCATCTTCCCTCCACTCCAGACATCCATTCTTCTTCCTTCCTCTTATCTTGTCTGCTTGTCTGTCCCAGCGAAGCTCTTTCTTTGTGTTTTCTAGGATACCCTCATAACAACAGCCCATCATGCAACACAAGAAGATCGCTTGCAGCTTCATGGCTGCTCTGGCTGCCTATGCCTCTGCTGCCGACTCAGATGTCTCCCAGCTGACCAAGGACACCTTTGACGAGTTCGTCAAGTCCAACGACCTTGTCCTTGCTGAGTGTAAGTGCTGATCAAGACCCGTTCTCTCCAGCCGGACAGTTACTGACAGAATCCCTCTTTAGTCTTCGCTCCCTGGTGCGGTCACTGCAAGGCCCTCGCCCCCGAGTACGAGGAGGCTGCCACTACCCTCAAGGAGAAGAACATCAGACTCGCCAAGATCGACTGTACTGAGGAGTCCGACCTCTGCAAGGACCACGGCGTTGAGGGCTACCCTACCCTCAAGGTCTTCCGTGGCCTCGATAACGTCACTCCCTACTCCGGCCAGCGCAAGGCTGCTGGGTAAGTCCATATTCGTTACGATCTGTCCACATTTCAACTAACACCAGTTCTCCAGTATTACCTCATACATGATCAAGCAGTCCCTCCCCGCTGTCTCTCTCCTCACAAAGGACACCCTTGAGGAGTTCAAGACCGCCGACAAGGTCGTTGTCGTTGCCTACCTCAACGCCGATGACAAGAGCTCTAACGAGACTTTCTCCAAGCTTGCTGAGGGTCTCCGTGACACCTACCTCTTTGGCGGTGTCAACGATGCTGCCGTCGCTGAGGCTGAGGGTGTCAAGGCCCCTGCCCTGGTTGTCTACAAGGCTTTCGATGAGCGCAAGAACACTTTCACCGAGAAGTTTGAGGAGGAAGCCATTTCCACTTTCATCTCAACTGCCGCCACCCCTCTCATTGGTGAGGTCGGCCCTGAGACCTATGCCGGCTACATGTCTGCTGGTATCCCCCTTGCCTACATCTTCTCTGAGACCGAGGAGGAGCGCAAGGAGCTCGGAGATGCTCTTAAGCCCATTGCCGAGAAGTACAAGGGCAAGATCAACTTTGCTACCATTGACGCCAAGGCTTTCGGTGCCCACGCTGGTAACCTGAACCTCAAGACCGACAAGTTCCCCTCTTTCGCTATCCAGGAAGTTGTCAAGAACCAGAAGTTCCCCTTCGACCAGGAGAAGGAGATCACCCACGACAGCATCGCCAAGTTCGTTGAGGAGTTCAGCGCTGGCAAGATCGAGCCCAGCATCAAGTCTGAGCCCATCCCCGAGACCCAGGAGGGTCCCGTCACCGTTGTTGTCGCCAAGAACTACAACGACATTGTCCTCGACGACACCAAGGATGTCTTGATCGAGTTCTACGCTCCCTGGTGTGGTCACTGCAAGGCTCTTGCTCCCAAGTACGACGACCTTGCTTCTCAGTACGCTGCTTCTGAGTTCAAGGACAAGGTTGTCATCGCCAAGGTTGATGCTACCCTGAACGACGTCCCCGACGAGATTCAGGGTTTCCCTACCATCAAGCTCTACCCCGCCGGTGGCAAGGACGCCCCTGTCACTTACCAGGGCTCTCGAACCGTCGAGGACCTCGCCAACTTCGTCAAGGAGAACGGCAAGTACAACGCCGAGCTCTCTATCAAGGAGGAGGGTACCGAGGAGGCTGCCCCCGCCGCCAGTGAGGAGAAGAAGGAGAAGAAGGCCGAGAAGGCTGCTGAGGAGGAGGATGTTCATGATGAGCTGTAAAGGATTGATGTCACATCATTAGTATACAAAACGGGGTATAACTGATTTCAATGGCGCGGGTTTTGATGGTGCTAAGATTTAATCGCACCTCTAGGTTTTTAGTTCTCGCTACAATGGGACCCTTTCATGACTTGACTACTATCTTGACGTTTTTGTACCAAGTGAACAGTGCTTTGAAAGATGTATTTTTATACAGCTGCAAGATGTTTGACAACTGAGTCTTGCAGATGTGCCAACACCGTAGTACAGAATCATACAAATCCCTCCGAATGCTTTCATGCTAATAATTCCTTGTAGCCCAGATACCCAGGACACACTGAGAGGTGTCATGATACTGTCGCTTCCACCGGGAGAGCTAGAAGCATGAATTTTGCCTCGCAACTCCACCTGTTTTATACACTTTTCGTGGCTTGTGCCATCCTCACCCTTTATTTCTTTGACCTGGTCTCGAGGGCCTGGACGTGGTTGCTGAGACGGGTGATGGAAGCCTGAAGAGTCTGTGATAAGAGACATTATTAGCATTTGGCAATATCTTAAGTGGTGGAGCAACCGAGTAGACTCGAGTTTATCAATTGCTCCGCCATGCTGGCTACGTACGTAAATGTCCTCAGTCAACAGGTCGTTGGCAGTCTTGTACTCCTTGAGAAGATAGCTGTAGGCGGCGCTGCCGGAGAGGAAGCTACCGAGGAGGAAACCGAAGAGTCTGGTCGCAAGGTTAGCGATTCCAATCCTTTCTGAGATAACTTCTAGACCATAACATACCCTCCACGGAAAGCTCCCAAGGGTTTCCGGGCAGGAAGAGGCGAGGCATCGGCCATTCGTCGAGCAGAGGTGCTAAAGGTTCGGGTAGCGAGCGCGCGGCTGCTGGAAGAGAGGATTCTTGAGGCCAGAGACATTGTTGCGATTTCGATGTTGCTGTCGCGTGTGCGTCGGAGGATTGGAGTTTGCGGTGTTTAGTTAGGTAGGTAGGTTACGTTACGTGATGGCGACGACGAACGACAGCGATGGGCGTCAGAGGCACGGGAGAGCTACAGTGGTATGGACAGTATCTGTAGGAGCTTGTCGGAGCCGGGCTCTATCGGAATATTCTGAGCTCGGCAGAGTCACAGTGCCCTGTGTTGCTGCACTCAGCTTTTCTGATTCATGATTGGCTACGTCACGGCATCCACTGGCCGAGAGGTAGGGTGGGTTCCTTAGCGATATCGACGAACCCAGATTGATGAAACCCTTACTCTGCCATTGCATGTTTCGTTATTCTCCATGCTATCAAGAATCACGCGACAATGAACAACTTCGGGGTCGTCGAGCTCGCCAGCGCAAAGACAACTTCGGCGCCAGGCTGGGCCTATGTCCCCGATAATACCATCAGTCGCTCGATAGCACCGACTAATAGGAAACGCGCCAGAAATGCCCCTGGCCTTACATATAGCGATCTCACGGCTCGACAAGACAATAAGATTCGAAAAGAAGTCGAAGCCTTGGATAAAGACGGCGGTAAGGATAACACGATACCGTTACCGGTGAAGAGTGGAAGGGGTGCGTTCAGTAGCTGTCTTGCTATTCCTCTGGTTCAGGTCTAACTTCTGGCAGCGCAAGGGAAGCATACGCCCAACGTTCGCAAAATTCTACAGTCGCAAAAGACGTTTGGGAATCATCTAGACGACTTTCTTGCAATGCAAGCCCTCGCCGAATCTAACCCTGCAGTTTCTCGTGCATCTGGCGCAAACAACAAGCGACCCTCTATCAGTCGCAAAGATACCCCTTCATCATCCAAGCCACCACAAGACGAAGATATGACTATGACCGACGCGAATCTCCCACCTATTCTACCCGAGCCCTCGAGACCACCGCCAGCAACCCATCCAGGCGACAATAACCCATTGCTCGTGTCGCGTGTGCCTGAAATGCCGTCAGACGAGGAACTGCGCAAGCTTCTTGCACATCCACCTCTCAACTACGGTGAAGCGACGGGTACCAGAGACACAAAATACCCCGTCAGATCTTTCTGCGAGGTCTGTGGGTACTGGGGACGAGTGCGCTGTATGAAGTGCGGAACGAGAGTTTGCGCACTGGACTGTTTAGAGGCGCATAAGGAAGAATGTGTCACTAGATACGGGCTATGAGTAGTCTTGTATCTTGCTATTCCTTTGGTTTATGATATTGATAGATGTTGCGGCAAGGCGTTATGGATTGTTTGTTTAGAAATTGGTCTGATACCCCTCGACTTGAAGATGTTCTTCCGAATGAGTCAAGTTTGCGACCTCGGAATATCGATACTCTAACACGCTGTTTACTATGAGTCTTGTCATATGATGCATGGGCTTTCAGCATGACTCTACAATTGGACTATTCATACGTCTGTCGTGTGAGGAAGCTTCGTGGCAGGTTCGGCTGTAGCCCGGCCGGCGTACACAGTCGCGCAACAACGATAAATGCTTAGGATTAATCTGGTAACAGCAGAAATATCCTTGCTGAGTTGATACCAGAAACCCAACAGTATTAAGTTAAGCCTGAAAAGCTTCTCGAGGTCAGATTGCCCACATGTGCCAGAATCTGATTAGTTCCCTCTGTCGGACTACGGGCAGAATTGAACCCCTGCCAAAACCGATCAGTGACTCAAGTTTAACCCCACCTTCGCGTTTACTGCCCCTTGTGCCCCGCCATCGATAGTACAAGACCACTTTCAAGACTGCAACTCTCCCACCAAATCTTCAACACCAGTGCGAGGTTCTCAACATGTCGTCCGATCAAGCTGATGCCGCCAAGGCGGCCGAGGGTGCTACTGAGCAGAGCCTTCCTTCTCGTCCTGCCAAGCAGCCCAAGGAGAAGCAACCCAAGGACAAGTCCGCCAAGGGTGGAAAGTCTGCCGGCCTTGAGGTTTGTGCTCCTCCTGTTGTCGCGATGCACTGCACAGCATCATGCCTGATCCCGGGACTTCTAACGCTTTTTTATAGATGGCCGAGCCTCCGCAATTCATCCAGCACCGACTCGACATCTTCGACAAGATCAAGGCCCGCCAGGACGCCGAACTCGCTGGTGTGTGATGCAATTTGCCCCGCGCTTGCAAGCCTCGAACCGATCATATCGACTAACAAAACAACAGCGAAGCCCCGCGAGGAAATCGTCATCTCGCTCCCCAATGGCAAGGAGGAGAAGGGTACCTCATGGGAGACTACTCCTGGCGCCGTTGCCAGGGGTATTTCCAAGTCGCTCTTCGAGCGCACTGTCATCTCCCGAGTTGATGGTGAACTGTGGGATCTGACTCGACCTCTCGAGAAGAGCTGCAAGGTCGAATTCCTCGACTTTGACCACACCGAAGGAAAGAAGGTCTTCTGGCACTCGTCTGCTCATATTCTCGGAGAAGCCGCTGAGCGACGCTTTGGATGCTACCTTTGCAACGGTCCTCCTACTGAGGATCCTCCTGGATTCTACTACGACATGGCCAACATGGGAGAGTACGTCAACCATTATTGCCAAACTGCAATCTTTGTATGCTGACACATTAATAGCCAAGTTGTTACTGAGGAGGACAAGAAGGCTTTGGAGCAATTGTCAAACGGAATCGTGAAGCAGAAACAGCCTTTCGAACGTCTCGAGATGACCAAGGAGGAGCTTCTTGAAATGTTCGAGTACAGCGAGTACAAGAAGTACTTCATTCAACAGCGAGTTCCCGATGGCACCAAGAGCACTGTCTACCGATGCGGTCCCCTCATCGATCTGTGCCGAGGACCCCACGTCCCTACCACCGGCAACATCAAGGCCTTTTCCGTGCTCAAGGTATGTAACTGGAAGCATTTCAAGTTTAATTATGACTGACACACTGTAGAACTCGGCTGCCTACTGGCTTGGTGACAGCAAGAACGAGTCCGTGCAGCGTATTGCTGGTGTCTCATTCCCTGACAAGAAGGCTCTTGAAGAATACAAACACTTCCTGGCTGAGGCTGCCAAGCGCAACCACCGAAAGATCGGACAAGACCAGAAGCTATTCTTCTTCGACGAGGCTTCCCCCGGATCTGCCTTCTTCCTACCTCACGGTGTCCGCATTTATAACGCCTTGATGGACCTCATCAAGGGCGAGTACCAAAAGCGAGACTTCGAAGAGGTTATGTCTCCCAACATGTACAAAGCAGATCTTTGGAAGACATCTGGTCACTGGGGTCATTACGAGGAGAACATGTTCACCTTCGAGGTTGAAAAGGAGAAGTTTGGCCTGAAGCCCATGAACTGCCCCGGGCATTGCAAGATTTTTGCCCATTCCGATGTCACATACAAAGATCTACCTTGGAGGATGGCGGACTTCGGAACATTGCATCGCAATGAGTTCAGCGGAGCCCTAAGCGGTCTTACTCGAGTGCGCCGTTTCCAACAAGATGATGCTCATATCTTCTGTACAGTGGATCAGGTAAGTAGCGTACCCTATAGCGATAAGGGGATTTTACTGAACAAAGCTACAGATTCGAGAGGAAATCGAGTCTGCTTTCGACTTCTTGAGCAGCGTCTACGGAATTTTCGGTTTCACATTCAAGCTCAAGCTTTCTACCCGACCCGAGAAGTACGTCGGTGATATAGCTACATGGGATCTTGCCGAGAAGAAACTCGAGGAAGCCCTCGAGTCGTTTGCTGAGAAGACCGGCGCTAAGTGGGAGTTCAACCCCGGTGATGGTGCTTTCTACGGTCCCAAGATCGATATTGCCTTGTTCGATGCCTTGAAGCGTGAGCACCAGTGTGGTACCATGCAGCTCGACTTCAACCTGCCCCGACGATTCAAGCTCCGATACGTTGCCAACAAGGGAGAGACGGGAGTCAGTGACGGCAGCAACCCTGAGGAAGAACTCCCTGCTGGATATGCACGCCCTGTTATGATTCACCGAGCCGTACTGGGCAGTTTCGAGCGAATGTTTGGCATTCTGACTGAGCACTTTGGTGGAAAGTGGCCATTCTGGCTCAGCCCTCGACAGGTCTTGGTTGTGCCTGTTATGCCCGCTGCCAACGATTACGCCCAGGAGGTTCAGAAGATCTTCAAGGCCAAGGGATTGTACAGTGACGTGGACTTGAGCAGCAACACTTTCCAGAAGAAGATCCGCACTGGTCAACTGGAACAGTACAACTTCATTTTCGGTAAGTATTAAGAGTATCAGCTTTGTTGATGAATACTAATCAAATCAAACAGTCGTCGGTGCTGAGGAGAAGGAGTCACGCACTCTCAACATCCGTAACCGAGATGACCAAGCCACCCAAGCAAAGGGTGAGCTGGTTGCTATCGACGATGCCCTCGAGAAGTTGGTGCAGCTCAAGGCCACTCGAGGTCTTGTGAACAAGCTGTAAGGAGATGTGATAGGTTTGACGAGACAAGGACGGCGCGTAAGGAAGGAGGGTGAGGTTAAAAGTAGAGGAGGGTACATGGATTTACAACGAAATGAGACATGTTGGATGAGTGATGTGCGCGGGAACCAGCATAGTCGTGTAGAATCAAGACGGCAGTAAGTAGCGGTCAATCGAGGAAAGAAAGCTCATGAAAGACATACGAATGAACGATTGTCAATGACTTGCTTCTGAGTTGTGAGATCACCTCAAGCTAGAGAACGGGGCTGAATGTGACAAGCAAGATCGGGGTAATCAAGAGCGGCAACATGCATTAGATGATGCCGGCCCGGCGAAGGACTTACCTTAACTCGACTCGGTCAACGGGGGATTTTAAGTGGATGGAGACAAAGGCTATTTGGCTGCATCGTAATTGAGTCAATATTGTATTGAAGCCGAGACAGAGACAGGTGACAGATGTCAATATTAGGCTATGCAAGTTTGAAGATCCACTGCGTCAACAGTTCCAGCCTCGAGACCAGAAGAGAAGAGAAGAGGAAACAAGACGAGGAAAGTACAGTATGTATAGATGAAGAAAGATCAATCAAAGCCGAGTAATCGGGCATCATAGCCCCCGATCTGAGTCGCGGCGGCGCTTCTCTGTTCTCTGTCTCGTTGTGTAACGTGAGAAGCTGAAAGTGAAAGTTATAGAAAATGCCAATGAACACAAGACCCTTGGCAGCCGCCTTTCGGTGTGCTGATTAAATGTAGTTTTCCTTGGCTATGAACATGGGATAAGACGAAATGAGCTGCCAGAAGTTGCTTTTTTCGTGATTTGGCAAATGAGCAGCATGCGGACAATATTTCCGAGTTTCACGGTGTGAAGGATAAACTCAGGTTGTCATGGATTCCATCCAAGTCGAGTACAGTAGGTGCACAAAATACTTGTTGGGCCGACAGCAACAACAGTAACCTGCGGTCGAGATGATATTGATTCATTGGAAATGATATATCTATTCATTGACACCAAGCTTGCTCATCCTCATTCTTTTCCCAGCAAACAAGAAAAGAATCCTGGAATGTGTTTGGTTTGGTTTGGTTTGCTGATGCCAATAGTGAGGCCCAGAAAAGTGACAGAAGATTGTTGTCTTCTGTAAGTGGAGGCCAACCCCCGTCTTATTCGCCGGTTAGAAATGACGCCTCAGATGATGTATCATTTCTGACGAGAAAAAGCAAGCAGGACGAGTCCGCGGAGCCGGCGAAGTGAGAAGGAGACGAAGTAAAAGAAAAAAAGGAAAAAAAGAAGAAAAAAAGAGGTCGTGTGGGCTAAAATGCGCAAAGGTGGACAAAAAACGAGGCCCTCTTGGGGTCAACTCAAGGGAGATGAGAAGAATAGAGGCGGCGCGTCTAGACAGAATCACGGGATAGGTTTATGATGTATCAATTTTACATAGGTACCTAACCAGCCACCCAAAGAGTTAAAGAAGATTTAATTGAGTATTGTACAATACAGGATTGAGCCAAGTACAGCTGGACAATCAAGCTAGCGACAGCAGACGAAGCTTGGATCGTGATGGTATATAGTAAGTAGGCACTTGTCTAAGCATTAACTGACCGGGTGGGTTTGGTGATAGATCACTGTTACTAGTACAGTAAGTTCATAGTGGGGGTTTAAGCCAACAAGAGACATTTCTATCCATAGCGGTAGGAATCATGACTCCGATTACATACACTGACTGACTGGTCAACAGCGTGAGTCAGTCGGTATCTTCTATTCCGCCTTTACCATTTTGATTCAATAAGCGTCGGGGGAGAAAAAGTGACAAACACAAAGGATCCATTATCAAAGAGACTTGAGCTGCATCTATAACCGTGAGAGGTAAGGACCAGTCCACACGGGCAATTAATTCCCTTGTTGGTCAGTGACCGGTCTGTCTCTGTCTCTTGCCCTGTCTCTCAATATCACTAATTGTGCTACGTCAAGCAATTCCTTTCCACTGTTGCGTTCCAGGTTCGTGGGATTGCAGCGGTGCATCCCGTGGAGGCCGGGGGCCTTGTGGTTTGGTGGGTAGGACAAGACATGAGACAAGACCAATGAAATGGCCCTGTCTAAAACCGGTCAGGCTGTGGCTGGGCTCTTCCATACAGTGACTTCTGTACTGGATGTAATACCAATCAGCAGTAAGCGAGGATATTGCATCTTACGAGGGCTGGTGACAAGCTGATACTACAACGGTTTGCTTGCTAACGTTAGTCCAGATTAACTCGCGAAGCTAAACCGAGTCAAGGCAAGGCAACGCCAACAGATGACTGGTAAAATCTAGTGGATGTTCCGAGAACGAGGGTGCCGTCTGTTGGTTTGAGACAAGCACGGTCAGCAGCAGAAGGCCTCATATTCCTATATCAATAACTGACCAAGTCGAGACGGAGACCGGTCAAGAAATAATTGCTGCACATTGTCTTAAATGGAAGGTGTTTCGATGTCCTCCATTTGTTGTCTTCCGTATAATTCTTAGTCTCCTCTATGTGTTAGTACTCTGTAAGTACATAGCCTGTACTGCTGTTGCGATGTGCAGGTCATTTTATCTTACCTCGTGGTAATATGCAAGGATATCTTGAGATATCTTGCTCTTTAACTTTTCATTCTCCCCCACCTGATGTCTCTGGCTGGTTGCACAGGACATCGTATGGGCTTTGTCACGGCCATTTCGCTGTTTCACAAATGCTGTACAACAGCGGGGATCTCAAAGTGATCCAGGTTTGCGAAAAGATATGTCGGGCTGGGGTTACACAAAGAAGCAGGCTGTGGTTTGCCCATGCACAGTCAAGACAGTACAATCACGACAGGGTCGTGTTGTCTTCTATTGTTGTTATAAGGCCAGGTAACTGGGCAAGCCTGTTAAGGCAAGGCAGGCCAAGGTAAGCAGGACTCTCCTGATGGGGATTCTGGGGCATTTGGTTGGATCTGCAGGTCGCCCGGTGTGGAAGATCATTGCAGATGCGTTGTCGTACATTGTTATTTCTGATGGTCATGAGCCTCGGATGCATGAAGTCATGAGAACTTTTGGTTATCAGATCGTATAAGATACATTGACAAGGCATTATGCTAAGAGACCAAGACATTCATCAGTCGACGACGAATGCTTGTTCCGAAAGACCTGTTCGCTTCATATCAGCTCTGACCTTGGTCCCTGGATATCTGCATGCATCTCTCAATCGGGAATCTCTTGACTGGGATCTCGGGCGGAAGCGTCCAGGGATGATGATGGGCGGGGCGAGGCGTGAAAGTGAGTCGGGCCAGGGCAGGCGAGTCCTGTAGCGAAGACGAGAATGAATGGATACGGATATTCTGTGCATAAGCATAATGCATCCATGGCATGCCGCTATTGGGACATGTGCAGTACAGTAGATGCTCATAGAATTGCATGCATGCTTTACAGTAGGTAGGTGGGTAGGTAGTTACTGCCTACCTAGGTACCTTGTACTGAGACAGGCTATCACTCAAAAACAAAGACAGGGGCTTCGGAGTTGAACTCGATTTGATACCACCAAATATCGACAGGCGTGATAATTTATGTATCCGTACAGATACCTGGCATCCATTCCTACCTATTCAGGTACCTACCTACAGAAGTAAGGTAGGTGCTCCTTGATCTGGTGCCGCGCGCCAACCCGAACCCGCACACCCGCTCCTGCCGTTCAGATCGACCCCATCACTAGCGCCCGTCTAAGGGGGGGAAGGTCCAAAGAAGACACGGCCTTTGTTCTTTCCTGCACTCGTTATTGCTGGTGGCTATTACCAATGACTCGACCGAATCTGTTATTGTTGTATAATTATATCAATTCATTATATACCCTTTCTACAGTCAGTCTGAAGTGATGTTTCTACGGAGAAAAAGAAATTACTGCACAGGTAGGTAATTAACTATCTGTCTATGTAAGGGTATTTTCGGCTGTCGAAACCCAAAAACCACCTGTCTCCAGTATTCATCCTGGTCTCCGTAGAACTTACCCACGCCCATGGATCCTTCCTTCCCAAGCTCCGCTCCATAACCGGCACTCAACCGGGATGACCACCTGCTTTGTAACTTCTCACTTTCTGCACTGCACTCACTCCTGCCGCTGTACTGTATAGTATATTGCCATCATCGCAGCTCGTAAAAGAGGCGGCGCCATTGGCTTCAGCTGGTTTTGTCCATAACTCAACCATCAATGGCGAAAGGCTGAAACAAGGCACATCGAGCATCCTTACAGACTCTTTCTTGCTCTCTCAGCTTATAATAGCCGCGGCGATTCCCGGAGTCGATCCCTCCGTACCTAACTGACATAGGTACCTAAATGCGGGCAGCCTTTTTAGGTGTTTCTCCTGCTGAGACTGCACTGCACTTTGTTATGGCTACTGGCTAGGTACCGTGTTAGCTCAACTAAGTTATTAGCTCACCCTGTCTTAACTCTAGTAGGCCCACGCGCTGTCGAGTTTCATCATCTATCATGTTGACCTCAAGTTTCTCATATTCGACAAAACTATACTGCATTCCCCCCTCCACTCGTTTGCTCCTCCTCACTCCAAACACATCGCATGACAGTCTGACACTCTGACTTGACTCTGCTTCGCCGCAACCTAACCGACCCTTGCTTCAGACCTTCTTCTTTTCTGCTTCCAACATATTATAGGTACCCCATATGCCCTGTTCTGTTGGCTGCACCCTTGCTGGCATTACGTCTCGATATGCCGTATGGATACCGGTAGTAGGCATCACAACTAGCGGACAAAGTACATAACCTCCAAACCGCCCGGTATTATACATCGCGCATAATTTTGACACGATCGATACCCGCTCCTCGGCCTCATCTGCCAACCGTTGACACCAACGACAGACAGTTTGACGCGCTATCTTTGTCTAGTCTGATTCACTGCAGCCCACCTCGATCTGCAGCCCACCTTTGACTGTCTCTACTGTCGCCGCTCTAGCCTGGAGCGCCCCCTCCCTCCATCTTCCATCGCCTTGAAGTCAGAGACAACTGTCTCGCTATTAAAAAGCAACAACTGCCAATCTGCTAGACCGCCAACACGCCTCTAGCACGCGAGCGAATCCAGCCCTCTCTGGCCTCTTCAGCCCCCCTTTTGGATCTTGACCATACCGTATGCAGAAGCCTTCTGCTACTCATCCAAGGGCTATCCCACTGTAGAAAAACATCGGCTTTCCCCTACGCTCCATCGTCGAGCTGGTCCTTGGTCTCACGATGCGCCGAGCCGCCCTTAGCAAGTCCAAGAACCACTCACTCGACATTCCTCCGCCAGCTGCAGATTCAACGTCACCCATTGTTGATTCGTCTGTGAACCTCGTCGAGGCTCTTCGGTGGGATGAGGCTTTCCAGACCGATCATTCCCAATCCATCAATACCGTCACTGTCATCGACAACGCCCCTCACGATTTCGAAACATACTCACAGACTCACACGGGCCAGTCCCAGTATAATTCTGCTCCCATCTCCACTCCCGAGCAGTCTTACGTCCTTCCCGAGCCTATGATCGATTCGCCCATGACAGATGCGCTCTCCGAGGAAGTTGACTCCGTTGCCGCTATCGCCGCCACCAATGCGACTTGCTTCGCTGTAGGAACCACCGAGCCTGCTTTTACAAACTCTGGCTTCCTACTTCAGGAAAGCTACACCCAATACACGTCAAATACGTATATTAATGTCTACAACTCCGAATCAGAACCCCCCGAGCCTGATTCCAATTCCGATTCCGACCTAGACCAAGATCAGAATCAAGACGAAGAAGGCACCGACGTCGATTCAGAAACTTCCATTAACGCCCCCCAGCTTGAAGATCCTTGGACCTCACCTGCACTTTTTGATCTACATCCTGGCTACGTTCCCCAATACCAGAACGACGACTATGACCTTGAGATGAGCGATAGCGAAGGAGGCGCCCCTTTGAACGACGACACTTCCAGCGAACCTCAGAATCCATCGCATCACCATCATACTCTACCTGAAGAGGACAATGACGGGACAGCCCCCGTTACAGGCTCAATCAACTATCTCTCGCAATCTCTCCTACCATCCACCGTAGCTGATCCCGATTTAATCATGGATGCTGTCCCACCACCGGCGCCATGGGACATCGTACCTGGCGACAATGCGGCCGGGCCGCCTCAAACTCAGACTCCTGAACCGATGACTCCTATTGGTCTGCCGTTTATCAGCAATCCCAACCCGTCTATGTTTGGGTCTGAAAACCTGGGCTTGGTTGATTTCCTAAGGCACTGGGCATATCAGGCCCGGTTTGCTTCTTCATCACTTGCGCCACGACTAAACGCGCCTTGTCCAGAAGACATTCGTCGACAAGCACGCGAAAACCCTCGTGAGATCGGTTACGACGACCTTCTCGGCGATCGCTGTGATATGCAGGGCATGGACTGGGAGTCCATGAACACCACTCGGAGATATGCACGCCAAAGACGTAATGACACTTTCAAGAATTATGTCAATAAGGAGGGCTCAGATAGATGGAGCGTAAGTAACTTGCTTCCCTACATTTGCTCCACTTCAAAAACTAACCTGCCTAGCCTCATATGGTTGATGTTGATATTCCCCCTTCTGAGAGTTTTATGAGATTCAAGAGATACACCATCCGTCAGGATGTCTATCTTGCTCATTTTCAGCTTCGCAGTGTCTTGGCTTGTCCATCGATGTCGCAAGTCTACTATCCTCGGGGCGACGGAGTCAATCGTATCAATCTCGCTTCTGGACAAACAGAACTTGCCCTCCACAATAATCACATAACTGGCCTCGGAGCTCTTATTTCTACCCTCGATGCGAATCATGGGGTATTGTTTGCGGGGACTTTCAACGGCGAATACTACCTGAAAAGCTTAGAGTCTGACGACAAGAAAGACTACTCTGAAGGGACTATCACTGAACACATGGGCGGTATCACCAACCATGTTGAGATCTACAAGCCTCGGCAAACTTCTGGGCCCGTAGCCGCCATCTCAAGCAACGACCATGGATTCCGTCTTTTGGATCTAAATACAGAGCAATTCGTGATGCAGAGCAGGTATCGATTCCCGCTTAACTGCTCACGCATCTCCCCGGACGGCCGTTTGAGAGTCATGGTCGGGGATGATTTCAAAGTTCTCATTACCGATGCTGATACTGGCGAGATCCAGCAGGAGCTTTCTGGACATCGCGATTACGGGTTTGCCTGCGACTGGTCTGACGACGGCTGGACAGTTGCTACCGGTTTCCAGGACAAGGGTGTCAAGATTTGGGATGCTCGTCGTTGGTGTGATTCGAGGGGAGTGAGCACGCCTTTGTGCACTATCAGGTCTGAGATGGCTGGAGTGAGAAATTTGCGCTTCTCCCCAGTTGGCAGCGGCGAAAGAGTTCTCGTCGCTGCTGAGGAGGCTGATTATGTCAACATCATCAATGCCCAAACATTTGGGAAGAAGCAGACCGTGGACATCTTTGGTGAGATCGGTGGTGTTGCGTTCACGAACGATGGGCAAGATCTCAACGTGCTTGTGAGCGACCGAGATCGTGGTGGTCTACTTCAGCTCGAACGATCGGGCCTCGGACCTGAACCTTACTTCCGCAATTCGTGGCGCCGTTATCATGACCATGCGACGGATCAATGGCGCTATCGAAGCGATGAATACTCACATCTTGGTGAACCCTGTCAACGCAGACCCATATCAACAGACGCTTTGCCCATCTTCTAAAGCGTCGCATCCCCCATTTGTTCTGTTCTTATCTTGAAATCCGGAGCATTCATCTTTGGTTCAGATTTTATCATTCTATTCGCTGTGTCTTGGTGGTCGCTCCCATCTTTCTGTGGCAGTCTTCTATTATTATTATTATACCCCTTTTGTTATGACTTCATCCATTTCTTGCATGCCACTTATATACATGCAATGATGGTTCGCTCAAGGGGACAAGCAATATAACCCCTCAGCTACGAGGCTGCTTGTTATGCTATTGTTATGCTATTGTTTAGCGGTTTTCTTTGTTTTATTTCTTACATTCAATTCGGGGCTAGCGGCACTGCTGGTTGTTCTGAGACTATATTAGATATAAGTATGAGGATGAGGAATTTGGTCTCTTTTTCTTTCAGCAACATGCATACTATAGATTTGATCCTGGAGTTCATTGCATGGCTTGGTATGGAAAACTGGGATATATGGACGGGATAGGAATGTCATGGATGACAGATCACAGTTAAACATCCTACAGTTCGGAAAATAGAAGTGTCAAGAATCCATACGGATCTCATCGCCAGCCTTGCCAGTGTGATTTGAAATGTCATATCCCGAATATTCGTGACCAACGTTATCTTGGTCTCAATTGCCCAGTGCACAATACAGAAAGCCTCACACGCTCAAATCTGAGACATCCGTAAAGAATCGGGCGATGGCTGACAACCGATCAGCACAAGCTCCCAGACATGAGGGTCTCATCGTCATTCCAAATATGCAATGTCCCGTTCACTACCTGACCGCCAGAATGCGAGGAAACTTCTCTCTGGTACTCAATTCGCCTTTCCCTCCAATGTGTTGCTATTCAAGGCTCGAGATGCCCAAGATGCAGTATATTAGATGAGACAGTCAACATCACACTCGGATTGCTGGCTCTTGATTCAGACCTCATGTTTATCAGATCAGCGATATGCTACCAAGAAATCCCTCCCTACCTGTTTAGCTGTGACGACATATCACCGTACCCGGCCCCCCTTCTCTTCCCAAGGCTCAGATATGTCACTCAGTCACTTTGTCGCCAAGCCTTACCATCGTCTCGATTAGAGGCCCCGAGTGATTGGGAAATGGGCTGATGAGATGCCGCACCTGCATATGCACACGTTGCTGATGTCCAGGCGCCTTCATTTATCCACATAGTACACAGATCTCATGGAGGCGGATATTCAGTAGCAGTTACTGCCACCATGACTGTTGTTTACTGATCAGTTCAGGCGGCAATTAGGATTCTGGAGGCCATGACTTGATGCTTCTTCAAGTTGATATATTTCCAGACAGGCAGGTTTAAAAGAGACTAGTGAATTAAAGTATTATGGAGCAGGCCAAATGACAACCCAGCTGTAGTATATTTATATATAGAGATCATCTCCCAAAAAAAGGCATTCGCTTTCCCTTCGCTCAAGAGCCGTGAAGACGCATATACCGTAGTGCTACGAATAACACTCTTAGAATAGTGACAAAGTAACTAAAATTCGTATACCAAGTGAAGAAATATTAAATATGTTTCATCAATGTCGTCCTCAACAACCCGGCCTTATCCATTTTCAGTTGGTCGTGATGCTTGCGATAGCGCAAAGCTGCATATTGCAGGATATCGTGGATGATAGAATGCGTCACGAGAGGAAGGCGAGAGGAAGATCTTTGCGAAGAAGTGAACAACCGGGCGGTATTAGTCATGGATTGATTATATACAACAGTTCAACATATTCCAAAGGTTGAATCGTACAAAGGACGCTTGAGTATGCCATAATCAAAACAGAAAGCCTTCCATAGTGGCTTAGTAACCACCGATGAAGGAAGACTTGCAACCCCAGCTGCGCTCACAGTTGCAGTCACCGGGCTCCTTCCAGAGGTCATCCTCGTAGGAGAAGAAGACGGTCTTCTCGCCACAGGTCTTGCGGATGGACTTGATGGCCTCAGCCTGCTCCTTCTTACCGGGGCAAGCAGAGCCGTTGCACTCGCCAGCAGAGGGCCAGCCGCACTCCAGGTTGATGACATCGTTACCCTTGCAGATACCGCTGAGAAGGTCAAGCTGGCCCTGAACAAACTCACCAGCGGTAGAGGGGGTGACCTCAGCGTTGAAGTAAGGGTGGATGTTGGCACCGGTGACATCAACAACGCCACAGATGGCGCCCTTGACGTCCTCTCGCTGCCAGATGTTGAGGGTTTCGGCGATGGTGTAAGGACCGTTGTAACCAGAGCACTTCTCCTTGACGACGGTGATAAGTTCGGCGAGCTCCTTGGGAGAGCAGAAGTTGTTCATGATGGCCTCGTTACCGACGGTGAAGAGCTTGACCTGATCCCATTGTGCCCACTCGGCGAGGGCATCGACTTGCTCCTTGATCTCGGGGGTCTCGTAGGTGCAACCAGAGGCCTTGACAAAGACACCAACGATCATGTCAATGCCGTACTTCTTGCATGCAGGGGCGACAGTCTTGAGGGTGTCGCAGTCGGTAGAGTAGGATCGGATGATCTGGAAACCAGCCTCCTTGAGGGCAGCAATATCCTTGTCAACCTTGTCGCCAGACTTGCACTTGCCGGTGGATGACTCGTAAGGAGTGTAGGTGATACCGTAGTGGTCGTTTCCGCCCTTCAGGTTACCCGGGTTGGAAGGCTTAGGCTTGGGCTTGGGGGCCTCGGAGGGCTTCTCGACAGCAGGCTTGGTGGAGGCAGGAACTTCAGGAGCGGAGTAGACGGGCTTGGTCTCCTTGGTAGGCTGAGGCTTGGGAGCCTCGGGGACCTGGCTAGGAACTCCGTACGCAGGAGCAGTAGGCTTCTCCTCCTTAGGGGGCTCGGGCTGAGGCTCAGGAGCCTCGTAAACGGGCTTGGTTTCCTTGGGAGGCTGGGGCTTGGGAGCCTCAGGAGCCTTGGTGGTGGCGGGAACACCGGACTCAGAGTAGGGGCAGACGTAGACGAAGTCGGTCTCGGTGACGGTGACAACCTGCTCGGGAGCAGTGTAGGTACCAGGGGCGTAGCTGGTAGGGACGGGGTAGACGATGACGGTCTCCTCCTCGCAGGTCTTGGTGATAGGAGCAATGGTGTAGGTACCAGCTGAGGGGCAGACGTAGGTGGTGGTCTCGATGACGCTGGTAACGACACCGTCGTGCTCGGTCTCCTTGGCGTAAGGGCAGGTGACGGTGGTGGCAGTCTCAACAATGGTGGTGACGCCGCCCATGGTGTGAGTTCCAGCAGGAACCTTGGTGGTCTCGCCAACGCAAACGGTGGTAGACTCGGTCACAGTCATGGTGGTAGCAGGGAAGGTGTAAGTGCCGGGAGTAGGGCACTTGTACTCCTCAGGGGTCGGGATGGGAACAACGACCTTGGTGGTGGTGGGAGCAACGGGCTCGGGAACCTTGGTGGTAGGAACCTCATGAGCGGTGGTAGGCTTGGGCTTAGCAGCCTCCTGGGTAGTGATGGCCTGCTTGGTGGGCTTGGGAGGCGAAGGAGGGTTGGGGACAACTGGATCAGTCAGTACATCTATATGTCATGGTACAGAAATATTCAAATGCTTACGAGTAGGCTCGCCATAGTAAGTGGTCCAGATGGTGGTGCAGCTGGGAACGCAAACCTCTCCACCACGACGGAACAGCTCATGAGCACGTCGGTGGTGAGGCAGGGCAGCCTGGGCGCCTGTGGCCATGGCCGCAACGGCAGCGGCAGCAATTCCTCCCTTCATATTGAAGACAAGACGGTAAATTCAAGTAGGTACTTAAAACAAGTTGATTTGTAGTTGGTCAAGAAAACGAATGCCCGCTAAAAGAGTGAAGCGGTAATAAGGATATACGGAAAACGAGGGGACGAAAGCGAAAATTAACTTAACAAGGTGCTCTCTAGATTCGCGAAGGACAGAACCGTGAGGGAAGAAGAAAATCAGAGGCAAGAGCAGGAAAAGAGCGGCGTATTAAAGGAAGATCATTTATGGTCTCTCTATTTGCGACCTGGTCTGCTGGGCCTTGGCTTGCAGTGCCCAGATGGCCATCGCATTAACACAAGATGACCTAACCGAGAAAAGTGGTTTTGATGGTACCTGAGACGATGCAAGATATCGGCTTCAAACGCCAAAAGTCAGGTACCCGTCTGGCCCCATGTCCATGTGCCCTGTCTGTGCCTCATGAAATGAGCTGGGGTTGTCAGTCGCCCAGTCCCGAGAGTGGACGACCGTTGGTGCAATGCCGAACATCATTACCATGACAGTTCAAGAACCCCCCAGTATTAAGGCCGGGGTTTCTGGACGAAAAGGAGGACGGTGTGGAGCACGGGGCACGATGCAATCTCGTGGTTTCGACCGGCTCCAGGGGCTTTTTGCTCACGTTGTCGATGCCATCAAATAACAAGACCGGTCTCGTTGAGGAGCTGAATGGGGTCCAGACCAATCATGCACTGATTGGTGTTACCTCTGCTTAGGGGACCTGTCGTGAAGCGATATTATCTCGAGGATGAGACTTCTTTGTCCGCTGGTTGGTCACTTGATTGCAGCCAAGGGATTTGAGAGGAGGAAACTTGAGGATGGAGGTTCGGAAATACTGATCTTTGTCTCTAGCATCTCTTTAGCAGTTCTTCCTTGTGCTGTTGTGGCCGCTTTGACTTTGCAGGTTATAAGTCAGTGTCATATATATAATGATCCTCATATAAATCATCGCTTTAGGGTCTCACAATCCCTTGGAATCAGTCGGTTCGTCGGCGAGTGGGGTCAAGACATTCATCCATCCATTGTTCCTGTGCCTGTTGATGTCTGTTCCTGCATCTGCCAAAGTCCTGGCGGCCCCAATTTGCTTTTAGCGGGGGTGGCTTCACTTGGGTCTTGGGATAAACCAATCCAGGGGTTCTTAGTGACGTGCAGCGACTTTTGCCCACCAGTTTTGGGTTAATTAGCGACCATATCATATCATATCGAATCGAATCGAGTCGAGTCGAGTCGGTCGGTGATGGAACCATCAGACTAGACTATCAATCAGGTCAATCAATGACAATCTGGTGGCTTCGCAAGCCACCCCCAAAGTACTCTGTACTGTACAACACATGCAATGTCTTGCGGGGAATTAAATCAATAGTTTAGCTGGCAAAGCTGGGGCAAAAGCTTGTCGGTCGGTCTGGTCTTTGCGCTGCGCCGAAACAGCCTAAGCCTAGGCCTAATGTCGTGTAGTATGATAACATGATCCTTGAATCCCAATCTTAGATTACGTTCGTATTTATTGTCACATCGCATGGTGTTCTCGACTTTCCAGAAGTTATGTTCTCGCAAGAGGATAAGAAGCAGGCCTGCCTGTATCCATCGGTTCTTTAAGCGATAGATGTTTTTCTTGTCCTGGCCTCGCCTATTGACTCCTTTTGCTGCCCGCTCTTTGGTGTGAAACTGTCGACCAATAGGTAGGCAAGCAAGCGACTCAGAGAGGGGGATTGCCAGTGTCGATCCTGTCGGAATCATCTCGTTGGTAAATGAAGAGAAATCTCACGCGCCTCTTGGCTCTCGGCGGTCAGAATACCTTTCCAATTAGAGAAGGTCTTGGTTTGAGACTCTCCTTAAAAGGGGATTACTGGCCGACAACTAAGTTAGTTAACCCATGATTAGAACTGTTTGTCGAGGTAAACAGCAGCCCCCTTTCGCTATGCTATGCTGTTGTTGGCTTAGACGACGAAAACGCATCAGAGGGCGAGAGATGGAGGTTGCACAATTGTTTTCGATCACGGTGATCGTATTTGACAGTTGAGGAATATTCACTGTAAACATCTGTTGGTCCAGGTAAAGACTGTAGAATGCATGACTGATTGACTTCAATTAAAGTGGAAAGAGCTGTGTCATGTGACATCGCGACTATGGAAATCGCCAACACGGCAATAGCAAAATTTTCAGCCTCGCGCGTTGGCCTCGAAAGAATTTGAAGGAGGCGACTTTCTTCAAAAGAAAAAGAAAGTATTGATAAAAACATTGTAAAAATGTTGAGGTCGTCAAGTCGGTCTTATGTTTGCTGGAAGTGTCTTTCGCATGGCCGTAATGGTAATGTCTTGCGGTCATCGCTTCCTTCATCTCTGAGTAGACGACATCAAGTTTGTTACCCTAAATGTTGCTTTGAAATATCATGTTTCTTATTCTAACAAGATCCTAGTACTCAACTGAAAATCAACCTCAGAATGCGTTCGGTCAAAAGAACATCCCCTCCTCTTTGCCTCAGCCGTCAACTGCTCGAGATAAGAGGCCGATTCGACAGAGACTACGGGACTGGACTGCTAACAATGATCCTGAGAGAGAGATAACTCACATTATGCCAGATGTTTCATTCTGGTCACACGTAACCAATAGCGTCACTCGACCTCAATCTACTGGATCCTCTGAGTTAGACAACTTCAAGGCAGAATCAGTAGGCATGGTTGATGGCATCGAGTCCATCACTGATGATGATGCAGAGGTTTCCCCTGTCGGGCAGAAAAGCCAGTCACCTGGCGATCTTGTTGAAATGAAACAGCCTGGCTCACGAACACCTCTATTCGGCATATACTTGGGTCACTTTGGCAACAGGCACCATTTCTATACAAACTCGGGCCGCTGGGTTATCAGCCTGGGCTTCTCTGCCATCTTCTCAGTCTCCAACTTCGTCTCCGCAAAAGAGCTGAAACCTATCCTTGAATTGATACCTGCGAATGCCACTGCTGATCAGTATGAAGAGTGGCGCGACCAAGAAAAGGGTCCTGGTCGAGAGATCGGTGCTCGTTTGATCGCCAAGATGAAAAAGTTCATCTGGGAAGCAGATAAGGCCTACCAGGCTAGTCTCAACAATCTAGACAGAGCTAGATCTTTGGTCTCTGACGGGAAGACCACCAAATATCTCAGCTTGTTTGAGTTGGCAGACATGTTGCTGCCCGCATCTCTCAAAAAGGATGGACTATTTCCTCCTCCTGTGTTATACGCTGTTCACACTGCTCTCTTGCGTAACGACTTTGTCTTCCGACCAGTGAGCCCGTCTGCCGACATTCATCGAAGAGACCACCTCTTCGAGATCTTCCCCTACCAAGACTTCATGATGATTAATCGTGTGACTCTTATGATCAGGGAGTACGTTCACATACTAGGAAAGACGGGTGGCAAGATGTCGCAAGAAGACCTGGCACAGACGCCACTTGGCGCCTTCATCCTGAAAGCACGAGAAATTGTTCTTGCCAATCGAGAGAAACGCTCGTGGACGCCCCATGGTATCCTCGCCCCTACATCAGGGATGACCATCAAAACATCAGACTGGTCCAGGAAGCATGCTGAGTTCATCCGCTTTCTGGAATGGTGGGCTAGCTATCATCTCTTCGAGGACTCTTCGCACTTTCACGCAGACGGCTCTCTTCTGCTACGAGCACTGGATCTATATGAGGATACCAGGCTTGATCAGGCTTGCGCCTGGACATTCCTACAGGAGTTGGGCATAATCCCTCCATGGGAGATCCCTTCTCGATACAAGGTCCGTTTCCCTGAAGTCAAGATACAAAGCGGAGGTGGTCTCATTCGAGAACCCATCACCAGTCTTGAGGATTCAATCCGGCCAGACATCGCAGAGGGTGCCAGGAGAGACTGGGCCAATGATACTATTTTCTGCATCGATGCCCCTGAGACTATGCTTATCGATGATGGCATCTCTCTGGAACATACAGAAAAGCCTGACGAATTCTGGATTCATATCCATGCAGCTGACCCAGCGTCAGGAATCAAACCAAACTCTGAGTTGGGTCGGTTCTTGGAACTTATCCCCCAGAACATCTATCTTCCTGGTCACTTCCAAGCTATGCTTCCCCGTCAAGCTGAGCTGGATAACTCCGGAGACTACAAGTCAGAGAGCTTGGCCGATCAGTATTCTCTTGCCCAAGGCAGGCCTACTCTCACTTTCAGTGCCAAGATCAACGAGAACGGAGATTTGCTCGATTATAAGATCGAGCCAGGTACTGTGCAGAATGTCAAATACTTGGACCCGGGGGATGTCAGCAAGTTTTGCAAAGAACCTCCATACCCTGTCAAGTCGGACCAGACTCTTGTTGTTGGTCAGCTACCTGACAAGCCAGACACCCCCCCAAACCGTCTCATGATATCAGCCAAGGATTTGGATGATAAGAGCAAGGAAGATCTTCTAACACTGCATCGTCTTTCTGGGGCTATCAGAAAGAGAAATCTCAAAAAGGGAGCATGGCCAATTTTCTTAGGGGACACTTCCGTTACTGTTAAGATTGATGATGTGCCCCTAGAGCAAGAGGAAGACACCAAGGTCCTACCAGCTGATCCTTACATCAAGGTTGGCTACAGTAACTCCAACGGTGCCTCCGTAGTCACCAACACGATGGTGCTCGCTGGTGAGATTGCTGCTCGCTGGTGTTACGATCGCAAGATTCCTATCCCTTACCGCCGAGACGTGGATTCAGCGAAGAACATGCCCAAACTCCTCGATTACGCCACGAAGGAGGTGTATCCTCTACTGTACAAGGGTATTCCACCATCGATGGCTCAGCGTCAGGAAATATCACGTTTGACTGGCGGTGTTGAACTGTCTGCAGAGCCTGGTCCATTCTTCATGCTCGGTCTGGACATGTACGCCAAATCAACTTCTCCTCTTCGCCGCTTCTCCGACCTCATCGTCCACTGGCAAATCCATGCGGCATTGGCACATGAGCGCAACACGAAGCGCAACACGAAGCGCAACATAGATGCTGAAGCTGATGACCTGAACGAGATCCTGCCCTTCACTAACGAGACACTCCCCAATACACTTTCCCTACTGCGCATGAGGGAGAAAATGGCCCGGACTATATCTCGCGGTACCAATGAATGGGTATTGATGGCGCTTGTGCGTGCTTGGAAGTTTGAGAAAACGTTGCCGAAGCAGCTGTGTTTCACCGTTGATGCCCGTTGGAAGCAGGGCGTGTCTGGTCGGATAGACATGTTTGACCTATTGGCCAACCTCACCGTTGAGGGCATCAACGGTCTCGTGCTCGTCAAAGACATCAGAGTGGGGGATAAGTTCGATGTTGAGCTGGCCGATGTCAATGTTCACTCTCGGCATATCTTCGTCAAGGCACTCAAGCACCATCCCAATCCTAATCCTAATAGCCAGACCGAACTAGAGGGTACTAGCCAGCCGGCACTCTCCCCGGATTCCCCGGACCCAACCCCGGCCTCGTGAGCTACGCCGCAGGGTCTTTCTCGAACACTGGCTTTGTTGGGGTAGAAAAGTTCTAAGCTTGAGCGTCACCGCCTTGAAGGCAACGGCATTGTCTTGCGGGATCGTGGGCGAGATTGGCGGTGATTCTGTCTTACATGTTGCACTTTATCCTACCCACCCCCGGCCTTTGTTTCTGGCGACTTATATCACAGCACACCACAGCGCTTGGCCGTCGACTGACGTGGAGTCCTGGAGTCGCTCATTTCTCCCCCGCATTTTTGCACATCCCATCGTGTCACCCCCTGCGTCAGAAAACATGGGGTTTCCTTCTAGAGGATTGATTGTCAGAACCCTGACGTTTGTCCACTGAAGTCATGTGCTGCAAAACGCACTGTACAATTATCAACCGTCATTCTCAGGGGGGAAACACTGGAACTCAACGGTAGATCCCCCCTTGCCCGATATACGTCACCTACCAACCTGTATCATCACCTGTACAATATTTTACACATACCATATCGGATTTGGAAGAGTTTTGGGATACAAAAGCATGAGATGTACCGTAGATCATCCAATTATAGAATGACCAAATTCTCAAATCCTCATCGATGCCAATGTTGCATGTCGCGAATGGCCATCGTCAAACGTTTCCTCGCTCTCTTTACGACACTAAAACAATGAAGTACAGTAAGCAACATGACATCCTCGGCTAATAGCCTCACTCACACGACATGCTTCCAGCCAGCCATTGCCCTTGCCCCTGTCCTATCTGCAAATGAAGTAAAGGTTCCTATCACCAATTAATCAATCAGTCAGTCAGTCAGTCAGTCACAGCGGCGACTCGACTCTCAATACTGGGCACTTGCATAGAATCTGCGGCAATTTGCAAGGGCACGCGGCATGAGGTCACGCGGCCAGAAGAGAACAGACCAGACCGTGTCCTGTTTCCCCAACAATTTTTAAGACTTGCATTGCACGTCAATTGGCGATCACGTAAACGAAATGCTCATGCTCATTCGCCCGCAAAGAGCTTTTGCCTGCGCCTGAAATGTGGCGAAATCATCCAACGGCGACCTGTAAAACACGAACTAGAAAAATCAAGGGCCCTGGATGATCAGCAAGGTACCGACCTACCTCAGGCAATTCGTCCCTAGTTTAAATGAATCAGCTCCAGATCTCAGTTGAACAGCCTGGACTTGTATGGTGCAACTGATCTAATTTGGCCAAAGCCGATAATTGACGACATGATGTAAACAGAGTATTATTGTATCATAACATGCTTTTGTGTTGGCTTTTTGCAACGTATCTTTGATTCAGTCCGGTCCGCGTGTGTACGTCGAGATCCGATTCCCTGTCTGTATGTACAACGAATACACCAACGCACTGAAGATCCGGTCCTGTTGCCATTTGCCGATTGTGTCCTTCTTTTCTTCTTCTTCTTCTTCTTCTTTCTTTAATCCGTCCCTTCCACGGCCTTGGCCGTACCGTATAGTCGCCGTAGTCGCCGAAAAAATCAATTGACCCCATATACCTTTGCCCTTGCCTTTCCTGATCCGTCCGTAGCCGCCCGAGGCCGCCTGTGATCCGTAGTACCCACTTGCCTATGGGATATCATGAAGAAAAAAAAAAGCCCTTGCCACAAAAGAAAGACATGAACGAAAAATTATAACGCCGAATATCCACCGGGCCTGTGACCTTCGCGATGCTCCGTTTCCATCGCCCTGACTTTGTAGCCGGAGTCCGGGGGCCGGGGTGTCACGGGGCAGGCTGATCCTTCGCTGATAGGCCTGATAGCCAATAATTGCGGTTTTGGTTGGAAAGATGCCTGGCCAGATGACTGACTCTCCCCCTGTGCTGTGAGGATTGCCTCACAGCCACCCAGATCCCGTCCGCAAAAACAAGTACATTGCTTTTCTTCAGCCTTTCCGTCTCGGCCCATCCCGTTATTACAAGCCGTGATTGAGAGATAGAGATGCAAATCCTATTCCGCTTTCCAAAATGTCGTCGTGACTAGGCTATGTTGTCGACTAACAAGGCCTTGACTTGTGATGGTCGCGGTATAATGACAGGACAATGCCAATTACCTTCGAAAATCCCTTTATATAGAAGCGCTTTTGTTGATTTTTGTCATGGCGTCGTGTCAACTCACTAATTGTGAGTCACAAGCGTTTTTGCTTGTTCAAATTCGAACTGCGTCGCTAAATGAAAGTCGAACGCGTGTATAACCATTACTTCCTCCATCCCACGTTCCAGATGACGTGGGCGATATCCCGGGCGGTGTTAACCGTGTCGATAACGCGGCCAAAGATCCCATCTCCGGATTGCATATCGCCTTCCTCGTAAGGCATAAACATGCCGGATGGTGTGCGTCGCATACCTGCAGGCTCCTCACAGAGACTGCCCGAAGAGATGGATCTGTTTAGACCGCCATTGATGCCTTCAGTAGGTGGTGAAGCCCACCCTGAGCGGGGGCTCAACAACGCATCGTCGAGGCCGTCATCATGGTCCTCCTCACCGAAAAAGAATTTTCCAGACTGCTTGGCAGGTCGCAGGGTCTCTTGCGACGAAGAAGGGGACATGAGCGGACTCCTAGAGTGCTTCATGGCAGTCTCTCGTGGTTCGGGAGTGTCCTCGCGGTATTTAAGTGTCGTTGATGGGAGCATGGCAATTGTTTTTCCTTCAGCCACAGGCTTTGACTTCAAAGTCTTACGTCGGGAAATAGGCCTCTTCTTTGTCTTAACCTGCTTCATCATGACACCATCGTCTGAATCACTGTCAGAGCCATAGTGATCATCGATTGCTTCTTCTTCCTCTTCACCCTTTATTTCGACGGCTATGCACTGCTCGACTTGCTCGTTAAAATGAATGTGTTTTCGTTCAGCACTGGGTGAAATAACGCCTGATGATTCAACTGAAGGAGCGACGCTACTGCTGTCTCCACTCAGTCGACGTGATGCAAAAGGGTAGGCGAAGTAATCCGTATTGGAACGGCCAAGGTGGGGTCGAAGAATTCCTCGTGTCTCTTGGGCCTTGACAGCGGCTGTGGCTTGCTTCAATAATGACGCCGTGGACAGTGATCGCTGGAGCATAACTTCAGACATGCTTCGCTTCTTCAAGATTGGCTTCTTGTTAAGGTTAACAAGTGAGTCGGTCTTAGATAGCGACACACTGGAGGGTTCCGTGTGGGTAGGGTGGATGTTCTTGGGTCCTGACTGGAGAGGGCCGTAGAGCCAGGTGACATCACAGTCCTTGAGCCTTATAGATGTAAGTATTTAAGTATATTCAGAGGATACATGCCGCGGGGGACAAACCAGTTGAGGGACTCGGGAGAGATGGTCTTGAGGTTGTTCTTGGCCTTCATCCATGTCCTCCAAGAAGCATTTTCTAATCGAGCACTGTTGGGGAATTCTCCACGTCGAGTCACGACATATCGCCATGATGACCAGATATCTTCTTCTCTCCATTCGTGAGACAGATAGTCGACCTGTCGCGAAGGTCTGCTTGAGACTGCAGTGTCGTCCTCTGCATGCTCAGACTTTTCGTGTTCAGGTGTTTCGGGTCTTGATGTATCCTCAGAGACCTCTTCGGGGTTCTCATGTTCAGCAGGAGAGACAGTGTAAGAGTCGCCTGTTCGGGGACTGGGGGGTGGCTCTAGGTTGTCATCATGGTGAATTTCGGAGCGGATATCTTGGTGAACATAAAACTTCTCCTGCGCAAAGGAAGGAAACATAAAGTGGTCTTCAGGTGATTCAGCAAGGCCAATGGGATCGTCGTAATCAGATGCAATAGAGAGGTTAGTGGCGGGGGTTGAGGCGTATGAAAGGTCAACGGAGTCGGCGTGGACTGTACGGGGAGATGAGGGAGCAGATGAGGAGTTAGATTCGGCGTAAGATTTGGATGCCGGGTTATAATGATCGCTCAAGTGTGAGGAGGTGGAAAATGGTGAAGTCGATGAAATGAAGTTTGATTGTGAGTGTGAGCGTCGTAGACCGGAGCCGGCAAAGTAATCGTTGTCGTCGGACTGAAGAACGACAGCCATGATGGAGATTGGAGAAAGAACCGTTAGGATGTTTTTCAATGCCGGAGCACCAGGGATAGGTGAAGTTGATGGAGTCGAGGTTAGAGACTCATGAGTACAAGCGAGACGACACTAGACCAGAAGTCGAAGGTATGCTGGTGAAGGAGATATATTGATGATGGTAAAGTAAAGGTAGAGCGAAGATCCAGCGTGGGTACGAGAGTATAGAGAATATGTAGAATGAATGGGTTTGGCAATGTGGGTGGGGGGCAGGCTTATAGCAGGTGCAGTGTCGACCTCTCTAAGTTAACAGCCGACGGGGCCTGTACTGTATGTAAAGCAGCGCAGGCGATAGCCGGGGTCCTTGGGCTTGGGGCAGGTGGACAGGTTCTGTTTGGGGCTAGTTCTAGCGTACCGGAGGAGCACGTAGCGTAACCCGGTGCTTGTTGGTGTTGTGGGTGTGGGCTTTTTTCGATTTTGGTTTCTGGTCGGGGGTGTACGATATGGAGACTGGCGTACAGTACAGTACGATGGATGGCAGGTCAGGGATGGGCTAGAGCTAAACCCGGTCGAGGCGTGGTGGCGTTGGAGTGACTGAGACCTCCCCAGACCCAGTTGCGGTGACGAAAATCGTGGGGACTCGAGTCTGGTCCGCTCTGGGCAGTTTGTTGCTTTGAGTCTGTATCGTACTGCGTTGTCCTGCACTGGCACTTCGGTCACCGGCCGGATAGCGGAGACGTGCGCCCGCTACTACGGTATTGGACAGATGGTTACAGTGGGTGTCTAGCGAGGTGACTGATTGTTGCTGTTCCCTGGGCTTTAGATGACAAGTACCGACAAGGACGAGAAGGTAGAGAAGAATTAAAAGTTGAATACCAAAACATTGAGGGTCAAAGAGATGATGAATAAATAGAGAAAGAGGGGAGGGGAGGAGAGGTGATAAGTTAGACGGGTAGGTACGGAGTACTTTGGAATAATTTGGGTTTGGGCTTGAGGAAAGGGCAATCAATAAGAAAAGAAGGCAGGCGGCAGGAAGGGAGAGCGGGGGAGATAAGAAGCCACAAACCAAACCATCTTAATTCTTGAGACGACTGACTACAAGTCGATAACACGCAAAAGTACAGTACAGAAAGACTTCCACCATCAGACCAAGACCAGTAAATACCTGTCAAAAAGTCTCTACTATGCTGTATGTCAGAGGGCGTATCAATAGAGAATCATTCGCCAATTGATCAAATGATATCAGGGAGCAAGCGATTACGATTGCAAAGAAGAACCATCGGTAGTTGACGAAGGGAAGCTCAACGGTCGAGGGAGTGTCGCAATCCTGAGGTGATGAGGTTGAACTGCACTGCAACTCTCCTACTCAGCTATGCACAGAACAGCATCAGGGTATCTGGAGGTGTATCTATCTGGGTTACGACTGGCGGGTGAGGACGGGAGATTTGCTCAGGTCCAATGACTTTCCCAGTCTCCGATCCCATCTTCATCTGGGGGGTCCTGCAACTTCCCCAGTCCAGCTTCGCATGTAGCTTGCTGTATAGTAAGATATGCCATGCCCCAGGTCAATGCAAGAGAGCGAGCTTGCAGGCCGGTCAAGTTTCTATGCTTTGGCGAGCAGCACATCAATCCCTTTTGGTGTTTAGCCAGTTACCATAGTGTATTCCGTAGTGCTACGCAGATAAGGTCTAGATACGTAAGTAGCTACCTATCTACCGTATATGCATGCTGCAGTCTAAGTACTAAGGTATGTTAAGTTATGTCAACGATGGCGACAAAAGTCCAGGCAAGAAGCTCATTGATTGACATCCGGCTCTCGAGACGAAACCAAGGGAGATATGCTGCTTATCTCGAATTAAAACTAATCTATGGCCCATGTCTTACACAGCATATATCGCAAAAGGCGTCCACGGTTGCGTATAATGATTGATCGGCTTGCAGCAGCGATGAGCCACTGAGGTAACAAACGATGGCGTCTTTTTGGGGACCCTGAGGGGAAAGGCACGTATCGTGCATTTTTGTCTCAGCCGACTGTGATGCTTGACATCGATTTCAAAGTTGTGGAGGTATCGGCTACAATCTATCGATGTGTAAAATCTTCGAGATTGGGGCCAGAACCGAAGTACAAGGTACAGTAGGAGAGACACCTCTGATACGGCTTTACCCCAGACGTGGGGTTCCCGTTCAACTCAGTGCTGCAAAGCAACCAGACAGTTCATTACCTATCAAGCCATACAGGTCGGATACACCAATAAATGGCATCACATGAGGTCGCACGCAAACTCACGCCATTGCAATTGCAAAAGGTCGCTTTGTAATTACATCTTGATTGAGTATCACAACAGCCTTCTCTGTAGAACAAGATGAGAAGCATTAGAGAAGGGGGCGTGGGGGGAGTGTCTCTCAAAAGCGTGGAGGTCCCAAACCTGGGCTTCAAGCCAGCATGGGGGCGCAAGCGAGTCTGAGTCTGAGTCTGAGTGCTGTGATTATACTGTATTACCGTAATAGGGATATCGAGATATCTGCAGAAATGTTGAACAGAGCCATGGTAAGTACCGTGCCCGCGCGTTCTGTCTGTTGGTCCGGATCAAGATCAAATCCAAGGGAAGCGAATCGAAGCAATATTTACATTCTTTCTTCTCTTGTCAATGATGAGTGTCGATCGGGAATGTGCCGTCAAACATGCGCTTTCGATAATGAGTCTGAGTCAATCGAGAGGCCTTTGTTTCGGATATAATTCTTCTGCATTTCTCCAACAATGCCGCAAGCCAGCCATGTACCATAAACACCACGATGACCCAATACGGAGTACAATTCATCCCTTGGCTTGTGAACCGCCCTGCCACTGATTCAGTCGCTCAGCCTTCAAAGCTCTTGGGTACATATTAGGAAGCCTAAACTCACGGCATATCCGGCGAAGCAATGAACCAGTCAGGTCTATAGCAACAGAGTCTGTTCGCATCTTACCTTTGATAGTTGATGCAACATGATGTGATACTCTACAAACCAACTGCCCAAAAACTCCACAGTAAGCAAGCCAGGTTATTTGGAGGCTTCTCTTCTCCAGCATTAGCATTGCCGAGAGCTCAAGTTCAAAGCGCCTTCGAGTTCCACAGGGGAAGAGTAGAATCGAACAATCCGCATGTGCAACCCCATGACCTTGTTGTAAATGAATAAGATGCTATGACCTTGGACGTACGTAGACGATAACAAAGCTTTAAGATGAAGCTACAGGGTTGTTTGCGGGGTTATAGAGCCCAAACTCTCTAAGCAATTTGCTTCCAAACCCACTGCATGGATGGAAGTAGCCGTTGCGTTGCAGGGGGAGAGAAGAATGAGAATCCCGCTATCCGGTAGCGAACGATACATAAGATGCAGACAGTTCAGGTAGATAATTACAGACCTGGTCATGACGAGCAGAAGGTGATCACGAGTTCATGTCCTGAGGCCCAGGGTACATACGAAGCAAGGTTTGAATTACATTACGGTATAAGTGAGGTATTGCAGGGCAACGCGCGTAATGACTGGGGAAGCGAGCGGCTGAGACGAACCGAACCGTTCAAGTGTGTCCGTCCGTCTTTGGTCACAGGTGAAGAAACCAGCCTCACCCCAGACAGCCGAAGGGCAAGACAAGACGAGCACGACATTCATTCGATATGAGTATGTACTCAAACTGGCCCGGGCGTTAGATTTTCCCTGTTTCTTCTTTCGGCTGAATCGAGAGTCCTGGGCTGGCCCCGTTTCTGTGCCAGGAACAGCGACAGACGAGTCTCAGTCTCGTGATAAAAATAATTAAAAAAAAGGTCTAGAATGAACAATGGCACGGTAGGATCAATTCTGATAAAATACGGTACATTTTATTATGAGGTAAAAACACATCATAATGTAGCTAACAAGCAAGAATTGCAGCACCAACAGCAACACCAAAACAACGCCACACAACGGGACATGTCCGAGTCACGATAATACTGTAACTTTGTCCGGCTCGACTCGCGGACAAAAGAAAGCAACAGTTAAAAACTTTGAAGCCATCCGATCCTCTGTCAATCTCGTGTAATAACCCAATTAAGCCCGAGCTTTTCTCTGGAATGGGTTCGGGAACCAGATTCGAGACAACCAGGGGTACTGTACCTACAGCCCAGACAAGCAGACGAGCAAGCGGAAGTCTCTAAAGGGCAAAAAGAAGTCAGGCCAGGGTAAGGGGGTGGTTCATTGAAAGGGGCCCAGCGGAACGGTCCAACCTAGACAACCGGCCCTGTCTTGTCCTTCGGGGGCCCACGATTAGTTCCCCCGTCGAAACCGACTCCAGGGGATTGGACGGACAACCCTTTGACTTTTGGGGCCTGAGCAGGGGGTTACAGTAAGGGCAGTCAAGCCAAGTTAAGGCCCAAGACGACAGCCTAAATAAGACAAGGGTCCATGTCTCTTTCATCCAATCCAATCCATCGGAAGAAACGAGGGGCAGGGGAACATCGTGGGATTTTTGTGATTTGATTTTTTTTTTTTTTTCTCTAATTCTTTTTTAGTCCATCGCTTGGCTTCGCTTGGACTCCTTCGCAACTGTCCGACGGTAGAGTACTATACAAGCGGGGATCATCAAGGGCCGAATAAGTTCCAGAAGCCTCTTACTACGATTCATCACATCAATGCAACTCAGCCCCTTGCTTTACTTCTTCATAAAGTCAGTTGATTGACAGCTTTATTGGTTCGGATATCATCGTCTCGCCAATTCCCAAGTAAACGTGATACAATTAGAATGAAGATTTTAAGCCTCCTCCTGGAAAAGATCCACTTCATAACCACAACTCTGTTTTACACGCGTTGCTTCGACAAACGTTTTTTTCTCTCACGTCGCTTCTCTGCTATGACATGTCTCACTTCAATGCAGGGCTCTCTCTTGTCTCACGAAACGTCACCACTTGTCATTTTTTCCCTGCTCGAAATTAATTTTTCACCTCATGTGCTCAGTGGCGTTGTGCCCTACCCTTAAATCACGGATCTCATACACAAATTTCCCATTATCTTGATAAAATATCTCATTGAGGACGCTATATTGCTCAGCGGCTGACGGATAACTGTGCACCAACTGTAGCTTTAACTTTGCTGAGCCTCCATGTCCTAATTATAGACAGGGATGAGAGAATTGTTACGAGCTCCAGTAAACAGACTCGGAGTTACTGCACTGCGTCGTATGCCTACAGCTCTTGTTGTTATTGTCCTTCGTAGATGCGACGCGGTTGAATGTGAACCTAAACTTCTGGAGCACAATGATTTTCAGCGCTATCATCTGCAATGGAACAATTCCCCTCACATCAATTCATCCAAGTGCTCCATAGTTCCAGGTCTCGATCACAACAGCCGCCGCGGCAGAAAGCTCAGGTCGCCAATAACTGGAGATGGAGATGGCCTCCACTGTTGATTCGATTGCGTCTTCAGGGAGATAATGATCCTAGTGGACACCCGGGAATCAACCCGGAACTTTGCTGACGCCAAAGAACTCAATTATTTGGGGGTCAAAACGCCAATGAACATGTCATCAGCTGTAGCATTCAGCTATTGTTTCGGGTGCTGTAGGGTTTTGTAGAGTACCTATCCGTAGGTAGGTATGGATTTGCGCTTGCTAATATCTCATCTCGACTCTGTTCTGATCCTTCACTAATTTGATACTGGGTACATGAGACTTCCAAACTTTACCTCAGACCTGTTCAAGAGCCAATCGAAATCCTAGATCGTCATCCGTGGTATTGTTGTTATCAGTTACACGTTCAACTTCTGCACTTGGTCCTGTTAATTCTTCTGCATGCCGGCTTCAAGTCAGTTCTATCCAAACCCTGCAACTAAGTATGTATCTCAGACCAACAAAAGAAGGTCTCAACCACATCAGTCGAGATGCATCTTTGGTACCGTATGTGGCTTCGTTGTTTCCTCGGTCGCGCTCAGGTCAGGGCAGAACATAACGCTTGTTACATCACATCGCAGGAAAGAACAGGAATGCAACACCGTCTTGTGGTGTTGTGGCTGTTTTGACAAGGTTGCGGCATTCCTCAACGCCAGACTGTTTTGATGTTATTGATGTAATTCCACATACGGTACGGTCCGTGCGGTCTTTGAGATCGACGTTTAGCTACCTCAAAGATCGACACTTCTCCATAACAAAAAAAAATCTGGAGGACAAGATCTTTCATTATAGGCAGTTGGGGTACCGTAGCCTTCGGATACTGTACTATCCTGTCTTGCCCTGCAACCTGCGTGTCCGTCCATTTCTTGGCTAGTAGCAGCTGTGCAGCTCATTTTCAGGGTTGATGCCACAGGCCGCGCAACATTGGTCTTGAATTCCACCGCTGCATTGTCATCATGACATTCCGATCATCTTGGCTCCATTTCACATCGGCAAATCGGCCTCGACCAATGCAACCCGACCACGAGCATTGGTAATTGGTGAAGAATTATCCAAACCAGGCCGATATTATACGGGATCCAGGGGTAAAATTCATGATGGTTGTCACAATAGGGTTTTGGCAATTGGGGCTCTGCTTTTGCCTGGCTTCTCGTAGCTTTATCCAGGGTAACTAGTCCGTTAGAGGCACGTCAGCAGAACAACAAAGGAAGCATCACCTATACCTTGACAGCAGTCCAGGCCTCATATAAAAGACATCGAGTCCCGTGACTGAGTGTGGAAGTACCTTGCCGAGTCGCTTGTGTCACAGCTCCAATATGGCTCTCTGATGGATGCGTATTTCCTGTGTCTTCCTGAGCCATGCACTTTAAGCAGTCCAAGACCTTTGTACTTAACTACACGCACGCGTGGTATGTTTGCCCTGAACGTTCTGAGCAAACAAAGGGAGTGCCAATGAGACACTTGTTGGAGAACCAACTGATCGACCAACAGTTTGCCTAACACTCCAACAGGGGTCTCTCGCACAGTAACCATGTGGTTTCTCATGACCGTTGTATCTATGTCGTTTCTGATGTACCATACTGTACTGTATGTAAGCTGTACCTGGGTGTTACCGACTGCTCAATTGGCTTTGTTGATTGGACGGATGTGCTTTTTCTCAACGTCTTCTCAACTAGGGTCTACCTGGTATGATCGATGACCAGGTTTGCTCAATCAATTGCTCGAGATATCGTCAAGTACTGTACCCTACTGATGCTGTGTACCAAATATTAGCCGCTTCAAGATCAATACGTACCTTGATAATCTTCCCGTCAAAGTGATGATGGACGAATGCCAATTGCCGGATAGATTAGCACCTACTTGCCTTAGGACAAAGACAGTAGTGGGCGTTGATGGGCAATCGTTCCTTCTACCTCAGACTCTCCAAGCTCTTAGCTGGAAGCCAACGCCCGCATTCGCACTTGCACTTGCCAGCCCCGGGTTCCATCAAGCTAAACCCAATCAAATTCACTCCCCTCACCTCACCCCAGATTCAGAATCTCCCCCAGACACAGATCCATCGTCCATCCGAATCTGACCCCTCAGAGTGATAGGCCAAGCGGAAGAAGCCAAGCACCAAAGAAAGCACCCTACAACCGATGTACAATACGTTCGCTAAAGGTGCACCCCTTCTCGATATCTTCTTCACCACCTAGGTACCTGATAGACAACAACAGCAACAGCAACTTGCTTATCTTCCTTATCTTGGAGTTTCATATCTCCCTCTCGCCAAAGTGCTCTTCGTGTCTTTGACTCCCTCGCCGAGTAACACAAACATGCTTATCATTATCATCTCTTATTTGTTCGATGTCACTCTTCGCTCGGCTCGGCTCTTCGAAGTCAGTCGTTTCGTCTCATTCGTATCTCGGGCGGTTTCCGATATGGCTTCTTTTGCCACACGTAGCAACTTCCAACATCATGGATTCTTAAAGCAATCCGTGAAAACCCGAGAACCCAAGCACACCAAGCTTTCTTTCTCGTCCCTGACCCTTGCGCCATGACACATCAATCCTCAGCCATCCGACCCATCGATGCCATAAACAGGCACAGGCTAGCGAAATATCTTGTAGGTTGCTCTCACGAGTGGGTCGATGGGGACCTGTTACTGCGTTGCTCTGCTTCGAGAGCAAACACCCACCCTGGAGGGTCACTGCACTATCAAGTCCACTTCATACTGTCTTTACTTTAACCCATTCATTGGCCGCCATGGCTTGCACTATCTGATTTGCAGGATACATCTGTGGCCGCAGCTGCGAATGCGGATGCGCTGTGGCTAGTAGGGCTACTGCAGTATTACCGTTACTGTACTGCTTTGACATAAGCTCAATCAAGGGGATCTTGGCATTGGTAACGACGGACGCAGTTTTAGTTGCCGTGATCTCGTTTACTGTACCAGCCAAGCTGGCCGGGGCACTGAGATGCCTATCAATGCGGCTTTTGGAGATGTTCACATACAATGTCTCGTTTAGCGCCCTGTATGTGGGCAAAGTCGAACCTCTTCATTTCAGCATGGCGGTTTACGGGTGATTGAAAAGTTGACTCCCCTTGAACGCTACTATTGGCGAGTTTGAAGATGGTGGCATTCTCAGCCTCTACAGACAGAATGGAGGACCTCTTCGGGACCGTCTACATCAACATCCCGCCCCAAAACGAATTGACGCTCTTTCTGGGATTGATGTCATGGACAACCGTTTTCTCTACGGCCAAAACATAAGTGACGCCATTGGCGGCGCGTTTCAAGGATGAAGCGGTTCGTTAATTCGGCTATCGTTGTTCGAGAGTTTCCGTTCTATTATTGTCGGTGCGATTGGCCTCTCTAATATTGGCTCATAACCGAATTCGCATGCTCGTTCTAGCTATGTAAGTCTAGACATGTAACATCGATACATACACGGATCCGTCTAATAGGACTAGTGGAATACACACATACAGTAGAATTCGACTACTGATGGTTCTGTTCGGTCCTACCTCACATCAACTACGCAAATGTCAAGACTTCCACGCAAGCAACCTCGTTCGCACCGACTAGGCTCAACAGGATTTCCTTGGTCGGATGTACCCGCCAAGGCTTAGTTAGCTAATATATTCTAAAGCCAATCTACAGGGACCCTGATCAGCATAAGGATCGACACTTTCTTTTTGCTTCGGCCAAATCTGGCAGTATCTCTAACAGACTTGATGACATATGCTTTGCTACGCAAAACTTGGTTGTTGCTTGGACAAAGCTACTTGCGAATATATGTTCATTGGAATATTCGGCATGATTCTACCGCACAATCGACTCGAATTTCTCGCTAATAGGTGCATTTTCATACTGAATGAACCTTTGACCCATTCTCAGAACATTATTTGACTCTGTGGTGGGCCGTGATGATTTTGGGGTCCCCGCACTGGTGAGGACACAAGCTTTGGCTAGCATCACTGGCGCCAACTGCAACAGCCTCAATATTTACAAAGAGAAATGGTTCTCGACCAGCGATGCTATGCAGTGCTTTGAGGTACTTCTGTACTCCACGTTGGCCCTCAATCTTTGGTCTCTTCAGCAGTGACGGACTGCATAGTCCGTCTCATGTCCCATTTCCAAGCGTGGTGTACCCTGGTTCTTTACAGATGGACAACAGCTGTTTGAATAGAATCACGAGGCTCAACGAGAACAGTAACCAACAATTGATTGCCCACCAAAGCTCTGGGGTTACCATCATGGGTTATGTGAGTTGTCTGTTTTCTTTACCACCATGGTATAGTGGAGTATGCTGCCATGAGCTGCCTTCAACAAAGTGCCAGCCAGCTACCATCCATAGCTACAACGTACCGCGAGAGACAGAATATGATTGCAGAGATCGCTGGCTACACTCCATGATGTATCTTCAATTACGGCTGCTATCGGATATGCAATAACATGTCGATAATAACATGCCGTCGGCCCAGTTTGGCATCAGTGTTACTCCTGATACTTTCCTTATGATACACCACTGGAACGCCCTCGCATGCATTGCCCAATACCGCTTGCCAGCGTTAACGAACTTCCATCATCGCGACTTATTCTTGCCTTCTTAATACCAGGTCTGTCGAATAGCAGAAATCGGGTCTCGAACAGCCAGTATGGAAGCACTGTCTCCAATATTCAGCCAATCACATTTCACGATTGCCCCTCGTTGCTCGCATATCGGATCGGCCGAGACTTAAGACGTTAGTGAACGCAAGCCATCTCGGTCCGAGCAAGTGGAACTTGCTGACTTTTTGACGAAACGACAAGAGAGAACAAGGAATTGAAATAGGCAATTTGTGGTTCCTAGAATGTCTAAATGGATGCCTGCTGGAGTTTCTGCATTCGATTCTCGATCTCCCCTAGCAATGTGGCTCTATTCACAGGGATTGACCAACAAGATTCGAGTTTAACAATAGAAGCCACACTTTAGCATGTGAAGGCTGGCTGATTATGCGCATCCTCCAAGTCGGATGATATGAGCCAACAGAACGAGAGATCATGAACATCTCTCACGAGCAAGCTCTCCACATGATTGCAACTCTAAAGAGTTATGGTAATGCCGAATTTCATCACATCAGACTTGGCGCAAAGCCTATGAGTCTTGTCGTCCATCCTTTACCAACAAGAGCTTTTCCTCTGCTCTTGTTGCAATATCACCTCATGAGTTCGTTACTGTGCTCGAACACCCATGACAACTCAAGTGCAACCCTATCTTGACAAGGGCGCTTGTTATTAACTCAAGTCCTCAGCCTCATACTGGCTATCCACTCGTCTCATCGTCTCCAAACTCCACACCCCATCCTTCAAAGCGCTGCAGATGGGCCTAACGGGAGATGGAGGAGTTCCCTTGAAAGCAGATGCGTCCGCCGTGATGTACGTTGCAGTTGCATCTAAACCTAGACGCCAGACGATCCCCTCTCCAACCTCCATGAGCCGCTGTTCCCATAACCCGTTCTCTGGACTTGCAGCACAGCCCTGGTAGGCAGCGATAGGAAGAAGATCAATAACATCGATGCTCTGTCATGCAGACTCGCTTAGGTGATAAGGGGGCAGAGATGGACGGCCTCAGAACAATTAATAGGGCTGGATTCTATAACCAAATGGCTGTTCATGATTGATGGTATGTGTTTCCAAATAGTTTCTCGTCTCTTGCAGTTGATGAAGAAACCCCGGACCCGCACCGAGAGACTGGGATGCTATAACAAGTCGCTTTGTGGATTGACAAGTTATCGCCACTCACTCTCCATTGCGCGTTGCAGATGCTACGTTGGTTCGTATCTCTCCCAATATCTCTCACTAACGCTCATGCTTCTACCTCTCGGTTTCTTTGTGGGTTCTCGAAGCCTGCCGACCATCCTTCGTAATGAAAACTGCCATTCCTACTATACAACAATAGCTGATATTCCAGGGTCCACTGCCTGTCGCCATCTTAAGTCTCCGAATTGACGCTGCGCAACTCGTATACCACCATGTTTTAGTGGTGTCGTGCCTCATCTCACTGATAACGCAACGCAGACATGGCTTGCAGACGTTATTTATGGCTGAGGCACATACCGTAGATCGGTCAGGGGAATTTGCGTGGGATGGTAGCACCCTCAACTGCGCGTAGGGTTACGGAATACCACACCGAGGTCGCCTAGATTTCGAGGTAACCCTGGGCTCGGGATGGCGGGTATGCCAGAACCAGGGCCAGGGCTAGGGACTCGAAGCGGCCATGAAGCACGATACCGAAAGAGGAAGAATGGACATGGCTCCTTGAAAAAAGATCCTGAAGGAAGGGATATCCAACAGGTTTGTGAATGTGAGAATTGATAAGAAAAACATTACGACATTATTTGTATTGGCATTATGCAGCTGCATCGAGGATCGAACCAAGCTCGTAAGTACGATGTCGCATAAAGTCTTGTACCGTTTTACTTTCATTCTTCTATGCTGTCATCTGTCCTGGTGTCTCACTTAATCGGTTCGTCTCTCCGATCTTGTAACTGACCAAGAGTCTTGTCTTGTCTTGGCCTGGCTTGGGCTCTGCAAGGTTACACCACAGGGCGTGCGTCAGCTTTGCTCCAATGCATGCGCGACGCACTGCGAATGCGGTGCAAGGTATACAAAACGTCGACGGTTCAACGGTGATGCCGTGAAACCATGCGAGGGTGCAGACCAGAAGGAGCTTGAGGGGTGCGTCTGCGTTGTTCAAGAGGGAGTCAGGTGTTGCCCATAAGGGTGTCCTCCAAGATAAGATGCAATCGCTGATGGGTAACCCGTTCCCATGAGTGAGTGCAAGGGTGGGCAAGGATACCATGATGGGTGTGCCACGTCTTGACCTGGTCAGCCACGCCTGGCATTCGATATGAGCTTGTTTTATGAGCAAAACAAATTGAACCAAACCAAACCAAACCAAACCAAACCAACAGAGCAGGGTAGGGCAGACCAGAGGATGTATCGTCGATCCCTCAAGGGTATCCCGAAGCTTACGCTGACCGGCTGCAGTCATAGACCAAAGAAACCCCGCGACCCGTTATCGCGGCTAACTGTACTCAGTCTGAGTTATCATGAAAGCGTCATCGTGCCTGAGCGGGCCGCAGGATAAACCACCCGGGCAAGATACAGTATCGGGCGATAAGTATTGTAAGCGCTTTATTATCAACGGCCATATCCCGATGGATGCCAATGCGACCCTGTTCTTGATTGTAGAAAGAGAAAGTTGCATTCGGCGTAGGCTTAAGCGCCTTGGTTTGTCCTTTTTTTGAGTTTCTGACCTCGTACTGCATTGGGTTGGTCAATTAATATACTACTGCAGTACGAATACGTTACAGTACAGTACAGCACAGCATCGCACAACAGCTGTGCAAGGGAATAGGCTATAGCCCTCCGGCCGTCCGCCCGGCCGACAGTTCCACCCGGGGCCCGACAAATGCCGGAGATATCGACATCGTCCGACCCGTCTAAGCCCTCTCAGCAAAGGCAACCTCACGCGGTAGGCGGAACGAAGCGCAGAACATTCTCTTTGCAGGCGCAACGTCTCGCACATCGTAGATGAGGACTTCGCCTTCTTTTTCGGGGTCGCCAGGCTTGAGCAAAACACCAATCTCTTTACGTATGCGTTCGCAGACGTCGTTCAGTGGTGTATCGTCATCAGCCTTGACCGAGAAACAATGAACGTGCACCATGGGTAGCTTGGTCTCGGTGTGAGGCTCAAAGAGCTCCTCATGACCATGGTACAGACCCCGGTAATTATGAGTAAACTCAATGGCGGATGCGGGAAGGTTCATGACAAAGTGGGAAATGGTTGGTGGTACGGGCACTCGGACAGGCTCCGGAGGCGGCGCTGTAGACTTTCTTGATGGCCTTGGAGGCTTGATAACTGCACAGTCGCCTCGCTTGTGAGCTTCCAGAACAAGATCTGCGGATGTGCGGATGAAATCGTGGCCATCGTAATTGAATGGCTTCACGAATTCAGAGACCTGCAATCAAGAATTAACATCAGGTCATGATGGGACGAGACAAATGATGAACTCACCTTGTTCCTGCGGATTGCGTCCTCAAGGTAACGGTAACTCTCCGGGTTCTTGTCATTGGCCCAGACAAAGACACCCTTCTTACCAGCTGGAACAGCAAATGGTCCAATACCTGCCATGACATCTGCCACAACCTCACCTGGTTTGAACAAGCCTGCGATTCTCTTGTGCTCTGTATCGAGCTTGCTGTTCCAGTATACCTTGGAGTAATCAAACTTGAAGACGCAACCAGCCTCGCTGACTTCAACGTTCAGGTCATCAGGACCTCCAAGGACTTCGTAGGAAAAGGTTCTGAACTCGTTCTCTGAACCGACATTATCGATCTTGTTGATGACGGTCTTGATGTGGGGATTCTTGTCAAGAAGAACCTGGGCGATGATGTTCTTGTAGGGCAAGTACTGATCTCGAATGTTGAGGTGGGCTACCTTGTAAGTATGGATTCTGCTGGCTCTGAGGGGGACTCGAAAACATACCAACGTGTCCTACTGTGTTGAAGCCACTTGGGATCTCCTCGTGTAGCTCTTCGGGAAGAATCGATTTCATAACATCCACTGACTCTTGTCAGCCTCCTGTATGTGAAATCACAAGGCCTTTGACTCACTGTACGTCCAGAACTCGTAACCAATATCAATATCATAAGGAACCACCTTAATATCACCAACCTTGGCGGCTTCTTGCAAAATAGGACTCCATGTCTCTGGAGCTATTATCTCTTTATTAGTATCTTTCACCAGTATCTCATACAAGGGTGTTGTCGCTTACAAGTAGACTTGATTTGAGGAGCCAACACTATACACTTCTTACCCTGAGAAGCAAGCGAAGGGTCAGGGTCGGGCAGGATAGGGTTGAATCTCTCCATAAAGAGAACCTCATTTGTCTTTTCAAGTTCTTTACGATACTTGGAAAGGAGCTTGTTCTCTTTGATAGACGCCGCGGTAGCATTGAGTGTCTTTGCAAACACTGACCTATCGAGAGTCTTTGCTGCACGAGCAGCCGGTGCTCGGAATAGGTTCATGTCTCGTAGTTGAGAGTTTTTCTGAATATTTTTCAAGAGTCATTAGTTTCTTATTATTTCCATGATGATATTTCTGTCTATGAATTTACAGTGACAGGGGTTGAGACTAACATCCATAGTGAAGCCTTGCTCCTCAAATATCGTTGAATTTTTGGCGAAAATGCACTGACTTTGACTGACCTGACATGAGTCAAACAAGGGTCCCTGCCTGAGAGAAAGTGAGGCTGGTTTGATCTGAGTTTAGGGCTTGCACTTTGCAGAATCTGGAATATCTTTGTGCACCGCCACAGACAAACGCCACAGCTCGACTTAGACGCAAGGCTGGGAGTTAGAAGGTGATGTCACGACTTCCAGGATAACTTCTACATATTCACGGTTAAGAATTGATGTTTCGTACATAGTAACTCGGAAACGATCCTCATTATCTTCTATATCCCTTGAGCCCATCGCTATTTGAAAACTTTGACCTGTGCACTCTATCGTCATGTCTAAGAAGCGTACCCTTGATGCCTTCTTCAGCCCTATAGTGAAGAAACCCAAAACAGAACTTGAAGCAATAACTTCCAGTGACCACGATTCAGAAGAAGTAAGAAACTTGATATTAGTTACCATTTCGTGTGCTAACATGGGTCTCAGCCTGCATATTCCAAACACCAGTTCTACCCTCATCCCATCAAGGACCTACCAGTCTCCCTCAGCAAGGAGCTAGCCACTCTACCAGATCAACCTGGCAAGGAAATCAATGACCAGCCTGATCTCGATCTTTTATACTTTGAGCCATTCATAACAACTTCTGTATCTCGAAGGCTTTTCGAGTTTCTACGAGCAGAACTTCCCTTCTACAGAGTTGAGTATAAGATCAAACGAGGTGGAATAGAAACCCAAATACGAACGCCAAGGTGAAATCAATTAAACTTCCTGAGGTTCTATTACTGATGATAGAACAGATGGACAACTGTATTTGGCCTCGACGAGACCTCTAGGTTCGACGACAAAGGTCTGCCTGTAGATGCCAATACTGGTTCCAGAGCTTTAGATAAGCGATACGCCAACTATCCTCCTAGACCTATTCCAAAATGTCTCGAGGAGCTTCGTCGTCGGACTGAGCTGGCTACAGGTTACAAGTACAACTTCTGCCTTGTCAACTACTACGCCTCTGGTTCCGACAGCATCAGCTTTCACAGCGACGATGAGCAGTTCCTGGGTCAGGATCCCGCCATTGCCTCCTTCTCGCTCGGAGCACGACGTGACTTTCTCATGAAACACAAGCCATCGCCACCAAACTCCGTGAACCGTCTTGCTGCGAGCACGAAGCCGTTAAAGTTGCCGCTGGGAAGCGGTGACATGGTTTTAATGAGAGGCAAAACACAATCGAACTGGCTGCACTCGATACCAAAGAGAACAGGAAAGAACCAGGAAGATGGCGGAAGGATCAACATCACATTTCGAAGAGCAATGGTTAAAGGAGGGACGGAGAATTACTACAACTACAATGTTGGGACAGGTCCAGTGTATAGATGGAATAGAGAAGCCAGAGAGATGCTAGTCCGGAAATCGTGAGATAGGATGTAATTATTCTAAACGCAAACGAAGATGGTGACAAAGAAATTGTATATACGAGCACCTATTTACCGAGGCGCATCTGGGCTCTGCCATAGTGTTGCAGTGCCTTGAGGAAGACCTGATAGCCAACCCTCTCATTGTCCTGGAGGCAGAAGATCTCAGTCAATCTGATCTGCCAAGGAGGGTATCCTGATAGCTCGAGGTAAGGGCCAAAGGTAAGCAACAGATCAGGCTCAGTCATAATACCCTCAGAAAGCTCAGCATCAATCAACTCAGTGGAGATGTCACGAGGAGAGAGCTTGCCTCTCTGAGACATCTCAGCTAGGGTACGGGTGAGGTCAACCATGGATTCACGACCATCTTGCTCGGAGATGAGGTGCAGGCGAAGATGTTCCCTAGGCTTCTTGCCATATGCCTCTGGTAGGTCTTCCTTGTGGGGTGATGTGACAGTAAGGCCAGGGTGTTCAGGGCCAAAGTAGAAGGCGAACTTTTGGCTAACAGCATCGTGGACTCGGGGCATATGCTTTTTGAGAATTCCTGTTTTTTGTTAGTATAAATCGGACAATATCACATGTCAAAACATACCTGTCTTCTCATACACAGAGAGCATCGGAATCTCGGCACAAGCGCACCATGTCGCAATCTCGGCTACCTCATCAAGGAGTCGCTCAACATCGGCCTTCGTGCGATGGTTCTCCTCGAGTTTTAGGATAACACTAAGGTGCTTGGGTTTCTTAGACAAGCCCTTCAAGTCCTTCTTAATATATTGCGGTGTGCCATGGTGATATTTGACGACGGATGAGAACTGGTAGCGCACAAGGTTCCATATCTGGCGCAACTTGATGTAGAGGGAGAAGATCCCGTGCAATACGACAAAGACGAGGACATGGATTTGGTTGAGGAGAAAGCGGCGGAGTCCTAACCGCGATCTTCGTTGAGGTCGAGATACCGAAACAGTCGATGGGGTGTCATTAGGTTTGGGGAGATAGGACTGCAATTGTCAGTTTAAACTAATTATAGTCTCACGCGCTGCTTTGATTGTACCTTGAGCATCCTTTCCCTTTCCTGTTCAGACAAAAGGCCGTGGTCCTTAGATTCGTCGGCTCTGTAGGCCAGACGATCGCGAGTCGTCATGATGGGCATGATGGTAAATGTGCAGCCTCGAGGCTGTCTAACAAGTTGTTGGGTTGCAGAGATGTCTCCGGACTGATCAAGTCTATGCGACAAAGTTCCAAATTGAATAAGCACTCGAGATCGGGGATTGCGATCGCGCTACAGTCGGGGATGGGCAGGCTTATAAGTTGATGGAGCCTGACAAGGAACGGTGGGCAGACGTGTCTATCAGTGGAAGACAGGCAAGAAAAAGGTCGTGGCGGTGCGAGATGAGTTACGTCGCTTCTCCACTGGAGCTCTTGGCTTCTTGGTTAACCTCACGTACGTGCGTGTGGCTCAGCTCGTCCACTGAACCTAGATAGCTGATAGCGGGGCTGGGCGCTGGCGCTGTAGCTGAGCCTCTAAAGCTGCCCTATGATAATAGCGGGCAGCCAATGCCTACCTTCGATTGAGGTAAGGTATCCCAACCTAACCTCTCCTCTACCTCTACTTACCTCTCGCCTGAATATCATGGCCACTCCATGAGCGTCAGCCAGACTTGATGATCGATGTGACTTGGCAAATGATTTACGTTGCAGCCTCACTCCATCTTGAATTCGAACTACGCACAACCCTCCATACCACACGTATCAACCGTCGATGATCCCTTTCCACATGTAGCGCCTCGATTCTCGACAGCATCAACAACATGGATCGCGCTGGTTCCGGTCAGACGAGTGTCTTCCCAAGAGGACCGAACTTTACTCTCGACGACTTCTCCAATAAAGACTTTATAGTGCGCGACTTTGTCGACAGCCTCGCTGAGAGCGCCGTACCCTCGAACCGACGATCTGGCAATGCGCAAACGCCATTCGATCCCAAACCCCTGATTCGAACATTTGAAAGTACGGCCGACAATCTTTGGCAGGCCGACATAGAGCCAAACATGCTGACTCAATGTCCTAGATGCACTCGATCAACTTGGTTCTCTTGGAGCTGAGCTCCAGGAAAAGGAGTCGGAGCTCATGTCGCATGTGCGCCGCGCAGAGGTAGCTCACGACTCAACTCTCGAAACATTAGGCCAGAAGCTCGACGAATCTATGAGGGCATTCGAACAGCTTGATCTCTCTCTCAACCAGGAACATTCATACAAGAACGGAATTGGCGTCAATTCCCACGCTGGCGGCAACGTTGCGCTGCAGATTGGAGAGAAGCTTGAGGATTTGGACAAGAAGCGAAGACGAGCCAACGACGCCATATTTTTAATTCAGTGCTGGACAGAAGTCAGTGAGACGGGAAAGCTCTCGCTGCTACAAGACGTCCAAAGGCAGGCTGGTTCTGAACACAAAGTGCGATGCGCCATGATCGTTCGACAACTCATGCGCATCAGTCAACGATTGGATCCGGCATCATGGGGTCAAACAAACAGCTTGAGAAACGGCGGAACCACGAACGGCGTCGTGGGCAACGTGAGACTACATAACACCAGAGAGGTATTGGAGAAGTTCTGTGAAACGCTCGAACAGGATCTTCTACAGCAATTTGAAAACAGTAACAAGAAGGGCAATTACAGCGACATGATGGAATGTGCAAAGGTTCTATACGACTTCAATGGAGGCGCCAGTGTTATCGCAACCTTTGTCAACCAGCATGCTTTCTTCTTGGACCGCGATCAACTACTCGCCGATGAGGTCCAAGTAGACAGTGACACCTGGGAACAGCTGGCAGATCCCGACTCAGAGCCACCGACAGTAGAGCCAAGCTTACAAAACCTGCTGGACGAGATCAAGATCGTCATGCAGGACGAGTCCAACCAGATCAAGCTTATTTTTCCATACTACGAAACAGTGCTTATCAAGTTCATTCAACGAATATTTCAGCAGTCAATCCAACAGAGGCTCGAAATGGTATTGGATGAAACTCTCAAGATCTCTTCACTAGCTTTCCTCAGAGCTTTGCACTCGTCGAGAACTTATCTCGGATCCCTAGTCGAGGACTTGAAGTCCCATGGCTTAACAGAAAACCCCGAGCCATGCTCGGCCCAAATAGCACATACTCTCGACCAGCAGATGGAAGAGCTTTTTGTGCCATATATGATTGGCAACTCGTACATTGAGCGGGAACGAAAGAGTTTAGAAGAAATGTACAGCTCTCTGCTGTTCAAGTACAGTATATACCATTCTAGACGGAAGAAGGCACCCACTGGCTTTATGGCATCTCTTGCCCAGCAGGGTACGCAGCTGATTGCATCAGCAAAGGACGCCTATATCGAGCGTCTTGACTCTTCGGAGCTTACGACCACACAAAAGCGCATGATGCTGCGCGTTGCCGGCGTCCAGGAGAAGGATAAGGATAACAAGAATGAAATCGAGGTCTCAGAAGAAGATGGTGCCTTGAGCGTGGCAAACGCCAAGCGTATGCTCAAATGGTTGGCCGAGAGCGTTCAGCGCACATTGGAGCTTGGCTCCCAAACCGATACTCCCAAGGATGTCAACACTCTTCTCAACCTGCTTCTGACAAGTTTGGGTCAGGTGTACATTGAGACAACTCTCGACGCTGCACTTGACCAGATTTCGGTGCAAGAAAATACGAAAACCGAGCCCGATCTATCATATTTACCAACGATTCATCCAGCCGTCACAATTACGAGTCTAATGGATCGATTCATCACAGTCGTCCTCATCCGCCTCGCGGAGTCAAACACAACAGTCAGACGGAGCATGGAGGCACAGAAAAGGGTAGCCATTAGTAACATTGAAAAGAAGACAAACAACGTTATAAAGGGCACCATTGACGTTGTGTCCAACTGGGTGACAAAGTCATTGCTTGGCCAGAAAAAGCAGGATTTCCGACCAAAAGAGGTCGAACTCGACTCACTGCAGACACAAACGTGTTTGAGTATCTGCACATTCCTGGCCCGTGTTCATCGTCTCGCTCGTCAAGCCATCGATGGTCAGAACTCTGAGAAGTTCTTCACCGAGTTGGCATTGGTGCTTCTCAAGCTTCTCTTTGAGCATTTCAAGAAGTTCCAGGTCAACGCGACAGGTGGTCTCATGGTGACGCAGGATATCGCAAAGTATGTGTCCACGATGCGCGAGTGGCCGACGTCAAAGGAAGTTGGTTCTGCTGTTGAGATGCTTACAGAGATTGGTTCACTATTTATCGTCGGACCAGAGGCGCTGCGTGAAAAGACCAGGACATTGGCGGCGACAGGCGCAAGAGGCGGCAAGTTATCGAGGATGGATTTCAGAGCCTTCGTACAGAGGCGTGATGACTCGGGAACGATAGGGATCCAGGGCGTATTGAGTGGTCTTTGAGCGTGGGTGCAAGAGGCGGATCGCAGGGAACTCTGTAGCACAGATAACAGAGAGTGGGTTTTAAGTCATGAATACATTGAATGAGATACCATGATCTTGACGTCTCGTGTCCCAAACTCGTCGTGAGATGCGATGGAGAAACAATCATAGGTCTCGTCTCATACCACCAACTCTCCCCGTTTTCTCGTCGATCTTCTCGTCGAGGAAGTCGATGATCTCACAAGTATTGGTCAACTTCATGAGTTCAGCACGCTCCTTCTTTTCCAGAAGCGAGTTCTTGTCGGGGCCCATTCCGGGCGCCGTCATCTCCATGATGTGGTGCTGAACCAGCTTGAAGGGCACGGGAGCCCGTGCTACTTTACACATGAATGTCTCAACAGCTTCCCAGGGACAGGCCGAGTAGCCAGCGCAGATTGCCGGGTTGGCCAGGAGGCCACGGGCGGACATGAACCCTGAAAGATGGGTGTTGCTGGGGCGTGGCATGTTGACGGCAGAGTTCTTCTCGTTGAGAACGAGTTTGTCTATAGAGGGGAGAGGGGCGTCATTGTTGGTGGTGATGGTCGGTTGAAAGGGGAGGGTGAACAGGTCGAAGACGTCTCCAGAGAGGAGTATGGGGAGTGTCTTTGAATACTTTTCTGTCAGGATCTCGAGAGCTTCGGCCCTGATTGGGGTGGTTGATGGTGTTGACCTCGTCCGTGGGTGAATAGTGAGCCAGTCAATCTGGCGGTTCTGGGGATGACCTATTACGGTATCTATAAAGTCCATGGTTTGCCTTGGTGGGTGAGCGATATTCATTCTTTGGACTAGGGAAAACATACCTGAGATCATTGTGAATTCTGATCTTCACACTCACACTTCGACCCTTGGGGTTGTCAATGTCCTTCTCGAGGCCGACACCCCATCCGTCACTTGCCAATCGTTGTCTAGTTTCGACAACCATATCCCGGACCAGTTCACGGTGGTTCATCAGAGCAGCGCCTAACGTCTCAGCGCAGGCCCAGGATTGCGGGCAGCCGCAGTTGAGGTCCACGCCCTGTGTGAAAGGAGCAACGAGTGCCGAGGCGCGAGCCAGTTCCAGGGGGACATTTGCGCCGAACTGGACGATAGTTGGCGGTTGGTTGGGTTCAGTAGAGATGGTTAAGTCTTCACTCAGAAATAAGCCTCTTCTTCAAGCATTGCCTTAAATTACTTACCACTGTCTCGAGCGAAACTACTACGGTTGAACTCTTTTGCAAGGATCATGGGGGACCAGCACAGGTCGACTCCATACTTGTGAACTGTCTGTCGAAAGGCAAGCTATGAGAGATTAGCATTTTGCTCCAGTGCATATCGAATCTTGGCATACTTTTCCATATCGTACCATAGGCGCAAGAGCGTATAAGAAACGATCCTGCTTCCTGGTAACATCAAAGATCTTGAGTGGACTAGGTCGTGATGTTAGAAAAGGTATTACCCTGGACGATGTATAAGATAGGAACTCACTGAGCGGATTCGCCCACTTCGACGACCGGCATCTTGCAGGAGGTGCTTTAACAAGCAAATTTTATGTTATTATTCACTGCAAACAAATTTCGGCCCCATCAATAAATTCCATATCGTGGTTAGATTTGCCTGAGAAAGAGGTTTTTTTGTGCAAGTCGCTGGCACGTGATCAGATCAATACCCAAAGGATAGGAAGGAACTGGACAAGTAAAATATTGAAAAGAACGAAGGCCTTCATTATGCCATTTATGATTGTGTATATCGTACGGATCAGATGTTCAATGTTTATAGTCAGTTGGAGATTTGGACAGTTGAAGGTACCAGGAGTGTAAGTCTCGTCATTGACTGAACATTCCTCCACGACGAGACCTTTCAGTGTCAGCAGTCCTCTCGGTGGTTCGACCCTGATCCCACTTTGTCAGTAGATTTGCGCAATTTAGAGCATACAGAGTGTTCTTATTCATGTCACGGCATAACGTTTCCATATTAACAGTGACAAATACACGGCGAAATAGGTTGATGTAAACTCACTCATGTTATAGATTCTACAGGGTAGCTTGCAGGGTATCTTAGCAAGTATCCGTAGGCAGGCTGGATGTAAGTTGGTGGATTCATCCAACGCCCAGTTAGTATTGATAGACTCAGTTTGGTCTCTCGTATAATGAATGAATGATTCTATTATCCTGGTTTCATCATTTTTAGGCTACAATCACTGCCACTTTCAGTTCCCGATAAGACCACGCGCACATCCCAAGACGCGCTAGAAGCTTCAGCTGAACCTTGGTCCCGTTCCTAATGGTCACTTTTGTTAGCAACTTGTATATACTGTACTGTACGCCCGCCTTTGCAGTAAGGTACTGTCCAGATAGGACTTGAGAAATATGTGCGTGCAGCCATACGGAGCGTCTTATTGGTCCGTTGCCAAAACTCACCAAGACCATGCTCCATCCCAAGGCATTCCAGGGCGTGATAGCTTCGCTTCATGCCTTTAGGACTGCCTCCAGGGCTGACTTGGCCTTTGGAGACTGCCTAGTTGAGTTAGCAATAAAACACATCCGGTCATATCATCCCCTAAATGAAGCCTCCCTAGGCATTCATGTCTGTCATGCCCCTGTATCTGTCAACTTACATAGCCCAGTCCAACCAACCAAAGGAGGATTGACCTTGATTTAGCTTACAGCGAACCAACATCCTTCAGGCTTTTCCAACAGACTACTGCATTGTTTGGGGCTCAGACACGTCTCAGTCGTTCGTTCTGTTTATTGTTATATACCACAGCATCCTATCGTACAGCCATAGAATCTACTCAGTCTATACTTGAATCATACACAATTTAATGCTTTTGTTAATATCAGAGATAAGCACCCAACAGTGAACACTCCAACAAAGACAAGTCCAATAGGCATGGCTGGCTTAAGTCGAGGCCAGCCCCTCATGCCTGGCGCCTTTGGACCTGAGGATTATATCGACTTTTATGAGAATCCTTTTGAAATGCTCGATAACTTAGAGTCTGCTTGGGTTACCAGAAACCCGCGGGTTTCTTGGTCTATCAACAACTTAACAGCCCTTGAAGATGTCGATTTTGACTGGCATAAGTACAACCCGCCTGGTGCACTGAAAAAGGCTCCCAATATCACATCTCAGATTCTCCTCGATATATTGCAATCATCAATTGAGAATATCAAGGCAAAGAATGCAGAAGAGGATCGCCAGAAGAAAGAACTCGAGGATCAACGAGAACTTCAAGAGACTGAGAAGGGCAAGAACAAGGAACCGTATCTGCCCATCATCATTCCCGTCGACAACCCTATTAAAGACGAGACGAGCAAAGATATGCCCAAGATCAAACCTGATATTCTCTTGACGACTTTCGGACCCAGCTTTGCTGTTACGAAGATCGAGGCCAAGGCAAACAAGAAACGACTCGTTGCACTGCGACGCTTTTTCCAGAGCAGCAACGAACGAGGTGAGAGCAGTGCTACAGGCGCAGTCCTTGCATCTCTACAAAAAGAAGCTGCAGAGGTCGAAGTTAGTAGAGACCGCCTCAGTCGTTCGGTAAAGACCAAACCCATCGAAGAAGTGTAAGTCTTGATCTCGCTCACTATTTTCCATTGCTAATGAGCTGTAGTGAATGTGTGTCCTGTTTGGATGACTTTCATCCCAAGGACGTCATCAAAGTACCTTGTCATAGTTATTGCCATGAGTGCTTCGTCCGTCTCGTTTCTGCCGCATGCCAGAATGAGCAACAATGGCCGCCTAAATGCTGTCTGAACGAGATTCCACTCAAAATCATCCTGCGATTCATCCCATCTAACCTCAAGAAGACGTTTGAGGAACGCTCCAAGGAGTGGGAGTTGCCCATTAGCGAACGGGTTTATTGCAGCGAACCTAACTGCAGTTTATGGATAAAGCCTAAGAAAATTGACCCCAGCCGGCGTCAGGGCCTTTGTGATCGTTCCCACCGAACATGTACTATGTGTCGAGGACCGGCACATGCAGGACAAGAATGTCCTCAGGACGTTGATATGAATCTTACAAATCAACTAGCTGAGGATGAAGGCTGGAAGAGGTGTTCCAAATGCCATGCTTTGGTTGAGCACAGAGAGGCTTGCCAGCATATGACCTGTCGCTGTGGGAACGAGTTCTGCTATGTATGCGAGAGACGTTGGCGAACATGCAGCTGCACAATGGAGCAGCTTCAAGAAGTAAAGGATGGAGCAAATGCTAGAAGAGAAGAGAGAAGGGCCAACGAACTAGCGGAAGCTGAGGAGCTGCGACAAGCTCTTCTGCAAATTGAAGAGTTTGAGCGCGAAGAAGCTCTCAAGGCTGAACTATTACGACAGGAACAGGTAAGACTGGAAGAGGAACGGCGACAGCGTGAGCTCGAAGAAAGGGTAAGACAAGAAAGCATTCGACGCAGAGATATCGAAATCAAATATCAAGAGCTACGGAGTCTACTCGACCAATTACATGAGTTGCAGCAAGTATTACTCGATGTTGACCAGGAAAAGGAGGGTGAGAACATGGTCATTGACAGCGAAAGCGCAAAAGATGAATTGGAAAAGAAACACGATTTGGAAAGGTCTGAGTTGACAGCAGCTATCTCGGAGAAGATGAATGAGAAGGAATGTGCTTTGAACAAAGACTTCCAGATTCGAGCGTCCGAGGAGAATGACCTCGAACAAGCCTATCACGAGCGGCTCAAAGATTATTGGAAAGACAAGAAAGATGGAGAACAAGAGATAGAAACTGCAATGCTCGACTTGAGAAAACGTATGGACCAGAAGCACCACACATGGCAGAAGTGGAAGGCGGAGCAACTGAAGAACTTGGAGGTCAAACTACAAGACAATAGGACTTACAGAGAAGAACTCATGTATAGCGCCAGACACCGACTTGAGGATTCTTTCAAAGAGAAGGAGACGGAAATGGTAAGACGCATGGCAGCTGAGAAGAAGTGGCTAGAGGCTGTGGTGTTGGAGAGGGAGAGGCTGCTCAGTGAATGGGAGGTTGACGAGGTTGAAGGTGATGCAGATAGTATATTCGCACCAGAGTCAGAAGGTTCCGGGGAGAATTATGTCGTTGGAAGTACATCATAGACTGTAATAAACTTAGAAGTGACAATACTTCATGATTCTTTATTTCAGGTTGCGATCTGTACGTGTTAGTGCTCCCATCTTCAGAGGTGATAATGTCTCCACAATATGTACGCCATATTTCTCCAGTCCACTGAAATTCAACAATTACATCAACACTCACTCCAATCATTCATTCAGCCTTCAACTGAGCCTCTTTTCAATCATTGACTTGATCAATTCAAGTCACAATGGCTCGTCTCTCAGGACTGCAGAAAGAGGTTCTCGCTCTCTACCGCAATTGCTTAAGAGAAACCCGAAAGAAACCACAGGTATGAGCAATGCCGAGGTTATCTATTATCGTGACTGACATTGAGACTTCAAAAAAGGCTACTCGACCACATTTTGAAAGCTTTGCCAGGTTCGTTCCTTGTACTCATCTCACAGAAGGTACTGTCTTTCCTAATATGCACCTGCCTCTTACAGAAATGAGTTTGCTCGCAACTTGAGCATCGATAAACGAGATTTTGCCGCTATTGAATTCCTCTTACGGAAGGGACGACGCCAACTTGAAGTCTATGGATCACCCGGAATCAAGGACATCAAATAAGTGCCATCAGCTCTTTCCTTTTGCACAAACCGTGATTCAAACGGCAGGAGCTCACGCCTGCACAACACCTTCCAAATGGATAATCCATCAAATAGGTTCTTGGGTTCTAATAACTCGGCAATCTCTCCTCATCTTCATCACCATCACCAATTCATTGTATCATGATTCCATAATCAACTCTGTCGTTTTTCTTTCTTTTCTTACTAACCAGATATCTGGGAATTGCATAACTTGTGCATCGCATAATGGTCGCGATATCATCTAACTTGGCTTCTAATAACCTTCCACCCTTAACCAGCATACGTGCACCTCGCTCTATCAGCGACAACTCAGGACGCCGTGGACGAGTTGTCTTCCAGCCAAGACGGCATGTACGTGCAGTCCATCGAACATCGACAACTCAACGCCGTACCCAACGACCGCTTTCATCGCCACTTCACACACTATCATCAAGTTCCTTCAACAGTTCATCTAACACTATTGAGCCACGTAAAGCCACAAAGGAAACTACAACAGACGGCCCAGAAACCCAGAGCCACTCTCGATTGAATCGGGATACACAGCCACGGCCTGGCATTTCTACTAGCTGTGGATATGCCGCACGGCCTAGCCCGGTAACCTCGAAAGGCAAACACATATCTGTCAGCCCGCTACATATCTCTGAGATGAATGGCCTGGCACCTCCAAGAAGAGTGTCTTCTTCAACTCATCAAGACCACCCCAAAAGATTGGCAATGCATAAGCGTGCGATGTCATCACATGTCTTTGATGTAGATGTTTTCGGAGGCACTTCTGCCACAGAAAATAGCTCCAACGTGAACGATGAGCTTGTGGAAGCTATCTCAAGGAACATTGCACAACAGCTGCAGTTGCTATCAACCAAAGAGGAATCCCCGTCAACAAATTACACCCACAAGAAGAAGGTATTTCCAACGTCCGACAGCCTCGACAACGAGTCGAGGACTCCAAGCCAAAAAGAAGCACTTGATCGTTTCACTCAAGAACTTTCCCAATATACTGAACAGTCTGGTGCCAAGGGGAAGATGCCAGTATTCACTCCAACCCCGCCCCAGTCTGGTGCAAGCCTCCGAACCATAGCTGCACTTCTTCCCTTTCGTTCCGAGTTCAAAGCTGCTGGGCTAGCTATTACTTCAAAGGACCAAGCGACCCATCCTAGTCCCTGGGGTAAACCTCGAGCTACGAAGTCCACAGCTTCAAAACAATCACCCAAACAACCTCATCTTGCCCAAGTGGATAGTGCCACCCGATGTCCAAGCTCGAGTATAGAGATTCCTTTCCCTGCTGTCGAGGACATGGACGAGTGGAGGTATGCAATGGTCGACGCCGAAGAACGCCCGCGAAAGAAGGTGGCAGACGCGATTACGGCTCATTGCACTTCATGTCAATCTGGAAATCTGTGCCATTTGAGTGAATAGAGGTGTTTTCAACTTGCACAGAAATCAAGGCCATTGTACCCTGAAGCCCCCGAGAAAGAGATAATGGCTGGTCCTATATCCAAAGTTCCCAGGAATCATATGCATTCTTATCCTGAGTGGCCTAACGTGGTTTCTCCGGGCAAAAGGATGTCGTACCAGAGAAGGGACAACGCAAACCGGGTAGCAACATCATATTCGCGGCCGGCTCATAGTAAGCAGAAGCAGAAACAAACAACAGCAGCTTTCTTTCCATCTCCCAAGACACCTGCTAGCCGTTCGAACGTATCGAAAAGATCAATCGCGCCACAAGATGCTGGTCCATCCTCGAATGTTCATCGGCCCCACGCAGAAAGCGGCGCTCGCACCCGTGTATCACGGGCAACAAAACCTGATCAAGACCAGAACCAGAGCCCACGTGCCAGATCAACTCGACCTTCAAAGAGTCTTGGCCATGCCGTTCCAATACACAACAGCTCGAGACGCGGCCACAGTCTAAGTGCCGACGTCGTTGTCCCTCAGCGCACAGAGTCAGTCCAGAAACCCGGGAAGCCTTTGTCAGATCTACCCCGGTTTGAAACATCAACAACATCCATAGAAGAAGATTGCGACCTGCCTGTTGAGGCTGACGCCTTACCCCTTACGACATCCGCAGAAGAAGAAGATTGTGGATTGTCTGCCGAAGCCGATGCCTCACCACTTACACCAAAGACGGTTTCTAATAGGAAAGATAAAGGGAAAGTGTCACGTACAGAAGAAAAGAAGTGGAAAAGTTCTTCTATTTCACCAAATCATGTTACCGTCTGCTCAAGGGGCTTTTCTGGACAGAAGATTGCCCGGCCGAACGTCCCAAAAAGAACGTCATCCATCAGAAGTCTTCGAGCAAAAAGTCAAGACGATGACCAAGTCGCAATCTTAGACCGTGATGTCTTAAGGGGATTGCATATTGCAGCTTCGGCAGCCTGTAATGAGCAAATCGATGCGTTCATCCGCGAGAAGACTGGTCTGCACATTCGACAGTTATTATCCGACTTGACGCCATTTGAAAGTTTGGGCAACAATCCCATCCGCGATGCCAAGGAGAGGAGGGCAAAGAGAAGAAGAGCAGAGATTAGAGAGGTGAAGCGAAAAGTACGAAGGTCGAGGGAAATGAGAAAGCGAACCATGTCCTGATCGCTGCAGCATGCTATACAAAACGTTACATTATTAGCCTGGGCACTAATGGTTTACTTGGATGAAGCGCAGACATTGCTGCGATTATAGATAGAAGATTGAGCTTCTAGGACCTGTGTAGACCGAAGAAGAGCTAATGCCATGATAATCAACAAGAAGTGAGATTCGTACGAAGGTTTGATGTGATGGTGTGTGGCTGCAAGGGTCGTCAACGCAGTGCGTATCATGGTGGCTTTCCCCGCTCAGTTTCATTCTTGGCTTCAGCCTCGATGACAGCCAATTTGTGTGTCAACTTGATATAGTCTGACAACGCCATTCTAGTTATATTGAGTTTTCTTTCTTTCAAACCGCACGCTCACAAATAATCATGGATTCTTCATGGCTATCTGATAGTGACATTCACGCTTTGAGAGCTAACTTCACCTCGAGCGGGACCTCTGATGATGAACGCTTCCGGCGATGCTGGAAGCATCAAACATGCAAAGGTTGTCTAGCGACTTCGCAATGCAGCTGGTGTCCCTTTGTATGGTTCCCATTGCTTCCGTCATGTGAGACCCAGAAGTAACGCAGTCGATCTAATGGAAGAATAGACATGGTCCTGTGTACCCAACACCAGCAAAATTCCATTGCTTGCACCAGCATATGATGAGAACGTTTGTCCCCACTGGGCAGAGCGATGGGAACTTCGGTCACGACCTCTAGGGTGTCAAGTTTCGTCGATAACGAGTCTTACAGCAGTCGTCACCATCGTATCAACCCTGTCATTTGTCCTACTCGTGGTCCTGCTTGTGATAACCGCCCGCTGGATCCGACGTTGTCACGAAAAGCATCCTGGCTCGTGGCAACGACAGGACCATCGCTGGGGCAGGGCATGGATGCAGCACGGAGAGCATGAGCCGTTGCTGCCTGGAAATCGGTCAGATAATGGAGGTCCTTAAGGTGGTGACCTTTTACAGAGCGACTACAGGACATACGAGTCACGATACGGTGGCTGAGCGATTTTTTGCGGTTGGCACTCGATATCCTTTAACCAGAGCTGACGGGAGGGATAATTGCCACTTCGTCTGCTTCCTGGATCATCGTGTCTTCAGCACCCTCCTCGCTGGGCAAATCTACATAATCAAGGTTGACAGTGACGAGGCACGAATCGAGGATCTTGGCTTTGATGCCGGGATATCTGGTCTCGAGCTCGGCGAAGAGCTTGCTGAGTGGCATAGTGGCTGGCAGGGCTTCATAGTCTTTGCCAGTAAAGGAACTGGCACTGGCAAAGAAGAGAACGTTGAAATGCCCAGCTGTTGGCTTGGGTACCGACGACATTATGGATGAGTTACGCCTAGAAGTTTCTTTTGTGTGTTAGTCAAGTTGACCAGGAAAAAGTGTGCGAGAACAAGAGTGAATGGATGGTTAGGGTCAGAGATCTTGGTGATAAAAGGTACATCAATGTATGTTTCAGGTAATACATGCTAAAAAGCATCATTCCCAACAGGTGTATGAAAAGCAGATATAAGTGTTGACTTACCAATAGAGTTGTTGGAGCTTTGAGGAATCTTGGGAGATGTTGAAGGTTGGAAAAGAGAAGATTTCCTCTGGTCGCCCCGCCCAATTTTGAGGTCGAAAGGTTGCACGTGATCAGGAACTCACGATGCGAAGCGAGGTTAGTTATGGAGAACAGGCTGTCATAAAAAGAGGCATGAATTCTCCTGTTGCTAGGTCAATATCGAAACCAAGGTCATTGAAATTTCGTAGCACATGTTGGCTGTAGAATCTTCCAAATGTTTTCTTGTCTGAGCTTCGAGAGTGCGAGACGAGTGTTGGAGAGAGGAAATCGTGCGCGAGAGAAACAAGAATGAATTTCACTTTTCGTCGGATTCCAATGCTGCAGAAGAAGAACTGTTCTGGAATTTTTCGTTATCCCAGACCGTGTCCGTGTGACTCCTCTAACAAATGAAACTGGAGTGCCAGAAGGGTGATGTGCAGCTCCAGGTCAATGTCCCAATACAAGGCGCGCACGCCTCAGCATGCATAGACCATCCGTCGTTGACCGTCTTCCAAGAACCCCATGCTCCCCAGAATGCACATTTATCGTAGTCGTCGGGCCTCACGCTCGGACTCGAGGAGGCAGAGGATGTCGTCCTCACGGACTATGTTCGGTCACAAGTCAGCATTCGCAATTCTTGATGTTCTTACTCTGGACCCCTCCTAGAAAGTGAGGGGATTTTCGAGAATTATCGTACCTGGGCCCTTGACGTTTCGGATGATCGATCGGGTCTGGTCGTCCATAAACTCAACGCGGACCTGGGTGACACCACCACGAGAACCTATCCAACCAAGTCAGAAATTCATTCAATCACTCCAATCTTCTCATGGCGAATTTTTTGATATTTTCCTTCGACCATATCAAATTTCGTGGGGAGGTAACGCACCGGTTCGGCCGAGGACTCGGGTGACCTTGACGAGCTTGACGGGCTGCTTGGAGGCGTCCATTGTTGCGACCTGAAGGATGGTAAGCTGGATGGAAAATTGCGCGTTGGATCGGGAGTGTCGCCGTACTGTAGGGAAATTGGTGGATTGGGCGGTGGTCGCGGGCGTGAGCTGTAGATTGACGCTTGTTTGGGACAACTTTTTTGGTGAGATTGTCAGGGTTTTCGTGTGCCAAAGCCCTTACCCCACCGCCAGCCGAAAGGCCTACAGTTGGTCTCGGTGGCGGATTAATAGTGAGACCGACCGTGTCCTGTCAGCCATGTGGCTGGTGTTGTGGCGTCATGACCCATCATGACTCTAACTCTAAAGAGAAGTGGACTCCAATATGAGATGTATCCATACTGCTTTGTTTCCCTCTCCCGGTGAACGAACAAAGACAAAGGAATTGACAATCCACTGAGGTCTACGAGTATCAACGAAGGCTTCATTTTCGGGACTGAACAACAAGTATTCCATAAAGACTCAGTCTATTTGCTAGGGTATCTGGCCAACGCATCATCAATCATAACTCATCCATTCTCTCTTCAAGGTCCTTGACCCATTCTTCCATGACCTGCTTATTATTCTCGATAGATACGTTTCCTTCCTTTATAGCAGTTTCAATCTTGACAAGTCCTTCGTTCCACTGCTTCAGTTCGGCGGCCATCTCCACCTGCTGTTTCTCAATCTGAGTCAATGTATCACTGGCAGTCGCAGCGTCTGCATGAATAGCCCTAAGTGATCGCAATCGGTCCAAGAGTGGCGGGAGTATAGGGGTAAGGTTCTCGATTGTAGGAAGAATGCCGTAGAGTGCGTTGATCTTTGCTTCCTGCTCAGACTCTTCGGGTTGAACAGCAGAGCCGTTTCGGCCAAGCTCTTCTCTCAAAGACTTCGCCTTTTCCCTAGAGTCATTGAGTCTGTCCTGTTCTTGGGCCAACGTTCGTACCCGCCGACTGATTGTGTCCAGGTTGGCGGTAGTAGCCTCCGAAAGAGTTGAGATTTGCTTGTTCATAGAATCCAACGTCGGCAGAATGGCGCGAGGAAGACCGTTGGAATCGGCCTCTGACATCAATGAAGCGTTGATTCCCAAGCCTTTCTCCAACATTAACAGCCGACGGTCAAAGTCAGCAGCTTTGGCTAGAGCGTGGCTTTGTTCATATGTTGGTGCATATGTCACCGTGTAAGTCGCATCCTCTGCCGATGGCATTTCGGGTTGGTCTTCGGAGCTGGAAGGCGCGATCGGTTTGGCAACACGGATCGAGGTCGAGCGACCTGTGGGCTTCGAGATCTCATTCAACACTTGGCTCAGGGAAGTCAACCTATCATCGCCAGCAGTCGCATCAGCATCTTCCTGCGCCTGAGATTCGGCCTGTCGCTTTGCGTATTCATTTTTTGCCTCTTCTACCTCGCGCTGCAAGCGAGTAATTCGTCGTTCCAAGCTTTCCTCGTCGTCGTCATCCGAGAGATCACCGAGCTCTTGTGTCCCATCGTGTAGTATGCGCTGTCTTCGGCTAGAGGCTTTGTACGATTTGCGTTTCCCGTCAACTCGATCTGAGAAGTCCACCCCATTCGCATCGACATTCGTGGGAAGAAAGCGAGACCGAGCTTCGTCTATTCGCAGACGGGACCTAGAGATACCAGGTGTCTCGTTCTCTGGCTCGTAGAAGTCATCGTCCGAGTGGGTTCGCGCAGCGGTCGTCTATAGGTTGAGTAAGTAAGAAGGCAGCGTGTCTTGGTCAGACAATGCTTACGGGAACCGTAGAATTGTCATCTGTGAGTTCGGGAGTTTCGTAGATATCTGGAGCAGAATCCTGGGTAAATAGTTAGCATCAGATGTTTGGCTTTGTTCTAGTTGTAGCAAACTCACCAGATCTGGCAGAGCTGCGTACTTTCGGTTGAGAGCCATTTCTGTTCCAAAAGCCGGTAAGGAATAGTCTTTGAACGCTTAGGCAAATAGGTTGTGCCTACAGAGCTTATCCACAACCCCGAGGTTTGTTTGCGACGTTCGAGGTTGAAAGCGAATGGATATATAGGTTCAGATAACAAAGGGTCGGTCGGTAGGCGTCCCTTTTCGGCTTCCAACCACTGAAGCACTGACCATGAATGGGTGGGCAGCTTAGGTACAGCGCTAACGCTGGACGTCTTGCCCCTATGAGCGCTAAACATTGGCCTCAGTGATGGTGGAGGCCAAGGGGGCGGGGTCCATTTGGCAGGAGCGCGTTTACGAAAATGCCCCTGGTGCTTGCCTAGGTAGGTACACGCGTGAAACATTGCTGCCCTCGACTTGCTCAACTTCAGCAGATCTGATCTGTAGGTGAGGAAACACAAACAACCAAACAGCAATGGTGCATTAGTCGAGCGATTATAACGTTGGCCCCCTCATTCTTCTTCTTTGTCTTGTTATATGTACGGATACACACTCTTTTGCATGGAATTGCTCTGATGCTCCCTTTGCTCTCCCTTTGCGGATACACTGCAGCTCAAAGCTTGGAACGCAGCATCCTGTATCAATCCTGTCTTAACTTCACTAAGTACTAAGCAGAGGAAACTTGCAGAAACCATGAGCAGAGTATTGGGATTGAGTAGGAACCAAAAACCAAAACCACTCCTCAGCACTTTCAGTGGCAACAAGCGAAAGCTTGAGAAAGAAGTTGAAGATGACGCTCCTCCAATGTCTTCCGAGGATGAGGATGAGGAACCGCCATCAGTTGCAGACTTGAAGTTGAAACCAAGTGGCCCCAAGAAAGAGACACTTCCTGATTCTGATGATTCTGAGACGGAAAGACCAGCTCGGGGGGACATCAAACGCTCGAATTTCTCTGCTTCGAGTACCAGTAATTCTCGGAAAAGTACATCAAGAAAGAAAGAACAGGGCGGGAGTAAGACATCAACGGCTGAAAACACCAACAGAGAATCGTCTCCAAGCTCCAAAAAAAGAAAGACGACTTCCGAGTCAGAAAACGCCAAGCCCAATCAATTCGTCGATGAGCGTGGTTTTACCAAGTCAAGATATGACAAGTTCGGTGGTTTCAAATATGGCAAAGCCGCGCAAGGTTCAAGAAGTTCTCAAGTATCAGGCAGTTCACAGGGATCAGAAACGAAACAAGGTTTGTTGAGTTACCATCTTCTTGGCCTCTTGTTAACTGGCTTGTAGGCAAAAGAACTAGATCGGATGGGAAGACGATGGACAAGAGACACAAGGATGACGGCCTTCTCAACAGCCCTCCGATCGAGGCTGAACCAGTCTTCAAGCCTGTCGCAAGAGGATTTCTTAGCCCTGAAAATTCAGAACCTAAAAGGGGCATGTTGGCTGTACCTGTGGATGACTTTGGTAGTCCTGGGAAGGCAGTCAAAACAAAGATGATCTTACCAAAGCGTGAAGATTCTTCTCCTGGTTCTACCAGCACTCCGCAAAAACCGAGATCCACCGGGCTAGGAGTCATGAGAGTACCCAAACGTTATGAAGAAGAGCAGAGGAAAAAAAAGGCACGACAGGAAGACCGACCTCCTATATCAGAATATAAACCTGCCACGTTTGTCAATCCTGTCGCTCTCGATTCCGGTTTCGATCTAGAAAGTGGCAACGGAAATATCTTGTCGTCACCAATCATATCAGATCTGGACCAGCTCAGCGACATGGAATCTGATGACGTGCCGCCCGAAGATGAGGAAAACCCCCAGGATAAGATGACACAGTGTCCATGGTGCGGGGACGCAGTTTCAGAGCAGGCCCTCAAGGACTACTCCAAAGGCAAGAGATTGAATGTGCAGATGCAGACAAGGTTCTGTGCAAAGCATAAGAAGGAAACGGCTATGGACACATGGCGTGAAAGAGGCTATCCTCACATCGACTGGGAGCGACTTGAGGAACGGCTGAAGGACCATCAGCATTATTTGTCCAAAATCGTCGATGGCAAAACGTCTCACTACCGGAATGTCCTCGCTGAAAAGGTTCGAACAGGTCAAGCTAGGTCACTCAAGAAGGAAGGGGATTTGAATCCAGGATACTACGGCCCACGAGGCTGTAAGCTCATGTGTGATTACCTCGTGGAGGAGTTTGGCGAATCGCTGAAAGAGAAAGCTACACAGGATCGTGTCATTGCTGGTCGTGGTTCAGCAGCTTTCATTCAGATTGTTTTGGTTGCGGAACTTGCTGTACAGCTGATAATGGAGGATATGAACGTATCCGCTGGCGATGCCAGGGAAATTATGGAAGAGAGCAAGACTCTGGGCGAGTTGCTACATGAGGAAGTCTGATGGGACCTGAAAACGTTAGGGGAACCCTGACAATAGATTTAGCTTGAACATGCTATTAGCGAATGCACTGCAATCTTTGCTTTCATCAGACCAGCCAAGTCTCACTTTAGCTTTCAGTTGAGTTCGATGACTTCGAATCGAAACTTGGGATTTTGTTTATCGCGGAGGCCAATGTGGCCGTCTAGTTCTAATCACAGCTCCTTGAGCTGGTAGCTATATCGTACACGTATATTCTAGCCAATCCTAGTCTAAACCAGGTCGTCATCCTCTTCTCGCTATAGAAGTTTTCTCTATTGCTCCTTCTTTGTCTTGAGGGAAGTGTCAGTTGTTGTCTGCATAAAGAACTGTCGCTCAATAGCCTTGAGGATCTCGTCGAGAAGTCTGTTAAACATTAGTTGGATGTACCCATTATTAAAAGGGGAGTCAAAACTTACACGACGGGAGCACTGATAATAACAACAGCCTTCCACTCGAGAGTGTTCAGAGGAAGGATGGAGAACAGACCCTGAAGGAAGGGAATGTAGAGGAGGGCAAAGTGAAGCGCCATTGACAGAGCGATGGCATAGACGAGCATCATGTTCTTCCACAGAGGCAGGGTGAGAAGGGATTCGCTGGAGGACAGTGCGTTGACGGCGTTGAACATCTCGATAACAACCAGGATAGACAACGACACAGTCGAAGCTGACTTGGCCATGTCGTTGGAGAACATGACACAGCCAATCTCGGGGAACTCAGTTGAACAGTGGTGGAAGCGAGTGAGCTGGCGGAAAGTGATCTGAGGTCCCTCGGGGTTGTACATGAACCACCAGGCGTATCCAGCGACGGTAGCAAGACCAACGTAGGTACCGATGACAAGGTAACGGAAGAAGAGCCAGCCACCGATAAGTGCCTCATCTCGCTTGCGAGGTCGACGCTTCATGATGTCGTGGTCAGGGGGGTTGAAAGACAAGGCGGTGGCAGGGAGACCATCGGTGACGAGGTTAACCCAGAGAAGTTGAACAGGAACCAGAGCCTCGGGCATGCCAAGCGCGGCTGTGAGGAAGATAGAAACAACCTCGCCGATGTTGGAAGAGATGAGATAACGGATGAACTGCTGGGTGTTGTTGTAGATGGAGCGTCCCTCCTCAATGGCGACCTCAATAGTGGCAAAGTTGCTGTCAGCAAGGACCATATCGGCAGCCAGCTTAGAGACATCAGTTCCAGAACCCATAGCAACACCAATGTCAGCCTTCTTCAAAGCAGGAGCATCGTTGACACCATCACCGGTCATGGCAACAACTTCGTTAAGAGACTGGAGAAGATCGACCAGGCGGGACTTGTGGCTGGGCTCAACACGGGAGAACAGAGATGCACGCTTGGCGGCCTCGAGCTGCTCGCTGGGAGACAGTTGATCAAACTCGCGACCAGTATAGCTCTTTCCAGTAAGATCCTCATGCTGACCAAAGACACCGATCTGTCGGCAGATGCTCTCGGCCGTGTTGCGGTTGTCACCGGTGATAACGATAACGCGGATACCAGCTTCCTTGCACTGCTTAACAGCGTGGGGGACCTCCTCACGGGGAGGGTCAAGCATGCACACAAGGCCGAGGAAAGTCATGTTCTGTTCAAGCTGGGCGTATTGCTCTGTAGAGTTGGCGGACTGGAGCAGAGGGCTCTCAGGGACGTTGTCAATGCTGGCGAGGGCAATAACTCGAAGGCCATTGTTACCGTATCGTACAATCTCGCTCATCAAACGGTCTGCAATCTTCTTGGTAAGAGGGACCTTCTTGCCATTGGAACCAACAAGGGTCTGTGTGCAGCGATCGATGACAGACTCGGGAGCACCCTTGACCAAAAGCTTCTTATCGCGGCCACTGCCAACCAAGACAGACATGCTCTTACGATCACGAGAGAATTCGTATGTGGCAAGACGGGGGGACTCATTCTGGTAGGTAGCACTGGCGTAGTGACAACAGTCTTCGGGGCGGGTATCGGCGGGAGCGCAAGGTCCAATCTTCTCAACCAAAACTCGAAGAGCACCCTCAGTGGGTTCACCGATGCTGGAAAAGGTAGCAGACTGAGAGTCGTAGGCGAGCTGAGCGTCATTGCAGATGGCGGCAACCTGGGTCATTTGACGAATGGTGTTGGACGTGGCGTGAAGATCCCGAACGATGACACCGCCAGCCTTGATGGATCCCCGGGGAGCGAAAGTAGTACCTTCGACGTCAAGCTCATTGAGATCGCTGCCGACCTCGTTAAGGTGCACAACCTTGTTCACACTCATTTGGTTGGTGGTCAATGTACCAGTCTTGTCAGAACAGATAACACTGCAGCTTCCAAGAGTCTCAACAGAAGGAAGACTTCGTACGACGGCATTCTTGGCGGCCATCTTTCTCGTTCCAAGAGCCAAGCAGGTGGTGATGACGACAGCCAGGCCTTCGGGAATAGCAGCAACACCAAGAGATACGGCAATCTTAAGATAGTAGATGGCGCCCTTGGTCCAGCTACCATGGCTAGGATCGTTGAAGTTAGGGATGTTGATGAGCCAGACCAGGATGCAGATGACGGTGATGACCTTGGCCAAACTGTCACCAAAGTCGTTGAGCTTCTGCTTCAAAGGAGTAGGCTCCGAGATCTGAGCAGTGATGCTCTCATGGATATCTCCGATAGCGGTACTAGCACCGGTGAGGACGACGACGGCTCGAGCGCGGCCAGTGACAACTGTTGTTCCGGAGAACAACATGTTGGTCTGGTCTTGCAGAACAGCCTTGTCATCGCTGATGACCGTGGAAGCACGCTTTCCAACACTCTCGCTCTCTCCAGTAAGAACTGCTTGGTCGACGGAGAAACTGTTGCTTTCGATAGAGACAAGTCGGCAATCGGCAGGAATACAGTCGCCAATATGGACTGTAACGATATCACCGGGAACCAGTTCTTCAGCCTTGATCCGTGAGACCTGGCCACCGTTTCGCACTACATTGGCATCGTTGGCCGAATATTCTTGCAAGGCTGCAATGGCCTTCTCGGCACTGCTTTCCTGGGAGACTCCGACGACGCCATTGAGAATAAGGATAGTAAGAATCTGCAGTAGGGTTGTAGGTCAGCGGCTTGTCCCAACTGAATCATAGTGTTTCAGAAAAAAAGCAATGTACGTACAACGACAGGGTCGACGAAGGCACTCCATCCTTCTTCCTCGTCGAAAAGGGCTAGGATGAAAGATACAGCGGCGGAACCGAGGAGAATGATAACAAGTTGGTCCTTGAATTGCTCGAGAATAAGCTCCCACAGGGGGGTAGGAGGCTCCTCGGGAATTGCTACCAAATGGTTAGAACAGTTGGAATTGATGGCGGGGCTTCGTTGGAAGTCGACATACAGTTGCGACCATGTTTATTACGCAGTTCAGTGACTTGCGCATCACTGAGACCTGTCTTCGCGTTCACTTTGAAGTTGGCGAGAACATCGTCAACGGGCTTCGCGAAGGCGCTCTCCATCACGAAGACTGCGCGAGGCGGGCGCTCGAGACAAGACTAAACCTGGTTCGTGTGCTGAAGAGTTGATACGGTTTGCGACGAAGGAAGGGATATGAAGAAAGCACCTTGACGCAAGGTAAGAAAGATTACCCAGGTATGCAGAAGTCAAGAAGGAAGAACGACAAGAGAATCTGTTAGAAAAAGAATATGCGTGAGAGGAAGAGAAGACACGGAGGCAACAATCACCGACTTCCTGCCATGGTACCTAGGTCTAGTCTAGTCTGATACGCCGGGTGGTAGATTTGTCAAGACTAAACAGGCAAGGCGATCGAAAAGGGCCCGCACGTGGCAACCTACTACTAACCTTTAACCTTGTTGTTCAGGACAAGGCATTGATTGATGGTAGGCAAATTCCTCCGTAATTATACTATTATCTTTGTACGAATGGCAGACTATTCTATTTTACTTTTCTATATTAATATCTTAGGACGTTGAGAATCAATTATAGAAAGCATTGGATTTTGAAACTATCCTTTAGTTCCCATCGTCATTTCGAAACCTCGAATTAAGTAGACTTGGTGTTGGGTCAAACAGCTTCGTCATCAGAAAGCTCAACGTGTTCGTTTCCATGGACCCCGGGCAGTCGGCAGGTCTCTCCTGTCTTCTAGCGTCACAGTAGCGCATCCCCACAATCCGGGCGGGCAAGCGACAGGAGAGCCACTGTAACTCCCCTGAAAACAAGTCCAGCCAGGCACCAAATTCCCTGAAACGCCATTCAAGACTGCCTGAGCCCTGAGGTGAGATGTAATGCTCGCCCGCACTCGGCCCCAGGTTGATTTTTACCTCTTTCGAACTTAGCTCTCATATGCACCGCCACGATGCCGAGCCCAGGCTAACCAGGCCAGTCAGCTAACACCTTACATCAACACAAGTCAGAGCCTGGCTTTTGACTAGCCGAGCATATATGCCAAGTTGGCGATTGCCGACATGCCGTTCTCTCCAATGGAAGTTGAAGATAGTGATGGGTAACTGAGAGCAGGTGGAGAATTACCACAGCACACTTCTCCACGAGGAGGCACGATGCTCATAAGGACTCGTAAGCTTCTTTGTTTAAGAAAATTCGTTGTTTCGGTCCGGTATGCCGACTGACTCGGATACAGGCTTGGCTCTACACACTTGTAGTCATGATAGTCTCAAGGCTTGAGCCCGACTCGCGTGAAAACATGGAAGAAATTCATTCTCTGATGACATAGTTCTATGGCCATTATATACTACTGAACTCAAACTCGGATAACGAACTCGGTTAATGATTAGCGGTCTCATGCATAGGGAAAATTTATATAACGCCAAGATAAATCCACCAAGTCTGGGCAATGATTCATTGTGAGGAGTCTTTACGACTGTGGATCTTGGCATAATGTTGTCGCAGATTACGATGCTTTGAAAACTTGAAGCCAGTTCTTATCAACTAACTCTCAAGGTTTGTGAGTGTAAATATGTAGATGTGTTTGTTCTTGCAGGCGATTGTGCGGGTTTACCAACACACCATACATACATGGGCCATGAGGTTTGCTTGCAATTATACCCATGATTGCAAGAAGCAGGGACAGATTTCTACAGCCCACCGAAGCCAGAAAGAAGCATGAGATCACAGAATATTGTATGCACATGCAGTCTCATCACTTGATCAGCTCCGCAACAAAAGTACTGGTCCCCTCAACCTTATTGCCAGTTCAGCATACATATCGCCAGCCAATCATCATCTCTCAAACACGATAGTCACACAACTGTATTCCGCGTTTCATATCCAACCTCCTCGGCCTTTATATGCACAGTTCTCTGGGCCGGGAAGCTCCTCGCCGCCTCATTTGGATGCTTTTGCAGCCCTCATACCGCAGCTTCGGGATGGACGACGATACTGCGTATCTTACCTACCTGCTTACGTGGCCAACCTTGGGTTTGGAAGTCCGCAAAACTTCTGCAAGCCATGAGGCAGACATCGAAAGGATACCAGCTGAAATATCCAATTCTGTGATGTTTACATCGTGAAATCACCTCCAACTAGGCTTGGCGCGTTCAAAGTCTCCCATTCGAATTAACACTCTAGTCTCAATGCATCATATTGTCAGTGTCTGGCATCAACATTATCATTACCATCACCAGTGTTTCCAGCCTCTTCTCAAGCCAATGAGACCTTGCAGGTGCCTCTTTGCACTACTACGTCTCAGCTGTGATACTTGGGCTGCCCATCACCGGCTGTACCGAAGACAGTGATCTGGCCCAAGTTCAGGGTTGTCGATTCCTGTCCGAGTGGACATGCAAGATAGTCGTGAAAGACAGCCTCGCTGTAGAGTTCCTCGCTCTCGTGCGAAATGCTCGGTCGAAATCAATTTTACGGCCGGTCAGCTCCTGCCCTGCTGATCTGATAAGCCATTTGGGAAAGAGTCTTCAAGGATTGGTCCCTAGGTAGGTAGGTATGTATCTACGAGGGAGGTAGTTGCCTCAGTATCGTGACTTCCTTATAGGTTTCCATCATCGTAGAGCTGCTGCTTTCCTGACCTCTACTTAAAACTAATGGTCGAGATTGTCGACCGTTCTTCATCATTTTCATTCATCACGGCCATGTGTCACCGGCTCGCCTGAAGTCGGATCTTGGAGTGTTGACTGGCTTTCTTGGAACCAGCACTTTGTTACTCTCTTGGACTTTACCTAGTGACTCTCTTTTCGTCATGGCTCTTGTGAATCCTCCGACTTGGTCTGATGTTTCTCAAAGCATTCACAGCACACGACATTTCAGCTGGACCGCCGGGTTTCCATATGTATCACGTCTCGATTCTCACGGTGGCCCGCCCAGATTACATGACATCAGTTTGTCTACAGGTCTACAAGGTCTACGGCTCGACGATACAAATTCTTTGTCTGCCTTTAATACAAACAGTGCCGAATACGCAACTCATGAAACTGCGCCTTCTGGTTCACAAGCATATATCGATCTCTCCAAGGTTCCTACCTATAAACGCCCTTATTATGACAACAGAGACTCTCGACGACCGTTCCATAAATGGATGAGATCTCTGCATCGGCGAATTAGCCATAGAAGCGATGAGGAAGCAATATGGCCTCCTGATGCTGGATGGCAATACCTTGAGTCCGACCAAACTTATCAACGGTCACTCCGCCACAAACTTAGTCGTAGACTCTCATCTTCCGGGTCCTCACTTAGGTTGATTACCGCAGTCCAAAGTGCCAGTATCAGCCTTGCTAGCGGCAGTGCTGTCTCGCGTTCACGCCGACGTCAAGACCGTTCGCGTTGCCGTTCCCGGGCTGAGCGAAGCAGTCGAGCTTCTCTATCTGTTCCCCGATTCTCCGAGGATAGTATCCCCATGGAAAAGGGAAAGGTGGATATCGCTGCAATACACCGTTCAATGCGGCGCCGGCAAATCCTGGAGGAGCTCATAAGTACGGAGGAAGGCTACATTGGCGACGTTCGCTTCCTCATTCATGTAAGATGGTGCTTCGTTCCATACCCCATACATTACTGACGATCCAAGACCTACATCAACATGCTTGCCGCTCTTCCTACTTTACCTGAACGACTACGTTCGTCCATCAACCACAACCTGGACCGCATCCTTCAGTTGCATGAAGAAATGCTAGGTGAACTGCACCGTGTGATTCCCGACTCCGAGTACAGCCAAGCCGATCACCTCTTTACGTCCTCCAAATTCGTCAACCCTAGATCAGGACATCGTCGGTGGGCCAGCTTGGACGTCCTTCCAGAAGATCAGGTCGGCCTGCAAAGGCTCGAAAAGGAGCCTGGTGTATTTTCCGATCCTCAAGTGGCGGCAGAAGTAGCAAAGGTCTTCAGCAAGAGAGTAAGCTACCATTTCCACGGTCTCGGGCGAGTTGCTGACCGAGTCCCCTTCCAAGGTGCATCGATTCTTCGTGTATAGAGAATATGGTGCGAAGTATGAGACCATGATCAAGGATACTACCTCAGCTCTTGAGAATCTTCCTGAATGGGAGGCTCATCAGAGAGGCCTTGAGGCATTCGCTTTCACGATAGAAGCATCGCCATTGTGTGACGACAGAAAATCACTTACTATGGGGGACCTTCTTGTCAAGGTACGTCCTCTGACTGATAATACTTCAATATCTGACATACTACCACCAGCCCATCCAAAGGGTCTGCAAGTACCCCCTCTTATTTGCTGAGCTCCTGAAATGCACGCCTGTCAATGATTGCCCGAACTCTCATATGGAAGTCGAAACTGCGTTAATGAGGCTTCGCGAAGCTACATCTGAGATCAATCGCTCGACCGAAGACGATTTGATGAAAGAGGCTCTTGAGAAAACTTGGTTACTTCAGGATCGCATAGTATTTCCCAACAGGGTGTGTTCTACTGATCACATCACTCCACGCCGCTAACGCTCGAACAGAGACTTGACGCGAACTCGAAGAATCAGGTGCGGTCTTTCGGGCACATACAGTTGTGTGGGGTCCTGCATGTTTGTTGGAAGACACCGACTGGCGTCGATGGCCAGTATATGATCTGCTTGCTCTACAGGGACGTCTTTTGCCTCGCCTGTGGTGGCAGGTACGATCAGATTTATACAGTTTTAGCCTGCATCGATATACGCAGTGCAACCGTTGAAGATGTTGACAATGGGCGTGGTAGGACATATCATCTTTTGCTAAAGCTCGTCGCTGACATGGGTTTTTTCAGGCTTGCAATGCCACCTAGCGCCCTTCTCGTGGAAACTGGTCTTTAAAATTGATCATCAGCTATACGAAATTGTCATGACGGCCTGTACAACAACAGAGGAAAACGAATGGCGAAGTCGGCTACGCCAACCTTCAGGTTCGAAGCCGGGTACAAGAGCTACAGGCCTCAACATATTTCTTTCCCTGGATATTGTGAGCCTAGGTGCTGTTTTTGGACGACCGGGTATGTGATTTTGTGTTGTGAGAAGCCCCTCCCTTACTAATAGTTGCAGGGACAATTGCACGAAGCTTGTCGACCCACCGTACCTCAGCTAGAGACTTTGGGTCGTCTGCATGTCATGTCATTCTCAAAAACACGTGTGCTATGAGATCCAGTAATCTTACCAGTGCGGTGAATGGACTCAATCGTTCACAATCACTGTTGACGACAAAACCAAGAACCCCAGTCCTGGTCCCGTCTCGAAGTGAAAGGGCCCGGCTCGAAATACTTCTGGCAGACGTCTGGAGTCGCGACGTGCTTCCGCTTCCTAGTATGACGAATATTGCGAGGAATGAACAGGTAGTCAGACGGTCGGCGACGACAGTAATGAGGAAGCTGAGCGTATCAAGCATGGCAAGGAGGTCAGGAAGCGTGAAACGCAAAATAGTTGAAGACCCGTCTAGCGAGGAGCACGCTCAACATACCAGCATTTCAAGTGATAGCGATATTGACGTGTTTGACAAGAACTTTCGGGATGGCAGCTCCCGTTCTTGCACGACACGGAGCTCACTCTCCCCAGAGACTCACGCACTGAGTGAAGGGTCCTGTATTTCAGACAGTCAATCTCCAAGACTCGAGCTTACACAAATATCAGAGCTCGAACCTCTTGATCTGATAGGAACCATATCAAGGAAACAGTTTCAAAGCGGGTCGGAACAAGCGACAACTGGAGAGGACCGGATGGCAGACGCAGACAAGCTTCCAACAAGCTCATCACCAGCGCAAACAGGAAATACTTCTGTTGTAAAGGACAGCACGACCGTCTGTGCAAACGCGGTAGTCAAAGCCAAGGATGCTCAATGGGTGAACGCGAAGGGTTTGGGTTGTGAAAGAAAATATACAGGTATTCGTAGATTCTTCCATTGAGAAGTCATTTGCATGGCCAGCGGTGGTGTTGGATACACCTTCAGGGTAGCTGTGTAGATGGTACTATGGGATACACCATCAATCCCACAAGCCAGATAATTGGCGGCAAGCCTCATATTGTGAATAGGACTACGTAGTACTAATATCTGCCTACCTATTTGATGTTTGTGCACAGAATTATGTACCTAGAGTCTAATATCAAGGGTGAATCCCTTTGAGAGCTTGGTGACATGATATTGAGACACAATCACGAGGTTAAGTGACGGGTGAATGCATACATCATGATGTTCAGGCATCCTATGCCACGAAGTTTAGAAACCTGGTAGAATGAAGCCAGCTTCCATGAATGGATGCCAAGGCAATGAGATATTACATATTGCATATCCAGGTACCCAGAGTAGGTAGGTATGATTTGTACCTGACGTGGAAGGCGGGAGAAGAACAAAACATCGTCGAGGTTCCACTGCAGCCAATGCTGACACGAGAAGTCGTTTGCTTGGGGCTGGCGCGGGGCACGCGAGCAATCAATCCGAGGCTTGCCATGGATTTGGTGAGGTGTCTTTTCGGCTTCACATCTGCTTGAAATACGGTGACGTACGTGGTGGATGCAAAACATGCAGGAACGTGAGGAATAAGACGAGCAACTTCTGACCTGGCAAAGCATTAGGACAGCGAATTTCCCGTTATGATTGGCCAGGTTGATGCTTGTGGCTGGCTTTAATGGAGAATTCTCTCGTCTCCAGGTGAAAGTCGTCAATGCCCCAAGGTGAGAGCCCCGCGGTGGAGGTACGTACCTGCCCACTTGCCCGCCTTGAAGAGCACGGCTATGACGTAGGTAGGTAGCTCTTTCCGGGCAGCAAGCTACACTCGTCACTGCTCCCCTCGTTGAGCTTCCTTTTAAACCTCCGAACGCACCTCTTCCCCTCACTTCTTTCCCCTCCTCATCTTCATCCTCCAAAGCAACATCAATCACTTTGATACCTACACAATCAATCAACGACCTTTCACCACCAACACAACTCCCTTTCTTACAATCAACCACAATGGCTCGCGGCGAGACTCAGCAGACCAAGGTCCACTTCAAGGGCAGCGATGACTTTGTCATCTTCATTGACGATGTCGAGACCTACCAGAAGTGGAAGACTGACAAGAGCATCCCTCTGGCTCACTTCATCTCCTCTTTCAAGATCTTCTTGACCCACGGGTAAGTCAAGCCATTTCCGCCTCGGTGTTTATTGTCTCCCGACAGAGACATGGCCTACATATATGGCACCGAAGCTAACAAATCAACAGTCAAGGAGCTCAGGGAACCCTCGATGCCGCTTCCAAGGCCGCTCTGGAGAACGAGTTCGGCACCTCTGTCGACGACGACGTCATTAAGCAGATCCTTGAGAAGGGCGAGACTCAGACCACTGAGGTAAGGCATTGCTCTTATATCATAACAAGCTTCATGACTAACGTGATACACAGTTCCCCGAGCGTCAAGGCAACAAGAACGACAACAAGGGCCCTCTCATCTCTCACTAGAAGAAACAAGGTGCCAGACGATGTACCAGGCAGCAGGCGTTTGGGTTTTTCACAGGTTTAGCGCAGAATCAAGTACGACGAACTGGGCGATTGTTTTGAGCAACAACATGAGTCTCATCCGAAATGGTTGACGATTGTTGTTGGGCAGGCACTTGGTCTACGATCATAATGATAGGTGATCGGGTCCAATAGCCAACGATCTGATGCTCTGAGAGATGGGCATGATTGATGATAGCGCCTCATAAATAACAACAAGCCTTTCATATTTGACCATAAAAGCTCGCGGTTCTGTTAGTGCAGTTGTACGTTAATACTATGGTGACATGTTTTTCCTGGTTGCACGGCGTATAAATGAACATGGTGAAGATGCACTTTTCACCAAGAGTCTTGTTAGGGTGGATGAATCAGTGCACTCCCAGAATTGAAAACTGGTCTATTATTCATGTCAGCTACTCAATTAATGATCGTTCGAATGCAACTCATCAGCCAGCCTAACCTTTCATTATCAATAGATAATTCCAGCTTCGACAACGGCATGCACTTAATCAATTTCCAGGGGACTTGCTGATCCCGGTTAATATTTCCCTTATCTTTTGCCCTTGTATATGTTTAATTACTGAAAATGGCACCGTCTTCAGGGGCGTAGGTCCTCAGCCAGTTCGTGGCTATAAGTGCTGTTGTTATTGTAGGCATATCAAGATTATTATAGTCGCCATTATAACTATCGACAGGATTTGTCAAGGGGTGTTTCGGAATTTTCGCCCGATACAACAACTCGGCAACCCATATAAACAGATCCAGTTTCGGTCCATTTAAGAAACACCCAGTTGTTTCATTAAGTTTTGAACATCACGGCTGGTGTCTTTCCGGCTTGGCTTCGGTAACCAACCGTAAGATGACCAAACAAAATTTGTTGAGCAACTCCCTTGCTTGAAGATATTTTTTGATAGTATTAGATTCTATTTTCGGTTGGCTACTTGGCCCACAAACTATGACAGGCTCATATGCGAATCTCTCGAGCCTGTGAATGCTGTCTTGCCTGGCCTTTCACCTTCCGACCACACGACGTTCCGCTGGAGTCGACGGCAAATAATGCCTCCCTATCCTAGTATCCTCTACCAACGCCACCACGCTGGTCATGCATGTAATGCTGAAAATTAAATCAAGACCCAGTCCACTCCTCGGTGTAGGATCGTTCGTACAACGTGTAGTACTGGTAGTCGTATATATCATGAGATCGCCAAACGCCGGAAAGGGTATATGTGTAGTGCATTATTCCTGAGAAAATCGAAGCCCAGAACATGTTTGCCAGAGAACCCGTTCTGTGCCCCTCCTGTATTTTGTAGTATGTATAATACATTTATGCTGAGAACTCGCGACTATGCACGAGACGGGCCGCCACTACGTCCACGGGTAGGTAGCGTCCATGGCTTTGCACATATCATCTAGTCAAATTGTTAGTCGGGATGAATGTCTCGGGGTGGCATTCATGACTTACCTCTCCTTCGCTGTAACCCCAGAAATAGACAACCATGCCGATGAGATAGTAGATGGCGGAATTTGTGCCTTGGTAGATGAGAGCAGCACTAAGTGCCGTGAGTGGAATGATCGCCAGGCGCAACTCCAGCGAGCGATGGAAAGCCGTGCCAGCGACGAAATTGAGAGGCCATTCAAGACATAACATGCCCAGTCCCAGAATCAGGTTTATTATCTGCAAAGCTGGTACAGGTCTTACTGCGCCGTCTAGGGAGCGTGTGAGGAAGTCCCAAAAGATTTTGGGATAGAAGAAGCACTCAATGGCAGCTATAACTTGGTCTGTGGCGACGATGTCAGTTAAATCCGGGTCATAGAAGATGAGTCAACTTACAAGCTGCGGCACTGAGGATGATGAGCCGGGCCCAATGGTTCTTAATGAGCTTTCCCATGATGGATGGATAATTGTCGTGTCCGAATTAAGTTGCCTTGCTCTTTCTTCCCTTGTAGACAATACCGGTCGTCTTTTCCTCTCACTGATTCGTCGTCTGTTCGTATGCTGCTCCAATACTGCTGGTGGATGTCGTTTTGATGTGGTATTACAAACCGGCCAGCGGCGAAAGGAAATAACAAACGAAGGAAAATAAATAAATATTAAACGAAAGGTAACTGTCAGACCAGCAGACAGAAAGAAGCGAATGATCAGAGAAAGACGACAGAGGGCGAAGGGCGGATGATATCAAGGAACGGAAGATGCCCTTGATGGATATAACGATGTGTTAAGGCTGAAGGTTGAGGATGTAGCCAAGCTATTGTGGATAAAGCGGATGCTTGTAATTTGAGACGTTGGCGTGAGACGATATGTCAACGGATGGTTGTGAAGCCGATGCTGTCGCGGAAGTTGGTTGGCAGATCCACGCTCTCGACTTTCTAGCATGCACCCAACATTGTATAGTATTCTTCGGTTTGGTTGTCTTTGGGAACGACGGTGGCGGTGGTTTCAAGCCTAATCTGTCTCATCAAGCAACGGCTTCGACTTGTCCCGGGTATTGTAGTCGCAAGATTGTATGAGCAGCTGAGGCGATGATACTCAGGAGTTTTCTGAGACGTTACAATGTTTTCAAGATGGACCAGGGAGTGGGAGCGGAGGGGAGGCTGTAAGTGGCAGCCTGAGACTTTTAAGAAAGGGCCAAGAAAATCGACGACGACAGCAAAAAATGCGCCTCTTTCCTAGTATTGAAACCCTGGGCCAATGCAATGTAGTCATCTACAAATGAACCAGGGTCTACATGGACCGTCGGGCCACGAGCCACGCCATTTCTTGGGACCATCTTGAAGTATTCGCCTCACAGACAAGCAAGCGCCCTGGTTGAAGACTGGCGGTGCGCTGGAAAGGCGGGGGGAAAAGAGCTAGGATGTTAAGTTATGCGATGCAGCGGCTCGTCACACGTCCGGCATCCATCAACTTGGAGCTAAAGCGGGTGCTACCACCTTTGAAGCCTGGTGATTGGAGGTTTAGGTGGTAGGTGTGGTCAAGCATCGATAACCTCACCGGCCGTGGTGGTGCGGAGGCTGGTAATTGGTGTCGACCTCGGCGGTTAGATGCCAGAGCAAAAGCCAATGAGTGTGCTTAGCAGCCATGTGGGATCAAGAAGCGTGGGCGGATAGACAGAGATGGGGCAGGGGTCCAGGGTTGGCGCAGCAAGCTAAAGCAAGCCCTGGATAGACGAGTAAAGAACTCGATCTGAGAGGGTCGACGACGGTATTGCTTCATTATTTCCTTTGATGAGCTTCATTTCAATCAGCAGTCTTTCCATCCTGTCTGCTTGTAGCATGATGGAATCTACAAAGCTTGGCTGATATCGATTATAACTTATGAGACAATAGACAGCACATGAAGCACCTGCTGGGACAACCGACGCGTGCAGCGTTTTGGCTTGCTGCTGGAAGACAAGACCCCTGACCCCTGGTTTCGTTTCCCGCCCACCATTTCCTTCTGATCCCTGCTCACTTAATCGCTGCTTGCAGGACGGGCTGGGTGGGTTTCTTTTTTTAACCATTAATGCTTGTGCCAGTAATGTTATACATCACAACAGCATGCCCGGTTAAGCAAAGTCCGCAAACACTGAAGATGAGGATCTGGGGCAGATCTGATGTTGGTCGGCTTCAGTAAGCATGTTGGTCGGCTGTCTAGACTGTCCAACAAACATGAATATGAGACACTCCGCCCCCAGATGAGAGCGCTTCTCGAAACAAACTTTCTTCGTTTGTTGGTAGGAACCCGAATATTTGGATCAGGCGCTTGCCGTCGACATTGTCTACCGCTCGGGACCGACGAGACCAGACCCAAAATCATTGTTCGTCATCTGATAGATAGCGTTGCGTTTGCTCCTTGACCGTCACGTCGAACTAGTGATAGAAATCACTCAGCTCATGCCATTTCAGACAGTAGCGGCTTGGTCTTTTCTCAGTCACCATATCGGTCAATACACAGGATGTGTGATTTGCCCCCAAGTGTGCAAGCGAAGACTTCGGGTCGTCCGATAGTGCGCGATTACTCAGGCTTGAGGCCTACCATCAGCATACAAACCTAAATCACATCGTTAGTAGAATCTCGCCCAGCGGTTGCAAAATCATTCTGATTGGCTCAGCCACTCATCAACTGGGCCAGCCCGTGCATCACTCTGCGTTGCCAGGTGGATAACCGTCCCTGTCCTCTCAACGGTTGACAAGTCCAATAGTTTGAGCCTGTGACTGTTCTCTCCCACCGACTCTTTTGGGCGAAGAACTGTGAGTGGTCAACTATGCAATTCATTAAGCTTGCAGTCGCTGTGGCTTATCCCGGCGCTTTTGCTCCATACACCTGCACAGCACTACTGATCCCAGGGTTGTAGGACCCGAGTTCTTGGACAGGCGATCGACTTGGACGGACCACTGTTGGTAAGATTCCATTATGCATTGGATGATGATCATGCTATATGCATCGATGCATCCCAAGCCTCCGGTACACATGCTCATCGTTACCGCCCGGTATCTTGGGACAGGTAGGAACCAACAGCTGCCATGCATCTTTCTATAATACCGCAGTTTGGGTGCATGTCGTACTCAGCTTTGACCTTGGATACCAGAAAAGCCATTGGTAAAAAACAATACAAGCCGGTTGCCATCTTCGTTGCCCAAGTATTTGCGGATGGCAGCCTGTCCGCTTGTGAGAATAGAGTGGTCGGCAAGGTCTTTGAACCCGGACGTGATACCGGTTAGGATATTGACTTGGTCCTTTGACAGCGGCTTCCCGCTAACACACCAACGCACCAGGTCTCGATTAACCATGCCTATGTCGGCATCCAGTGGGGACTGCATCGAGGCGCAGCCTCGTTGAAGCAATTCAAGACAGTCAGGTACTGCTTTGATAGTAGTGATAGGGATCATTGGCATAGCATACTCCCAACATAGCCATCTTGGGGACACAACTCATCAGTATGGGTATCAGTGATAGCACAAGCCTGAATTACATACTCAGCTTGGAGATTCGAAAAGCTCAGGATCGAATCCTCGCCATCCAAAAGCAATACTACAGCAACGTGCTCTCCCCCTTCCATCAAGAACAGCCTTTCTACGCGCGCTTTTCCCTGTTCAGACTGAAGCTCAGATAACGACGAGAGAATGACCTTAAAATCAACGGGAGTGGTGTTAGACGCTGTGATGGGAAATGTGATATCACACGTTTCCAGAGTGCTTTCTAAGAGGCTTGTGTGAGCAGAGTGCGTTAATGGAACCAGGTCACATCCTTTACGAACCTCTCCATGCAGACGAGCTGGTATTCAGTGAGGGAATCACTGCAGCCCATTCTTTTCGCTTTCGCAAGGATGAAGAAAACATTATTGGTCGATACTTTGGCGGAAAGCTAGGAAGTGATAACCTTGCATTGGGTGAGAAAGCCACCCAGGTGATGAGAGTGTTGCTGCGTTGAATAAGATCTCGTTGAAGAAATCAAGATGAGGAAAGAGCCATTTACGCATCTCAGTAACCCAAGTGCAACACTTGCCATGCGCATTAAACGAACTGAAGGAGACCGCAAATATTGCCTAGAGGTCCCTTGTTGAACATATCGCAATAAGATTGAAGAAGGCCCTTCCCTCCCGACACCATCAATCAAGACCAGGTATAATCTTTAGACATCCACTGTATTAAGTTACGTGTTTAGGGTAGCTAATCACCAACTGGAAGTTATAACAGCCTTTGACATGAAGGGCGAATTTTCGAATCCTCGTTGGATGAGTACACAATGTACAAATATCGTGCTCTAGGTGGCCAGGGAATGAAGCCTTTTGAGTGGCAAGTAAGGTTGTTCTTACAAATATGTATTGATTGAGTAGTAGTAACTCGATCAATACCATCAGCCAATGAAAGCTTGTGGATCTTAACGCCTCTCGTTCTGCGATGTCAGCGCGGAACATCAAGGCTCCGGAAGTGACGGCAGTCGATCTGAGCTGGAGAACGACATCTGGTGTACTAGAGTTCATACCAAGTATATTCAATTAAACCCCCAGAAAAACATCGTTTTTGTTTTTATCTCCTTGACTTTGTGTGCAGTGCTCGATATTTCACATGCGTCAAAACGCCAATGGACCGATATCGACGGCCCTCTATCGTGAAAGCCCCACCACCACTACCGAATATTCAACATCTACCAACTTAGCTAGGTAGCTAGTACCTTACCTACTCATTCTGAAGCCAAGGCATTCCGAACCACCGCAGCTATGGTCCCTCTCCCCCTCTTTAAGCTTGCATCACTCCTTGTGAGGCATGTCTCCAAATATGGCGCCGTATGAACTTTGCTTCCTCACATGGAGTCCAGACACTAATAGCACGGCAGAACCATATAAAAGCTCAAGCTCACGACCACCCTCGTTTTCGAGCATTCGCCGCCCGATATGGACAATACATGCATCAATTGAACATGCGGATGTCGGTTGCGTTGCTGCGAGACCCAGAAGCCGAGCGAAGAGCCAAGGAAAAGGCCGAAGCACCGACAGTGAAAACGGAAGAGCAGCAGAAACGCGATGATCAAATCAAGCAAAAGCCTGCCCCCGAAGTCCCCAAGAGGACCATGGCTTTCCAGAACATCTGGCGGCGAAAATTCAGATCGCTCCCTGAGAACAAAGCAGTAGACTTGTTCGCCGACGTTATCGGTGATGCCTTCATTCTTTCAGTGGCCATCGCTCTCATCGTCTACGAAACTTGGAGGACGTCGAAGAAGCCTGATATGAATAAACTTCGAATAGAAGAGCTGGACCGAAAGTTAGAAGACCTCAAGAAGAGAGAGGAGGAGTTAGAGGAGGCGGAAAAGAGGCAGAAAGAAAGATATGAGAGCTTGGAAGAGGCTCTACGTGAGCTAAAGGATCCCAAGACTAAGCAGCCCTTACTGCCAACGTTGCAGGCATCATAACGCATCAAGCCACGACCTATAAACGGAGTTCCTGGATAAAGATGCCCACGGCTGGGGAGACGAGATCTACCAGGAAACGTGTTGGTGAGGAAATGCTACAACGCGAAATTCTTGAAAACCCTGAGGGACATCGGCCATGAACAATTGAAGCAATAGACAATTTGTTCAAGGTAGTTATGACCCTTGTAAATATCTTTATTGTTACATACCACCTCATCTCCGATATAGAATTAGATAGCCATGACTTACTGATTGATGATAGACATCCATAACAACAATGCGAAACTTGATTTAATCAAGCCAATTAATTGACCGCTCTACCCCCCAAAAACCAAGGCCAAATACTGGCCATCCATTGTCGTTCAAGGATTATAGGCTTATAATTGGGCAGACAGTGGTCTGTATAGAGCATGGTGTTATTTCATTGGTCAGTCGCGCTCCACCGAACCTACTTGGTTGCCAACAGCAACAGTAGGAAAGTACACAAACCAAACCAACGCAACCAGTTGTAGCTTGACGACCTTTACTTTCCTCCGTCCAGCTTCACGCTTCGGTTGCTTTTTGCAGATACTAACCCCCCAGGCTGATAAGAGGATCATCAAAATTCTAGCATTGCTTCATGCTCTTGCTTCTGTTTCGTGAGCAGGCGAATACTATTCCTTATCTTGCATGTTGTCGTCGCGAGTCTTGTGAGTTTCGTCCCCTTGTTCTGGTCCACTGCCACGCCTCCGTCTTTTTCTTTATCCTCGCTTCGGCTGCCAAATCTGCCTGCACTGCGCGTGTTGCTAATTGTAATTCTTTACTGTAGTTTGATCTTCGCGATTTCCCAACGCGGTTGTTGATCCCACAACTTGCTCGTCGTCCCGGCCACGACCAGTCGACAACTCTTTCGCAATTTGCAATTTAGCTCCACAGCGTCCCAATAGTAATGGCCCATAGGCTACTGCCCCGAGGCGGCGCTGATATAGACCCTTTGTCCCCAAGGGACGCCAACGCCCAACGGGCACCGAAAATGGCCGACATCAAAACGAAGACCGCTGCACAACTCAAGGCTGTAAAGGAGAAGGAACATCCTCCTCCTCCTCCAACAGAAGTCCCAGAGCCACCAAGCACCGATCGACCCGATGGAGTAACCTACCAGGTTGGCAAACTGCTCGGGAAGGGTGGGTTTGCTGTATGCTACAGCGGCCAACTCATCCCCACAAAGCAGCGATTCGCCCTCAAGATCGTCAAAAGCCATATGCCTCCCAAGATGGAGCAGAAGGTATGTGCAATTAGAGGAAGCTTGACACATGGCTCATCTCTAACATATCTAGTTCCAAACCGAGCTCCAAATCCATTCCAAGATGAAGCACAAGAATGTTGTCCAGTTCCTGCGAGCTTTTTCTTACGAAAGGTGCACTTACCTGATTCTCGAATTGTGTCCCAATGGTTCCTTGATGGATATGGTGAAGCGAAGAAAAGGCCTCACCGAGCCTGAGGTCCGTTTCTACTCGGTCCAAATCGCGGGTGCGATTAAGTACATGCACAGCAAAGGAATCATTCACCGTGATTTGAAGATGGGCAACATCTTTCTCGATTCCCAGATGAACGCAAAGATTGGCGATTTTGGACTTGCCGCTCTCCTGGTGACAGGTAGAGATATGCATACCATCCGTCGAACCACTCTATGCGGAACACCAAACTACATTGCCCCTGAAATTCTTCAGAAGGGGAAGAAGGGCCATGACCACATGGTTGACATCTGGAGTTTGGGCATCATCATGTAAGATGGAAAGATTTCTGGTCAACTGCCAAGCTAACATTACAAGGTTTGCCATGTTCACATCGAAACCCCCATTTCAGTCTTCGACTACTGATGAAATCTATCGCCGAGCTCGAGAGAGGGACTACGATTGGCCATCTGCAGAGACATCTCGAAAATACATCAGCCAGGAAGCTAAGGAGCTAGTTGCCAACATGCTTCAGGACGCCGAAAGCCGACCGGAGCCGGAAGAGATCATTCAGCACCCCTTCTTCACCTGTGGCTATATGCCTACCGAGGCAGAGATGACCCCTCGCCTGAGAGAGGTCCCACCGGAGCGTGAAGAATTCTATGCCAGTCGCATGAGCAGCTCTCTTCAAGCGCAATCGTACAGAAATTTCAAGGACATGTGCCGAGAATGTGGCATTGGCCCATTTGCACCAGTGCAGGTTGTCCACACGCAGACCTGGAAGGAGATGGCAGCCGAGGAGAAGGCTGGACTGACACCCCTGATTCCTCTTGAGGAGGGTATCGTGTACAGACCATTTGAAGAGTGGCTGAAAGAACAGCAGCAGATCAAGGCGAGATATACAGCATCGGTGGCGGCTCAGGCAAGCATAGCGACTGAGGATCCTCTATCTACCAGTCAAAGGGCGCCAGTAGGCTTATTACGCCAGCCCCCCCAGAGCTTTGCTGCGCAACAAAGAATGCAGCATAGGCCAGCCGGATCCGTGCTGCCTGCGAAGCCTCGCCCAACCCCTGAGCCCACACTTTCGGCTTCTCAGAGCGTTCGAACGAGGGCACGAAGAGAGCTGCCCCGAGAAGCTCCTCTAAGGGCAACCGTCGAATCTGCAGGGACAACTATGCGAACTTCCACTCGATCTGCACCTCTGGTCAGGGCAGCTTCCCAGCAACCCCCGGAGCGTCAGCTGTCTGAGAGACCTACACTTGACCGTCAAGGATCTGCTCCTGCCACTACTGCACCTCCCGCACCGGCTGCACCTCCCAAAAAAGATGCCACCAGCATGCGACCCGCAACATTATTCAGTTCTTCTGAAAGACAGTCCAGAATCACGGGTACAAAGCCCGACATGATATTGGAACGCTTGCGCTCCCTTGACAAGGAACTGGAGCGAGCTCTTAACTCGAGAACGACTGCTATTGTCAAATCGAGCTCAGTGACACCGCCTCATCCCCATGTAGTTGTTAAATGGGTTGACTACACCAACAAGTTTGGTCTAGGATACATCTTGAACGATGGTAGCGTAGGTTGCATTCTTCGAGATATCCCAACCACGGAGAATGGAAAGGCAGCTTTACTTCCTCCCGCTGGAGTCTTCATCCGTGGTGCAGAGAGGCACATTGTTCGACGTGAGGATGAGACCTACGAAGACAGAAGCCAACCCCTGCCCATGACCGAACCCATTAAGTTCTTCGAGAACAATGGTGAATCTGGACTCGCCGAAGTGGTTGTTTCTCCTGAGCAGTTCCGTGTATCTGTGAACGAGGATGGGACTGCCGGCAAAATGCAGCCTGGTAAGGATATCTTCCAGCATCGAAAGCGTGAAAGAATCATCCTTTGGAAGAAGTTTGCCAACTACATGATTGCGTATGGACGGGACGACGTTGCGCCTGTTGAAGAGACAGACCCAGCCGGTGCCATATCGCCAGGACAAAAGGGCACAGTGGCCGAATTGGTTACTTTCTACCAGCGTTTCGGAGACGTTGGATGCTGGGTCTTTTGTGACGGACACCTCCAAGTAAGTGACTATCAGAGAAATCGACAACAACAATGTGCTAACCAACACAGTTTAACTTTCCCGACCACACAAAGATCGTTCTTGATGCCCAGGGACAATGGTGCCACTTCTGGCATCTTCCTCAAGATGCTGCAGAGAGACTTGCCGCAACTGGCACTATCGGTGCTGCTGCTCTTGATGATAGGGCAATGCTGTCGTATCCTCTGCAAACATTGTTGAACTTTCACGTCAAGCCTGCTGCACCACGTGCTAGTCGTTCAGCAAAGACCCCAGCGCGAACACGGCTCGAAATTGCTCCTGAGCTGCAGGGCATTCCCGCCGCAAACGATTTCCGCAGGAAGATTTCGTTTATCAGGGATGTGGTCAGGGAATGGGTCACAAATGGAGGCCTGGGCAACAGTCAGATGAGTCGAGAGTCTCGTCTTCGTTGGGGTGGACACAGAGAAACCATCAGCAGCCATGCGCCGCAAAAGCATGTCTGGGTTACTGTTGGAGCCCGATGGGGTGACCAGCGAATATCGACGTATGTCGACCCTCGCAAGCCTTGGGAGCTTGGCGAGGACGTTGATCCAAACAAGAAGTGAGAGAGTCACGAAACGGCATGAGCAGAGCGAGGCGTTTGTTTAATTTCTTGACGACCATCATGAACAGATGATGCATTTCATATAGGGCACAGATTCTTTGGTTTCTGTGACTTTTAGGCGTTGCGCAACATGCATGGCGGATTGGAGTTTGGTCTGGTTGCGAGTTTTATCTTAGCTTTGAGTTAAACTTAATGGCAATTGCTTGTTCTCGAGTACTTTTGCATAGAAGTAATAGGAGTATTGAATATTTTGGCCATGATATGTTGAACCTGAGTAGTAGAAACTCACTCCTGGTTGATTGCAGTGAATAACGTCCCCCACTTTCCGTTATCCTTCCGCTATGTCTCTGTAGGTACCTAGAAATTGAGACTCTGCCACTGGGCTGGGTCTTAGCTGGTACGTACCCTTTTTCGCATGGCAAATGCTTTCTGCATTCAAATAAATCGCCAATTATTTTTACTTCCTTACAACTTTGCGACTTCACGACTTAACGACGTCAATCTTTTTTCGTCCTTGTCTTTAGCGGCGCATTATTTGCGCTCGCAAAAAAATCATCATGGGTAAGAAACAAAAGAGAAAAGCCGCCCGATCACTCGTCGACAAAACCCTTACCGTCTTAGGAGCCGACTCAGTTCTCGACACCAACAAAGATTCCTCGAGCGAGCAACAAGATGCGGCCCCAGTCAAGTTTGAGGACGGTGTTCCCGTAACAACCGCGGTCGCGACCCTTGAGAAAGAAGTTTCCACACAAAGCGATGGCAGCCTCAAGCGTGATAAGCCGCATGAGGCTGATGACGAGGGAGAGTGGCAGGTCGTTTCGCGAGCTACCAAGAAGCTCAAAAAGCTTCCCAAGCCAGGCAAGAACTATCCTACAATCGCCTTTTCGCCCAATGCGCGACTTCAGTCCAAGATCAACCTTACTCAACTACGAGATCTTGTGACTTATATCTTTGCCGATGGTGCTGGTCCTCAATGGGTTGGTGTTACCCATCGTCCTGCCTTTCGAAAGATTGTGGCTATAATGATACCCGGCGTTGAGGAAGCCATGTTCAAGCGCACAGTCGACTTCGACACTTACAATGATACCGAAAAGGGAGGAAATACTGTCGCCACATCGCCCGATGACTATTATCCTAGGGAGCTGAAAGAAGACCGTTTACCAGAAGCCCTGCAGCCCTTTGCAAAGATGTTCACACACTTGTGGCCTGTCAAGACACCCGGTGACGATCGTCATGGAAAGATGCATTCGCCGCTGGCGGCCTTCCTGACTGCTCCTGCCCCTAAGGAAAAGAGCGGGCAGAAGAAGGGACCTAAGCCAGCATCCGAACCCCAAGGTTGGAAGAACGAGAGGACACGCATTACCGAGTTTCTTTGCACTGTCGATGACTTGAGTGACAACGGCTACCTAATCCATCCAGCTATGTTAGAAGGTGTCGCCAAGGATCAGTTTGTTCTGCCTCCCGGGTGGGTGATTACGAATGTGGACAAACTCGAAGACGGAGAACCCCCTGCGGATGAGATCCAGAAGGGCAGCATTACAGCAGGACGAGATGTTTTGGCTCTGGACTGCGAGATGTGCATGACTGGGGAAAACGAATTCTCCCTGACGCGAATTAGCATAATCGACTGGCTCGGCACCGTGGTCCTCGACGAGCTTGTCAAGCCCGATAAACCTATTATCGACTACGTCACACAATTTTCTGGCATCACTGAAGAGATGCTTGCACCTGTAACAACTACGCTACATGACATTCAGCAGAAACTTCTCGAGCTATTGACCCCTCGAACGATTTTAATAGGCCACTCTCTAGAGTCAGACACCAAGGCTCTACGCATCTCCCACCCTTTCATCATCGACACTTCCATCATTTACCCTCATCCCCGTGGACCTCCCCTCAAGTCGTCTTTGAAGTGGCTTGCACAGAAGTACTTATCAAAGGAAATTCAAAAAGGCGGCGCAAATGGCCATGACAGTATCGAGGACGCGAAGACCTGTCTCGACCTTGTCAAGCAAAAGTGCGAAAAGGGAAAGTCTTGGGGTACATCTGATGCTCAAGGAGAAAATCTGTTCCGTCGTCTTGCACGGGCTGGAACCGCATACAAGGCTCAAGGGGGCGCTGCGGGAGGGCTTGAAGTGGGCAAGACGAGCGCCGCTATCGATTGGGGCGACCCTTCCAAGGGTGCGGGAGCCGGCGCCACTCATCAGCTTGGCTGCAAGAACGATGCGGATGTGACTAATAACGTGATCCGTGCTGTACAAGGAGATGCGGATGGTCTTGAGATCCGTGGTGGCGGGGTTGACTTTGTTTGGGCGAGAATGCGAGAACTTGAGGCCCTTCAAGGCTGGTGGAACCGTAACCGTGTCGAAAACACGAATAGCGACGGCGGTCCTCCCGAAGAGGCTGAGGAACATTCAGATAAGTCACAGCTTGAGCAGGCGTTGGTTCGTCTCACAGAGCGCATCCAACGGATCTATGATGCCTTGCCGCCCTGCACCGCCTTCATGTTGTACAGCGGTTCAGGCGACCCTCGCGAGATGTCTCGTCTGCAGAAAGTGCAGGCACAGTGGCGCAAGGAGTACAACACACCTGGCAAGAACTGGAACGACCTCAGTGTAAAATGGACTGATGTCGAGGAGCAAGCGCTCAAGGAAGCGGCGAGAAAGGCCCGATCCGGTATTGGATTTATCACAGTGAAATGATAAAAGAGTAGCAGAGACTTACAGAAAGGTCTTATTTTAATGTAGATTGCACTCGGCGAAACGAGTAGTCAATGCAGGTATAGAATAGATCCTGCTTCAGCACGGCCTATATAGCGAGGCTTAAAACAGATGTGAGACACAAAACGCATTGCGAATATCATTACAACTTCTCATCAGGATTTTGTCTGTAAACCCTCGTCCATCGGGCATATCCAGACCCTTGACAGAACATTGTCTCAAAAATTATATATGCCAAACATGTTTCCCACACAATCTACAATGATACCAGTAGATAACATGAGCTTCAGTACCAACCACCCCTTGTGTAATTCCACTCCTTGGACCTGCTTTTATGTTACGCCAACGCTAGTATGGGCATTCCCAAAGAGTACAAATCCCTAATACACAAAGAAAAGAAGATAAACAGGCTCAGTCAGAGCGAAGATGCCACGAAAATCCATGTAAAACGCCTATCCTTTCGCTTGTACTTTCATAGCTTGAGTTCCTCCGCAAGTCTCCGCGGCTGTGATTGAATATGCCTGATTCATAACCAAAAAAGAAATGAGAGAGGTGAGCATGTGTGCTCATGTGCAAGATCCTTCGCGGACCTTGATCTATAGATCATGTACATAGCGTTTAACCCTCAAGATACCCAAACAAAAAGAAAATAGTATTAAGATGTGACCCATGAAGGGTGTAGAGATGTTGTATTGAGGAATTTGTCATGGCGGGCAATGGTATAGGGGAGTAGTACACCATTGGTTTTGTCATGACACCAAGACAAGGAACGAGATCACGTACGAGGTCTCGCGGGAGGGTCTTCGACAAGCTCAGCAGAGCTGCCGAGTAAATCCACGTCACGGTGCAACGGGTCAACTCGACTGACACCATGTTGTGATACCATGCCAAAACTGGCGGGTCGCTCATCAATCGACGGGCCGAAGTCGATTTGAGAGAATTCGCCCGGGAATTCTATAGATGAGTTTGACGACAATCGCTTCTGAGAATTTGTACGCTCGAATGGCAGCCGCGAAGACGCTGATAGTGTAGCTCGATGGTGACTCGAAGCGCGACTCGGAGCATCATGATCGCGCCACTGTGACTCAAAAGAGATTGTTGACCCAGGCATGTTCATCAGGTTAAGTGATGGTGCCCGACTGTGGCTGTGGTCACTGCTACCAGCGAAATGGCCCGACGCACGCTTGGAACTCTTGCGAGGGATCTCTGGGGCATCATCATCCTCAGCCTCGCGCAATGCGATATGTGGGGCCTTGGATAAAGACTTGCTCGGCTCCCTGGGAAAGCTCTCGCTGCCAGCACTGAAAGTGCGTCGTGGTCGCTCCAGAGTAGGGCTCTCTGGTTCAGAGTCGTGGGGATCGCCGTTGTCATCCAGAAGAGAACTTTGTTGCGGCTGTGGCTGGCGACCAGGTGACTTTCTCGGCTGAGGCTCATCATCATCAGAGTCGATGGGCCCGTTTCTTAGCACGCCCATAGCCACAGGGATGCCCTCAGGGGGTGACTCCCCACCGTTCCTAGCCATCATAGCTGGGGGCATTCGCGAGCTTCTGACAACCTCGAAACCCTTGCCCTTTTCCTTTGTCTTGCCACCAAACAGATTTCGGAACCATCCTGAAGCAGTAGCCACAGGGCCTGTGGGATCAGCAGGCCCAGTTCCAAGCTTCCGACCCGGTCCATCTGAATTCAAGGCTGGTCCACGAACTCCATAGTAAAAGTCCACTTCGCGAGTAGCATAATCGGGTCGATTTGGAGGAATGCTGACTTGCGAGTATCCAGCAGGAGGAGGAGGAGCTGGGGTTGCCCCTCGAGAAATATCCGCACCCATGTCTGCAGGGTCGCCTAGGCCTCCAGGTTGACTAAGCCTTTTGGGATCTGTTGGGTTGATGGCGCCAGCTCCTTCCGAATGGATAGACTCGTTCGTCGTCTCGCGTCGTCTTCTGGGAGGTCGGTAGTAGGGGTCGGCAGCGTCCATTGATTGTGTGGGGTGATGGCGGGCAGCGTTGGGGGAGGGCAGGAAAGAAAACGTGCTCCTCTCTCCAGGCGTATTAGGCATATATGAACTGCTGCTGTCAATGTTTTGCGGCATACCAGAGTAGACGTCGATGCTATCGAGGGCTGAGCTGCTTCTATGCCGAGGGTTCATGAGTCCACCGAGACTAGCACCAGACTCGCTACGAACCCTTCCGCTGGGCATGACATATCCTGACTTGCCACCATCGTCCATGTCCAACATTGCGGCAGTTGACAACTGGCTGGCTCGGGATGGACCAGTGTTACGATGTTGTGTGTTGCGTCGAGACAACTGTCGTGCACCAAAGATCTTTGTAAGTCCTCCTCGGGTCAAACCTCGAGCATCGTCTCCACCGGCGCCGAGCATGCGAGCCGTGACTTCAATAATGGTCTGCAAAGCATTAAGGAAGAAGCCAAAGATCAAAGCCGTACCATGAATTCCCAAAATCATATACCCAATCCAACCCTTGTCACCCTCAGAGACATCAAGCGTAGGCACAAATGCTACCATTAGTAAGATGGAAACGAGACGAAGAGAGCCAAAAAGTGTGTGGTAGGCGTTCATCGCCGTTGAGCGCTGGAACGGACGGAAAGCGTGGATTGTGAGGATGTGAATTACTTCGCAGATGGCGAGCAACACCACTTGAGCGATACCGCTTGGTTGAACCGCACCCACAGTAATGCCCCGGAGAAACGTTAAGAAGACGGGAATGAGAGCGAATGCAGCAGCCTCGTCAGAGTAAGTGTTGTATAGAGGACCGTACAGAAGTACTGTAGGTAGGTCGTCGTAGAGGACAGATTTAGGTCTTGTCTTGATGATAAGGTAGAAGAGGTATGAGGCAAAGATAATAAGGAAGATTAGAGTAACGACGGCGAGGGCAATGGTGTATGTCGGAGAGTCACCCGCAACGACGAGTTGAAAGCACGACAAGGCGACAATAGGGAACAAGAAGTAGTTGAAGACGATGCGAACGGCGTTTCCGACGGAAAAGGGGAGGTTCTTGGAGCGCAAATCTTCCTCTGGTGTGTTGTTGATCTTGCGAAATAGCCACTGGACTGCGAATCCTCCCTGGACCAGCACAGTCACAGATGCTATGCACACGCATAACCAAACCATCATGCCAGCCCAGATATCTTGACTCTCTGCCATGCCCACCAACTGGCCAAGCTCCTGGAGTCCATAGGTGCCGTTGGTGACATAGATACCATCTACGACGCTTTGCCACGAAGGGGCATCGGCCACAAAGCTCTCGTTAAACATCAGAGTCGACCATGCCATCTGACTGACGATGGGTTGATAAAAACCGGGGTAATCGAGTGTGAGACTGCCGCTCAGGGCAATAAACTGGATATACTGAAGACAGTCGCCAAATCCAGGGGTGACGAGGCGGAGTAAATCGACATCACGTCCGTAGTTGGAGGTCCAGTGAAAAACATCGGTTGAGCCCCAGGGACTGAAGATGGAAGAGAAAACGACTGCGAAACCTGTGAAGAGCAGCACAATCATAGGCAGAAACTTGAGGAGCCATGAAAGATCCCCAAGATCTGGGGTTACAGACATGGAAACGCAGCCAATCTCTGGCGCAGCCCGAGTTCCATCAACAATAGACATGCGTGGTGCCAGAGAAGCAAAGGCATATGATGCGTAAGCATCCCATGTGATATTAATGGAAGGCAACTTGTACGCATCACTATAAGATTGTGGTCAGTTGATTTTTCATGAACAAATTCCTGGAGTAAACGTACCTGTAATCGACCTCCTCAAAGGAGGGACCGAGAGGGCATGATCTGTTAACCAATGAAGTATTGCAGAAATCAAACCTCTGGTTATACGGAACATAGGTCAAAAAGTTCACCTTGGGGAAGTAGGTCGTCGCAGTCTGGTAACCACTCTCGGGCAGCTGAGAGATTTTGCCATTAATATCTTTGTCGTCGCTCCAAGAAGAATCACCCGGTGGTGGCAGTTCGCCAGCTTTTCGAGAACCTGTGACATTACCCCACACGATGACACGGAGATTGTGTTTCTGGTCCTCGGTATCGAACACGGCATCGGCGTATAAGGGGACCCATTGCAGTCTCGTCGGTTCGGATAAGCGGTAGGCGTCGCCAAGGCAGTTTGTAAAGGGAATCCTCACAGCATGGGCAGGCGATACGGCGTGCAGGGCGATGAGAAAAGCGACTAATATACTTTTGGAGAATTGCGATACCGTGCTATGTCGAGGGGCCCATGCCCTTTGTCGAGAGGCAACTTGTGGTGACATAATTGTGGAATGTCGCTGATGATGTGAGTGATTAGAAGAATCTACGGTGGCGAGAGCATCAGGCACAGAGCCAGACAATAGACGTTTCGATGACCGTGCCACATATCGCCTTCCAGGCAGACCTTCAGCGAGGCCGTGATGGCGTGTGCGAGAGCAGCAATCGACAGGTTGTTGACCGGCCAGACCAGGCTGCATAGCTCCAAGGTAATGTTATCTAGAAAGCTGAGATAATCAAGGCTGAATTACCAACAGAGGACTAGAAGCCCAGGGCAGACGGGAGATGGTTGAAACTGCCAGGACGAGAGCAGTCGAATTCGGATTAGGTCGGATCGGGGGTTTCGTGGCGGCTCAGACTGAGATCATCTTGGTTGTCGAGGTAGGGTAAGCCGACGGATGGTTCGAGACCAACCAGCAAACGACGGAAGCAAATCTCGACACGGCAGCGGACGATACGTTTTAGATGACCACGGATCGGATCAGATCAGATCAAAATGGCGAAAGCTACTAGAGCTACCTAAGTAGGAGAAGAATGTTGATGGAAACTACTTGAAACACAGGATAGGGAAGCGAAGCGAAACGAAATCGAGCGATGGAACGAGCGAGCGACCGAGTAAGAAAGTAAGTAAGTAGTAAGGTTGAATAGTTTGGCCGATGGGAGGATGGTGAAGAAAAGAAAAGAAAGATCAGACCAAACAACCACAGCAAGCAAGGGAAAAGAAAAAAAGGGTAAAAGGGACCCAACAAGCCCCAGCCCAGAGTGAGAGAGAGAGTGGTGTGCTTGTGCTTGTGCTTGTGCTGCGCTGCGCGTGTGTCAGTTCTGCGTGTGTGCCTTGATCCTGAACTGCGATGGGGTTTCGTTTTCTTTTTTTGGGGGGACCCAAGGAAAGAGAGCAAGAACCCGCAATGGCAAGGGTGTTGCCTGCTTGGGGGAAAGTACCTGGTACTTGCAGACCCAGCACGGGGAGAACCATAGCACCAAACGCGCTAGAAGCCACCTGCAAGACTGGACTAGACTCCCCTTCAGGTAGGACTAAGGTACCGTCGTCTAACCCGTCACTGAGATGAAGTGAATGGAAGTGAAGTGCTGACGATCCCCCTGTTAGGATCTGCAGGATAAATTGGCGGGTTGTTTCTTGATTGTACATTTGCGTGTACCTGTATTTTCTGTGCTTGTCCTTTTTAATTCCGTGAGTTGGTCAGAAACTGTACTACTAGTTTATTCTCTCCAGACAATACTCTTGACTCCCATCATTAAATATCGACACCTGGCCTTGAGAGTGTGGAATGAATGGAAGGATCGGTTTTGGGAACCATCGGCTCTTGGTGCTTATCCCAACTTGGGCGTTGTGGCTGGGTCGACGCTAAGAGCTGGAGCATCCACTGTCCGTCCTATCTTTATCTCAGGCCATGGAAGCGATGGATGCTTATCAGGAGAAGGGTAATTTGTGCGACGATCGAGGCTACGTAACAGTTATACTCGCTTCAGCTTTTCAGGAGTATCTTTATTGCATTAATCACTGCAGGACAATTTACACTGTAGACTCGTTTGCACCTGAAATAAAATCATGCAATGGCTGAGGTTGAGGTGAGAGAGTGAGAGAGAGCTGACTTGTACAAGTACCTGGTACTTCTCTCCTGCAATTCTCGTAAAACAAATGCCCCCTCCAATCCCAATCTACCTTAGCCTGTGACGTTTAGTACAAAACGTCATGGTGTGCGGCTTAGATTCAATCCGAGATGGAGCTTCCATTTCGACGGGCTACTAAAATGGGCAACGACCATTCAAAATGTTCTTATTAGTCTCTGCTGTATCCATCATGAATACATCATGACATGAGGATAAATAGTCGGTGTCATGTACTCCTCATCATTGACTTTCGACAAAGGATTCGAATTTAGATTAACATTTTGAAATATAGGGTTAATGGATTCCCCGTTTATGAGCCAGGCCATGCAAGGAGGTGATCTCGGGTCAGCCACAGCCACGATGGAACGGAGCGCATACTACTACTGTACTCTCATTCTCATACAACGTTGTATGTCAACTGCCTGGCCCTATTTATATGAGCCGCCCAGTTGCACATCTTGAGACGCTCTATTGGACGCCATGCCATGTCTGCTTACTACCTGTGCAGTGGACGCATGGAGAATTCGATCTCTTAGCTCAAGCAGCTGAATCCATTTATTTCATGAGATCTGAGCAAATCAGACATCATGTGCTTTTTTGGAAAGTCGATCCACTGACTGACTTACTAGATTCTTCTGCAGATACGAGTTGGAGACTGGAATTAGAGCTGATGATATGAGCATTGACAATTCCGCATCCATCTTGGCGACCCTTTTTCTTCACTTTGGATTGGCCCTAGACTATGCGCCGACCGTTTATGGTGAACCCAGGGTTGACTTAACTTAGTGCCAAAGTTTACAGGTGGGCGGACCAGCCGGTGGGCTATTTTGAGAAGCATCCATCCATCCCATGATTCCCATCCCATCCCATCCGTTGAACCCATGCACTCCTCTGAAATCTTCCAATATACCCGCGAGTTTTCTTATTCATGGATCCATCATCTTGGAGTTGGTACAACACATTTTCTATTCAACCCATCATTACGGAGGAATTTCCCTCTCAATCTTGTCACCACCATCCCTCCAAATTGTCAAGAATCTGGTTTTACCTTAATGATGTGTCCATCCAATCCACTTCATCTCCATCCATCCATATCGCCGACGCCTTCCAGCAAATTCCAAGCTTATAAAGTTATTCCCTTGTCAATATTTCACAAATTAACACACACGTTGTTGGAAAACCCCATACATATAAGCACATATAGTAATTGTCTCCATGCTTTGCCAGGTCATCACCAAACAAATCATCATCATAAGGTCCCGTCAATGATGTATTCGGTGGTCCCCTGAGTCCAGACTGGACCCTCATCATCAACAACACCCTCTCGGCCCTAGCACAGTCTCAGTGACACACCCAAACCCAATCAGCCACCAACTTGACATGTACATACATGCCTTGATATCATGCTTCCTCTGGGCTGCCATGGTGTGCTGTACAGTACAGTGCCTCGCGCCGCAAGCCTGAATCCCCAGGAGGCCACGCGGCTGGCGCACAGAGATCAGCATACTGTCCTGCACTAAGCTTGCCTGGTAACTCCTCGACTGTATCACCAGACGTGTAATGCGCTTCACGATACTTTGTCCCTGCACACTGGAGTACACATATGGGCAAGTACCGTAGCACTCAATCAGCACGCCAGTCTTTCGGACACACCATTGCCTGCTTAATCGCATCGTTGGTGTTCTCTATTCCCCACCCATCATCTTTAAACAAACTCACCTTGGTCGCAGTTTAGGCTATCTAGGCTGTCTACTTGATGATTTGCATACCCCAATCCGAGAATTCACTTCAGCCGTGTTTCAGAACTAGCCGCGGCTCCCGACATATGTCACTAACTAAATCGGGGTGATTTGTCTGAGATTCAAACATCATTAGCCTCAGCCTTAGTTCCATTATTAAGTTAAGTTAACTATCTACGTAGCTTCATATCTATCTTTGGTCTCCTTAATTAGTCGTTCAGTCGTACAAGCAATCTCCGCAAGCAAATATCTTCATCTTCTTCCTGTTTTCACTGTCCCATGCGAGTTGTAAAATCTGAAAGTCCCGAATCGTAAAGCTCCTACGATAAAGTAGACACCATTGTGCCTCAGCCCAGAACACTATGCCTTGGATTTGCCCTTCGCTCCAGATCGTAGAATGTAATCCACCTCGATCGACGAATCCTCACCCAGCCATGTCTCTGTGGTATGCTTTAGCAGCTCATTTACCTTGTCAACTTCTTCCATGCTGCTGAATTGCATGGCAGAATCCTGCTCCACTGCCCGGCCTGAGCTCATGAATTCCCAAGTTGCAATTCTGAGTTCGCTCATTCGAACTCTAGCTTTGATAGACAGTTTCACTGTGAGATCAACTTGGGGAATCTTTTCGAATGGCAGCTTTTTCGACGCAATGCGTTTCAGTCGTCCTCCTTCTGTGGAAATGCGTTGTCTCTTGATGAGAAGGCGTCTAGGATCTAACTCTTCGCTCGTTGAAGTTGCGATGCTCGAGTGACGCCGCTGCCGCTTTGCTGGCCTCGGGTTGCTGTCCTCATTGTACTGATCGTGGCTGTGGTCTGGGGCATCGTAATGTTCATTTTCGGTCTTATTACCTGACCTCTCTCTTTGTGGCGGTGGTGTCCTTATTAACAATGCCTGTAGAGAATGGGACCATGTGGCATCATCTTGTTGTTCAATAGCTTCTTGAAAGAGTACTTGGTTCTGCGGCTCCTGGTCAGCCAGCCTAGGCTGCGTATATGCATCGGATAAGAGTTGTCCATGGCCAGAAGACTGCTAACCTTCTTGGTCCTCGGAGTTGGTGTTAATATTGTGCAAGAAATCCTTCAAATGTACGTCTGAGCTGTCGCGACTGGCCGGTGCGGTTCTTCGGCTAGGCAATCCATTTCCACGCCCAACTTGTCCGGATCGCCGTCTGTCGTTGGATACAGTCGGGCCACTTCCCAGAAGAATGCGACCTTGCCTCGGCCCTTGTTCACCAATCCTGTTAACTGATGAAGCTGTATTACTTTGAGATGATCTCTGTCCCCTCGTCATGATGTTGGCAGAACTTCGGCGTGAGTCATGATGAGCCAGGTTGTCGGCACGTCTGGGGTCTGATGGTGGAGGGGTTTGCAACCTTGGCGACAACTCCAAGCCTGTGTTGAAGCTGGGGGGTTGTTGCGTTCTTGTGAGCGGCTGGAAGGGGATGTTTGGCATACGGGCACGAGGCAGACGGCGTGGTGATGTGCGTGGTGATGGGCCAATGTTTCGCTCGGCCAGAGAGAGTTCAACCAGTGATTCACTGTCGCTAAAATCCTCCTCCTCCTCCTCTTCTTCTCGAAACGTGTTAACCTCCGACTGCGTCAGTTCCTTCAGTGGACGTCGATTGGTCTCAGAAGGGCTTGCCAGACTGATTTCAAGTGTTGTGTTCTCAGGCGTGGCGGTCTCATCTGTTGCAATCACAATCGGCTCATCTCGCACTGGGCGGAAATAAGAACCAATATCTTCAGAGCGACGACCTGATGCTAGCGTCCTACGCCGAGAATGAGAAAGAAGTGATTCTTTAATAGGCGAGGCCGCTCGGCGAGGTGTTACTTGCACAGGAATCAGCCCGTCTGTACCATCCACGTCGGTAGAATCGCTGCCCCTGCGCGAAAGATTGATGCATAACTTCGACCTCATCATTTGTTGAATCTTTTCACTTTGGTCAGCGTCGCTAATCACGTTATTGATTCGATGCTGTATTTTGCTTGGTGAAGGAGAGCGGGTGAAAGTGCGAGGAACAGCGCCCCCGCCATCTTCAAGTGTGCCTAGACTTTTGAGCAGCAACCTTTCGAACCCATCACTAAGGGGCTCCATGAGGTCCTCATTGACTGGCAAGTGTTCGTGTCTAGTCTTACTGGGTGTACTCTGCTCCCTTGTGTTTGTTCTTGGGGTTTTCGAGGCTTCGGTTGTGGATGGAAGAGCACTTCCTGCTCGTATTGATTTGTTCTGTGTTGTCTTGCTTGCCGGTACTTTCTTGATGTAAATAGTATCGCAAAGTGCTCGGAAACAGTCGAGAACTGCTGGCTCGTTGTGGAACATCACCTCGTCCTTCAGCTGCGACACATTGGGGTCGTATGAGCCTGGCGGACATTGGATGCTGAGTTGAACAAAAGGATTGGAAGGCGCTCGTGAACTGTCGGATGAGCCGAGGATTTTGGAAATGCTTGACTTGAAGATAGATACTAGTTTCTTTCCTGTGCTTCTGGTAGACGAAATAGGCCTTGAGTCAACCGATATGAATGCTCCTTTGCCCTTTATAGCCTGGACGTCGCTGTCAGGTCGAGGTAAAAGAGCCGTGATGCTCAAAACTCGCGGTTGTTCTTCTGTTGCATCATCCCCAGTGCTCGTGTCAGAAGATACCTCGACAAGCTGAGCGGTAAGAGTATGGCCAAAAATCTGAGTGATCGCTTCTTGCGTACTGGATAGTGAACAGGGAGAGTAGGACCAAGCCTGGCTTGAACAATTGAGAACTTTGAAGGAGAGTCTAAGATCAGGGATCGCTATCACGTAGCTTTCCAGAAGACGTTGGATTTCAGCAAGAGACTTTCGGCTTGATTTGATAGCAGTCTGCCTGCGAACGGTGAATTTGCTGAACAGATTTATAGCCTGAACAGTTGTTCCGGCTGGGCCAGATACTGGCTTTTTGCTGAAGCCACCAGTCCTTCCTTTTAGTTGAAGAAGTGATGCGATCGGATCTTGAGCTGTTCGAGTTGTGATTTTGATGGTAGCCGTTTCAGTCGCACTGGCAAGGGCCTCGCCACGGAAACCTAGTGTTTTACCGCCGTTTTGGTGAAGTTCATCAAAGTGCCGAAGTTTGCTTGTATGAGACCGACGCCCCAGATATTGGAAGTCCTCAAACTGTATTCCACATCCATTGTCTCGAACTTGAATCTTATCAACAGTGTTGGGCGAGATTGCGATTTCGATAGAGGTAGCACCCGCGTCGATGCTGTTGTCCACAAGCTCTTTGACGAAAGAGTGAGCATCAGGAAGCTGATGCGATGACCTCAAGCGATGTGCCGTAGATGACGGTAACTGAGATATTGACATTATGGCGGTGAAGACTTCGTGAATATTGAATTGTGTGATAAGAGCTCTCAAGGCGTTTATGGTGTATTGAGACACGGCATCTGGTTGCCCGAGAGACTAACACGGATCATGGATCATGGATCATGTGGATAAAGCTGGTGGAGATGTATAAGAAGAGGAATTAATGTAATGGGCACTAACTTAGAGATGAGGAAAATGAGAGAAGATGAAGCATTTTAAAGAGTAGTGATTCATTTTATCTGCTTATTAAAAGTTGAGCACGTTTAAAGAAGGAGATGATATTGAAAGTGTATGGTGCTTCCTTCCTCAAGTCGGGGGGACTGTACTAACATGAATGGGAAACGACACCCATTATCTTAGTCCCACCGTCGCTGGGCAAGGGTCTAAGAAGGTGCGATCAGGTACGTACCTCAACAGTCCCTGCATCCTGCCTTGTCCCAACCTCACCAAACTATCCCCTGTGACGTGACCTACAAACCCCGCTGTGAGCCCCGCGTCCCTCCTCCAGACCAAGCTTCTGCTTTGCCCTTAACCTAACTTAAACCATTGATCCTTTGCCAAACCAGATCTCACCGCGACAGCATCAAATCAATTGCCGAAAGTTACACTCTTTCTCACGATCTGAACATTTTGACTCTTGTCTCCTCGCAATGTCTCTCAAGGGCCCATCTCCTCAGCACCACGACGGCTCCGGCCTGCGCATCGGTATCGTCCACGCGCGTTGGAACTCGACCATCATCGATCCTCTTGTGACTGGCGCCAAGGAGAAGCTTCTGGCAGCTGGAGTTAAGGAATCCAACATTGTCGTCCAATCCTGCCCTGGCTCTTGGGAGCTCCCCATCGCTGTCCAGCGGTAAGCTTCCCAGTATATTTGACTGCCCGTAGCCAAATGCTGACGCATCGCTGTTCTCTAGCCTCTTCTCTGCCTCCCAGATTCAGGGCACCTCAACTGGTGGCCCCTCAGCTGGTGACCTTCTAGCCTCATCTACCACCGATCTCTCTTCGCTCTCTACTTCCTCCGGCGCTTTCGATGCCATCATTGCTGTTGGTGTTCTGATTAAGGGAGAAACCATGCACTTTGAGTACATTGCCGAGTCAACCTGCCAAGGCCTGATGCGCGTGCAGCTTGACACTGGTGTGCCTGTCATCCTTGGTGTCTTGACCGTCCTTACCGAGGAACAGGCCTTGGCCCGCGCTGGTGTTGATGGTAAGGGCCACAACCACGGTGAGGACTGGGGTATGGCAGCTGTTGAGATGGGAGTCAAGAGAAAGGAGTGGGCCAACGGTACTATTGACGGTTAAAAAGTTGATGTACGTAGAAATGAAAGAATCAATATTCAGGATACGCTGTAAATGAACGCGTATAAACAGATGTCAAGGCATGGACGATGTGCGCACATGTAAATGAAAGTCGTTTCAGAAGTGACCTCCTAATTAGTCAATTACCGGCATAAAGATTTATCTATCATGCGCCAGGCTCAAACCCAATGGAGCCGGTGCCTGTCATATCTTTCCCCACGACGCCCTCGTGAAAACCACACTTTCTAGAATATACAATTGTATGGGGCTCTCCAAACGAAGGTTGAGCAATTCCAACCTGTGGATATCCAGATGCAAAAATAAAAGCATATAAACCAATCTTTACCTCCATCTCTTTTGTAACAATTTCTCGACGATATTGACCTTTTGATTATATCATTGTTCCAAATCCACTTCCCTTCTTTGACTTCCACATGCTGCGCTTCTTATCGCGCTTCGCCTTCATGGCCTCCCACCCCTCCTCATCATCATCGTCCGACCCATCTCCTGAAGTGCTTACAACGTTGATGGTAGACTTGGTCTTAGGTTCATTCCAGTTGCCGAGTGCCCCAGACATGGTGCTGGTGCGTCGGTGTGGCTCAGGGACAGCCGCGGCTGGCATTTGAGATACTGGTCGGTAGCGACCAGGCAGGCCAATGTTGCTTCGCTCAGAAGGAGCAATAGATGGGGTGTAACCCATGGGCATGCCGTGAATTGACCCGGCGTAACCACCAACTGGTGGCAAGAATGAGCTGCCTGAACTGGGCTGGACCATGCTCATGGTACGCATTCCAGCGTCCATACGGCGAGGAGGCTCCAAAGTCGGCTCGAGCATCATCGAATGCCGCGATGACAGGTCGTTCATAGACTGAGTAGCGGACATTCCGCCATAAGGAGGTTGCATCGGTGGCATCATGCCAGGCTGCTGCTGGTTGTTGGAGGCCATCATCTGCATAAACTGCATCTGCATCTGCATGAACTGGGACATCTGCTGTGTCATCTGAAGCTGTGCTTGATCTCCGACTGTTAATTGAGGCGGAGCCATAGGCATCTGCTGCTGCGACATGCCCATGCCAGGCATGTTGTACATGGCGTTCATCATGGCTTGAGGGTTGTCGAATGGGGGACCTTGTGGCGCATTCATACCGGGAACAAACTTTTGGCCGTTGGCGTTAGGGCCACCACGTCGCATGGCCCTCGACCGTTCCTCGTTGGCAATGACACCGACCAAACCACCGGGGGGCAAGGATTGCTGGGATTCGGAAGCAGGAAGACCGCCACTGAAAGTCAGGGATTCACGCATGGCAGGCTTTGAAATACTGGCGCCCACGAAGGGATCTTGAGGGAGACCACGAGCGAATGCAGGCAGCATCGAGTGACGCTGGTTTTGGTTGCTCTCGCCCATAGCCGAGCCAGGTCGTGGTGGTGCCAGTTGCGTAGATGCTCGCAAATTCGGGTTGGAACCCATGGTGCTCAGTCGAGCCGGTGGTCGGGTCTTGTTGGGGAAACCGTGGGCCTGTAGAATAGCCAGAGGCACCTCTTCATCATCATCCTCATCAGAACCACCGGCTGGGAGACCAGGTGATGGCGTCTTCATAAGATGAAGCTGAGGCGCGCTCATCGAGCTGACCATGCCGGGACGCTCATGCGGGTGCATATCGGGTTGCTCTCCGGTGACCTTCATCATCTGCTGTCGGTATACCGCCATATGAGCCTCCTGCTTTCTTCTCTGCTTCGCTTGCTGTTTGGACTTCTCGATCTCATCCTCATCGTCATCGTAGTTGATCTCGTCTTCGTCATCATCATTGGTGGTCAATTGCTGAGCTGCATCACTCGATTCGTGACGTTCCTTATCCTTTCGGTATTTCTCAAACTGGGCCGGTGTCATAACCTTATTGTTACGCTGTGGGCTAGGGTTTCGCGTGTTCAGGCGGTTGATGATGCGCGAGTTATGGGCCGAGGTTCCCTCGAAAAGGTTGTCGTCGCCTCTGTTGAAGCTAGAATTGAGTGGCCTTCTCTCAAAAGAGGAGAAAGAATCCTCATTTCGTCGGTATCGTCCAGAAGGAGCGTTGGAGGTGCTAGACTCGGAAAGCAATCGTCCTACCGCAATAGAATCCTGCAACAATTTTGCGTCTTCATCTTCGATGATGTCGGACGGTCGGTTTGAGGTCTTGAAAGAACTCTGGTGGCGTGGAACAGGGGGCGGCACGTCGTCGAGTTCAGGAGAGCCAGGCTGGGGGCCGAGCAGGCCATCGTCTTCGTTTCGGCCCCATGACTCATGCTCTTGCTCGACCTGGCTGACCTTGTTGATGCTTAGAGGAGGAGGTTGAATAGGACGGTTACTGGTAAGGGATCGAGGAGCGTCGGAACCGCCGGCCCTCATAGTAGCGACACTCGCTCTCTTATCAAATGAAGAAAACATGGAACCAAAATCTCCTCCCATGTCCATACCATTGTTCTCCATTTCCAACTTAGGCGGTGTAGCAGTGCTGGTTGTGGATTCGGTTAGGCCTCGAGATCTTCCACCATAAGCATCCTGCTGAATAGTTGGGACGGGTGGAATATCGTTGTCGATCTTTGGGGGCGAAGCGTTGTGCTTTTTCTGAACGCCAAAAGAAAAGGTTCGACCAGCTCGGTTTAGAAATCCAGAACCGCTGGACTTTACAGCACTTCGAGGAGCAATATCGTGCAGATTTTGGTTCTGGTTCTGTTTCTGGTTCTTTTTCTGAGAGTGCTTGAAATCTTCCTGGGCTTCAAGATTTGTGGAGGATGGAGCGGTCGAGGCATTGCTGTGCCTTGAGGAGGTATCAGTTGATGTGGCTTTGGTCGTATTAGATGCCCCACTTCCCCTGAGAAGGTGTCAGCGCCCGGGTGCATGGCTTATTTTTATCTTTTTTCCAGACCGACCGACCCAACGGTAGCCGTGCAACACATTCCTTGGCGAGTCACATAGAGGGAGGCGGGGATGTAATTAGGGAAAAACTCACCTATTGCCACTTTTGAGGTCTGCAAACATATTTTCGTCGTTGTCAAACTGTTCCATATGACTTGGCTTGGGAATGTGACTACCAGAAGCCCTGGCCATCCTAGCGCCGCCATCAAATGACTTGCCAAGAGAAGGGTCTGAACGCTCAATAACTCGGAATGATGATTGTCCTTCTGGTGGTGTCACTGGACCATGCTGGAAATCTTCCGAGGTTGCGGTTGACTTCCGCCTGCTGAAGGCACCGAATCTAGCCATGTAGAAGGATTTATAAGGGTGATTGATATGAGAATGACAGGATAGGCGAATTAGGTACAACCCATAAAAAGAAGCTCGGAACGATCCGAGTTAATGTCGATTTGTTTCGGTGCTTTCAGATGTCGATATATGTCGGTATTGTGGACCTGGTATGTATGGAATCGAAAAGAATATAAAACAAGGGTTCCAAGTCGGGTCTCAGGGCGTATGGTATTTAGCGAGGGTATTCAAACCGAAGCGATTCAAGAAAGCAAGATGCGTATAATAAATGCGGGTAACTGCATGGTAGGATCGCAAGTCAGCCGAGGTTATGAAAAGAAATTGTACTGAGGATCGTGGTCGTCGCAGTCGTGGCACGTAAATAGGTTGAACTGAAGCGGACTGTACAGGGAAAACAACAAGCGATAGAAACAATAACAGCAGTGGGTATGGAAGGCCGAGGAGTGCGAGGCGAGGCGAGGCGATGGGGAAGCTTTTATTGGAATGTAGCGTCGAGACAGGTTCCAGGTTGACGGCAGAGAAAGACAGACACGGGAAACCAGGTGGTTGGAGGTTCGGCATGTGGTCATTGGCAAAAGCCAAAGAGAGTTCTTTACTTACATTATGTATGTGATCTCCAAATGCAATCCAGAAACGAAAGACGGTTTGGTTTGTATTAGGAGTAAAAAGGTGGCTGGTGGAAGCCGGAACAAGACGGTCGGGCAAAGGCGAGAGCGAAAGTGAAAGTATGTATGTATAGAATGAAGTTAAAGACGGAGATGATCTCACGCCTCGTATCTTGCTTGTCTTGGAGCAAGAAACGGAACTTTGTCTCTTTCTCAACAGTGCAGAGCAACGACAGACAGAAAAGCAATCAATCAATGAAAGATTAAGAGTTAAGGTAGGTTAGGGGGAGGGAGGGGAAGATGAAGAAGCGAGTGGTGGTGGTGAGGTTTGAACGAGACGAAAGAGAGAAAGCGAGAGATGGAAGCGAGTCTAGGTCTAGGTCCAGGTCCGTTCAGTCCCAGTGCAGTCCAGTCCAGTCCAGAGTGAGAGAGTGATTGAGTGGCCCGACAGGTCATGGATTGGAAGATCCATGTATGAAAAGGATGGATATGTATGTACTTGCTGTACCTAGAAGAGGCAGGCCAAGCCAAGAAGCACAAGCACAAGCAAAAAAAAGCACAGGCAATAAAGAACTAAGAGAGTAGGGGTCAGGCATTGCACACACAGTGCAGATGCACAGTTGTTCGTAAATGGGGCCTCTTTTAACGCTTTGCCATCCATTCATCGGGTGGGTCAACCTACTGGAGGTCGCTAACGTTAACTAACGCACGGCCTCCGTCTCGATAGAGCCACCTCCCGTCCCGCCCTGCAACTGCAGTCTTGAATCTTCTCGGAAGCTGCGAGCGAATGTGGCATTAGTTCCTTCCGTTACTTTTTGAGATGCTATGAATTAATGAATAACAGCATTGATATAGCAGATCTAGCAGAATAAATAGAAACAAGAAACAAGAAACAAGAAACAAGCAAGATCAGCAACAAAATTCAAGTGACGAAATACTGTAGAATAATGAGACAGGTCTAGGCAGCACAAGACATCCATGGAAGAGACCCTAGGTACTGTACTGACTGCACACGTCTTCTACAACCACCCCAGCCCATGATATACCTAAACATCAGCACTTTCACGTCTTAAACCTGCAACTATTTATTGTCAACAACTCATTCCAGTATCGTCTAAATCCAAATATCGCAGAGCCTATCCCTGAGATATCTCACAGACAGGAAAAAAAAAAAAAAAAAAAGCCCCGATACAGCCTCTTTCTCTTGGCTCATCATGAATACCACTCGAACCCCTGCAAGGCCCATCGTCACTCGCAGGCTAACAACCCGTATCTTGTCCCGACTACCACCTTACTAGCACGAGATGAGAGAACCTGAGCAGACAATCCTTGTCTTTCGAACCGCAATCACCGCTGAGGTTTGAACCACCCACGGCAACGGCCACACTTCAGGCACGAGTGCCAATGATAATATGATATACAACATCATGTCATGTTCAGCTGGCCTGTAACATGTCCTCTTGAACTGCAGTCCAGTTGATCATAACAAAAACAAACCGAATCTCAATGAGGGTATCAACTGCACCTCAACCAACAGCATCAATAAAATAGACACTAGTCTCGAGATATCCGAAACAATATTTCCAAGCCTCCAGTTCTTAGGGAGAGCTGACGCTGATACTGATTACTGAGGCTGGGCAGTCTCACTGTCACTGTCTCGCGTTCATCTCCAACCTCCAAAGAGGTGTGGCAGGCTTAAGCCAGGACGGGCAAAGCCGTCAAATGGCTCAATACATAGTTCCGATATTAATTAAATCAGCTACCTACAAGTTGCTGGAGCTACTGTATGTACGGAACGGCACCTCCTCAATGTTGCAAAGTGCAAGACCTAAGAAAACCCAAAGACTTTAGGTCGGGCTTGTAGAGAAGCCGGCGCACTAAAGGGGGAAATTGCGTGGCATTTCTGAAAAGTGCCAACCAACAATCAACACTCTTGAGTCAATAGCGCTGTTTCGTACATCCAAAGATGTTTAGTTTTTTTTTTTTCGTCAGAGCTTCAGGAATTTTTCAGCCCTGGGGGATTTGATGATGTGCGGCAGATGGAGATGAATCCTTCGATGGATCGTAATACAGTCTAAACCTAAAGATGCTAAGGATTTGGCCTTGGTGAACCGGGTTGATCTTGAACCACTTGGGACGTTTCACCGATCAGATTGCCATTGCCATTAATGGCTGGATCATGGAGAATTCCGTAATGATGTTGATTTCTTTGTTGTACCCTTGAAATTGAACATGGAAAAGAAGGGGGGGAGACGTCAACATCAAGGGTTAATACCTCTCAACACGAGCTACATGTCGATGATCTGCGCTCTTGGCCAAGGCTTAGTTATTTTTGTAGGTAGTTGATGTAACTGACACCCATTGGTGAGACGAGGTGTCTTCTACTACCTACACACAGACAAATACTGTATGTGCGGACAGTATCAGATAACGGAAGATGAACCCCCATTGATCCGTGCCAAACCCCTTGGTGTTTCCTCACGATGGATTCAGAGTCAAGGCATTGCTTCTATTAATCTCCTGGACGGATGATATACGCACAGTACACAAAGTCTCCAGTCTAGACTAGAGAGAAATACTGGAGATACTGTGGAGATAAGGGTTCAATGATGCTAAGTTTGCTTGGCATTTATTAATCCAAAGCCAATGCCTCAGAACGATGCTCTTTTAAGTTTCGCCGACCTTGGTAGACACCTCCAAAGTTAATTGATACCTGTATCATATCAGAATTCACTTATATACAGTCCAGGGCCATCGGATATTGGTTCTCAAAGGGAGCAGATCAAAGTTGGGGATGGTTAATTATTGGTTGGTTCGGTTGCGCCGTTCCCGCCGTTCCCCTTCCATTTACAGCTCTTGACCCCTGGAGCTTTGGGCTTCTTACGGGCTGGGGGTTGCGGGCACAGGTGCACCTCAGGCACAGCCTACAGGGGGTAGTCTCCACCATGATCCACGGCAGCCGAACAACTGAGCACCTCAACCTTCATAGTGAGTGGAGGTGAACAAGTTCCAGCCTTTGCTAGATTGCCAGTGATAAATGGAACTCGCCAGATAGCAGACGATGATAGTTCCCACTTCCATCGGTATCATGGGACATCAAAAGCCCTTGCCCTGGTAAACGACTGCCATGATGTTCGACATATACTGTACAATATCTCGTGATCTTGTTTGATTTTTCAAGTCCCCTTGTCTTTCACTGACGTCGTTGATCTACAGGAGGAGTTCAGTCAAAACTCGGGCTTCACAGCATGGTGGATTTATACTATACCTAGGTAGGTTCTGCAACCAAAAACTTGGCCAAGAACCCGACATCCCATGGTAATAAAAAAAGAGATGAGTGATAGTTGACAAACTAAGTCAATAAGTCAGTCTTTCAATTGATCTGCCTCTTTGTGCAGCCGCACTGTGACTTGTATGCAACCTAATCGAGTGCTAGCAGACCTCATCGTCACAAAAACTCAAGCCTGATCGGGTCAAGTTCAGGCACGCAGATGATTTGAGTGAAAATCATTGGAAAAACTCAGCGCGGCCACTGGACTCCTTTTTTTATTTCTATTTTTCTCAGATCATCTTCCCCTGTTCGCTAGGCGACTGAGAGTGACTGACTGAGTGGATCAGGGATGGTCTCTTTTTAGATCAAAGCTTGGCCAATGCTTCTTACATATTAGGGGCCCAGCTCGTGGAGAGAGTGAGAATGAGAGTGAGTGGCAAGATAGGGAGGAGATTAATGGGTGCTTTACTGTTTTGAAGTTATTTCCGGCTCGTGTTTCCTGTCTTGTCTTGAATGACTTCAAATAAGAACTAACATAAAGGAATAAAGTCCGTCCTCGGAGGACACAATAGCTCGTGTACTGTACGAGTTGAGGGAGTACATAGTATACGCTTATGCTGTGTAACATTGCCACGACAGCTTCATTCTCCCGTCGCTACATCGGCCGACGAGGTACGGATACGGGGAGTTGCTGCGATGGCAACTTTTGCGTGGCTTGGCCTGACTCTGATGCAGGCTGACAGTTTATTAACTTGGGCTGAGTTCCCATCACGCAAACATTCAATGAGCATCCAATACAGTCCAAACAAAACTCTGATAGTTGATGATGCTGTAGCCACGGTTGCAGCTGAGGGCTGGGCTCTAGTCTAATCGTCTCACGTCAGTCGCCCACAAAACTCAACCCAACTCAATGGGCGTTGGGGCGATCACCACACTGTTTTGTTACTGTATTTACGTGGTAGGCTAGCTACAGTTTCTATTCTTGTGTCTGCGAAGGATGAGACACACAAACCAAGAGCAAAAATCACACCATCTAGTGTCAACACCAGCGCAAAGCTTGTTTTCTTCCTTGGAACTTCCCTGCAACTTTTCGTATGGAGTGGACGTTGAATCTCCACTGAACCGGGGACGTGACAGATTTGCGACTCCCGGTCTCGTTCGTTGTTGATGATGTTGTTATTGGATTGCCAATAACTAAGCGCGTCTAAGACACGGCAAAGTCAAGACAAGACATGACAAGACAAGGAGATCAACTAACCTGGTAGTCAAGTCCTTGTTTCTGTATTTGCTTTTTCTTTTTTCCATTCGCGGGACTCTGGTGCGTGGTACATACCAGGGTACAGGAAACTAGCCTTTCGTCATAACCGTCCATCTTTATTTTATTTGATAGGCAGACTGATGATGGTTGTTGATCTCAAGAACTGGGTGTCAGAAGAATTGGCTCTGGAGAGCATAGAAGACGAAATAAATCAGTCAACTTATACGGACTTAGGCTAGTAATCAGACTACTTTATTGCTGTAGCCTAACTTGGCAGACAATTCTTCCGACACCCACCTGGCAGTCAGGGCAAAGCAAGAGATCAACTCCACTTTGTTGCTTTGTTGAGAGAAAAGCTTGACCTAGGCCACCTGCAGTACTCTGAATTTACTGCATTGTATGGTCACTGCGGTTATCAAGCAAAGTGATCCGTTTGGTCGGCTCCCCTGGTGGTGGACTGGTTCAGTCAGGTTCAGGTTCAACAATAACACGGGGCGGCTTAACTTAGACGACGCGCGCGAATGCACGTCAACAAGTCTTAAGACATGAATTGCGTGGCCTCTGGTGGATCAGGATCTGGATCAGCACTCCATTGCTCGATCCCCGATACGCTAACCTTCTTCTCCTGCTATGCCTAAACACCAAGACAGGGCAGGCATAGGCCATAGAGTCAAGACGCGATGCGCGCCGCACAGTGTGGATGACACATTCAGTGAATGTCTGCGGACGGGACGGGATAATTCAACTCTATCACCGCCTGTTAGCTCGTCTCCCGACCTTTTGGAACATCAAGATGCAATGATGTAGTCCTGGCGTTGATCAACGGATTAAGAGCAGCCTCGTCCATGGTATGATTCCGATTCCGATTGATGTTGGTGAGGGCATGTGATAATCAGGACAAGCCACCGACCAACCTCTCCTTATCATCATATCGATCAACCGTCCGTCATCTCAACCGCCGTGAGGAAAGCCGCAAACAGACATTAAGACAGGTTCTAGATCCAGGCATGCTTACCTTGATCAGAGTCGTCATCGGGGACTCTTATGCATCTCTTTATGCATGTCTTGATGACCGCGCATCCATGTGTACAGTAGGCATGTCACTTTGTGATGCGGCCATGATGATGACTGAAGTAGTAGCCGGGCTATCTGTCTTGGCTCGTAGTGCCTCTGAGCGAATACGCCGCTCCCGTACGGAGTGTCCAGTAACTGTCTCTGAAAGGGCATCTTGATGAGCTAGCACCTGTCGTGGTCAATTGATTGACCACGTTGTATGCGCTCTTCTTGATGCGATTGTAGAAAGGACCAGCCTCGTGGATTAACATTGATGAGGCTGGTGGATAATTTATATGCATGCGACTGTATGCGTGACTGGAATGCGGTCACATATAAAATAAGTCGTCAAACCAACAGCAATTACTAAAGGCTAAGTAATCTAGACAGGAGAAGGGACCATCCGTCGCAAAAGCGTTTGATAGTCACGATAAGCATACAATTAAGGTAGGTAGGTAGCTATAGGCATTCACGGCACTTGTCAATGGTGTTGAAAGGGTCTTGGCCCTTGGTCCTTTAACTTACCCCATCTTCTTCTGCACTGCAGCCAGCTCCAGGGGTTGTCCCGTCTTGTCGAAACCTCGGCAGCAAAGAGCGAGATCAAGGATCCAATCAGATCCCCAGGATGTCTCATTGCATTGCCTCACTTCACCATCGGATAGTGACCCCCCCAGTGGCCAAAGGTTTCGAGTTGGAACTTTCAGTGGACTCTCGGTGGACTCAGTGGAGGATCTCAGCGATCCAGATCCGCCTGTCTCCACTTGCTCTTTCCTTTCGGCTCCGCTGACTAAGGCAAGAACTTACATCTAAGATATGGATTTCAGCAAGAGGAAGATGAGAAGCACCTGCCAAAGTGTATATATCGTTATTGAGGTCACAGAGTTTATTCATATCACGGTTCAGAATAAAAGCTTGGCTTCTAGCATAAGAAACAACCTACATATTGCATATTTATGCACTTTGAAACTCTCAATGGTGAACGAACTGCACCAGTGATTCGCCCCTCTCCATGTATTGAATTGGATCTCAATGGGTCCCTCTTCTACCTCAACAGATCAAAAGGGACCTCACTAAACCTTCTCTGGAGTCCAGGGACCTTTAAACACCGAAGCCAAGACCAAGCTGCCAGGGCAGAGGCCTTTACAGCGGAGCTGAAAGCAAGCATGTGGGCGAATAATCTCGGCGCATTGGGATCTAATCAATCTTTCTACTCTGCCTCTCCGTTTCCGAAGCTCCGAAACATCTAGACTATCCTTTTTTAAACCTCGCCTACCTCGGCCTCTTTTGCTTAAATCTTCACGACCCTGTTTCTGAATATCAAATTTTTAATTTTTTTTAAACCTTCATCCTGTCCAAGTTTTAAGGGTCCTGTTTGAGCATCAGGTCGGAGGCGCGGAGAATCGTTTCAACTACCTTCAAGGTGCCATTGGATAGTCGCATTTGTTTCTACTTTCAACTTTAACGCTTCAGATATTCCCCAGGAACCTCAAACACCGAAACCTGACTCGCTACACGTTTTACCTTACTTTCTCGGCGATATATATTGCGCCTCCTCAACCAACTCCTCAAAACTCATTCGCAAGTCGCTGCGAATATTTGCGACAACTTAACTCTATTTGCGACAATGAGTTCCCCCAATACTCCCTCTTCAAAGCATGGCAGCCATGCTCAGTTTCGCCGTCCTTCCTTTCTCTCCAACGATGATAGCCACAACCCTCTCGGCACGCGCAGTGGCCATCTCCAGTCATTGATCCGCAGTCGCTCCCAACAAAGCATGCAGAGCTTGAGCAGCTCCCTCCCTGCGCATTCTGCTGCATTCTGGATGGGTGACGATGAGGAGGCTGGCTTGATCCGCCACGACAACGATGAGCTAGGCAGACTGCTTGCTGATGAGCGCCGTCTAACCCAGCTGCTCCATGGTCCCCAGAACCGCAGCGCCAAACTAATTGGCCGAAGCAATCCTAGATACCGTTGGGAGCAGTACTGGAGACCCGAGGAAGAGCTGGCTTCAATGCCCAAGCACTTGTAAGTCCACAATCCTATCATTGTAGGCGCGCCATGCGCATATACTAACCAAGCTCGTCAGGCGTGAGTACTATGAGAGAACAAACGATTTGATTCAGCAATATCTGTACATCGATGCTCTTCTCGACTCGGCGATCCCCCACGACCTTCTAAACGAGTACCAGGCAGAGCTCGACGCATCTGCTTTCCGACCAGTTGATGTCCCAGATACCATCAACGAGGAGCCCTCAACCAGCACATCCGAGACTACGCCTCTCAATACCTCGACTCCTGCGTCCATTACACCAGGATCATATGGCGCTATCAGCGTCAAGCACAGTAGCTCCACCACAAAGCTTCCTGCTACCCGCACGCCTCAGGATATCTTCCGATCTTCTGAGAACCTGCCTTTGCTCCAGCGCCAGGATCACGACGACGACGAAGAAGATGAGCAAGTGGCACAGTCCCCACGACCTCCCAGCAAGGACGACGACAACGGCCCCAAGCCTATCCTGCCATGGCTCGAGGATGCTGAAATCGATAGCGATGATCCCATTGTCACATTGGCCATCTGGGTCAATTTCATTGCCAACGCTGTTCTTCTTGCCGGAAAACTTGTTGTTATCATGTCTGTTCCCTCCATGTCGGTTCTTGCTAGTTTGGTAGATGCCGTGTTGGACTTCCTCAGTACCGTCATTGTATGGATTACTACGCGCCTCATTTCTTCCAGTCACCACGACCAGTATAGTTATCCTGTTGGTCGTCGCAAGTAAGTTGCAGCTTCCGCTAAACATAGGGGCGAAAGTAAGCTAATACTGGCACAGGCTTGAACCTCTTGGAGTCCTTGTCTTTTCCATCATCATGATTACCTCATTCTGCCAGGTCGGACTCGAATGTATTCAGCGCCTCATGAGCCCCGAACATCCTATTCTTGAATTAGGCGTCCCCGCTATCGCCATTATGGTTTCTACCATTGTCATCAAGGGTGCCTGCTGGATCTGGTGCCGTCTCGTCAAGAATTCGAGTGTCAGAGCACTGTAAGTTTAACTTTTGCGTCGCTGAAAAGGAATATCTAACCAAATCGCAGAGCCGAAGATGCGAAAACGGATGTTATTTTCAATGCTGGCTCCATCCTGTTCCCTATTAGTAAGTGGTCAAAACATGCGAAGTGAAATTGAACCCTCACTGACCGTTGCTTTCTCGTCTGCAGTTGGTTTCTACGGACGAATCTGGTGGCTCGACGCTTTTGGTGGCTTATTCCTCTCTGCAGTCGTCATCTTCAACTGGAGTCAGACATCAGCGCACCACGTTCGTAACTTGTCGGGTTTCTCAGCCCAGCCTGACGAGCGCAACCTCCTGCTCTACCTGACAATGCGCTTCGCTACAGCCATTCGCCAGATTCAGAACTTACGCGCATATCACGCTGGTGACAAGCTCTTTGTTGAGGTCGACATTGTGCTCTCCGCTGCGACACCGCTCAAGGATAGTCACGACCTTAGTGAGGTACTCACATACTTCCTCGAGTCTGTGCCCATCGTCGACAGAGCTTTCGTCCACGTCGACTACACAAGCTACAACGCTCCGACTCATATGCTAAAGGGATCCGCCGCGAAGCCGAAATAAAGTTGAGTTTGGATGTCAGTGGCAAGCGGAGACTAAACGAGCCACTCGCCTACAAACAAGAGCGAAGACGCTCAATTCCCAGAATTTTCATACCCATGCGTATTGAGGATCGAGAAATTTACAAGTTCATGTCCGAACAAATGACTTCAAGCCCGTTACGCACACTACCGTAGTGCCTTGATATTGGAAAAACTGGCTGTAAAACGTGTATTATCAAACAACCTTGGCTAAGCTAATTACCATAGAATTACGGATGTTGGACCGCAACCATCATCCCTCCTGGAAGAGTAGGGAATAAAACTAGACAAATACTCGAAATTAAATTTAAAAAAAAAAAAAAATATTCAAACTGTACACCACAGATCCTCTTATTTCTCCCCTAATAAGGAATGCCGTTTGTCAGCAGTTGGAACTGATCATAGATACCCGTGCTGTGGCTCGAGTAACTAGTCTTGATGAGATGCTTCATGAAGTTGGCGGCATCGCGCTCGCTCTTGTCTAGAACAAAACGCTCGCGGAAGTGCTTGACACTCTCAGGCTTGAAGCAAGGCAGACCACTGTCCATCATGAGCCAGACAATTTGGCTAAGCTTCTCGCAGTACTGACGACTAGCGAGGAAAGCCTTTACACAAAGCTCCTCGAACGCCTTGAAGCTCTGGTGCTCCATTGAGCCGCCCATGACAGCCACCATCTCAGTCGTGAGCTTGAAAGGAGCACGCTCAAACTTGATGCCTCCAGGAGCGATATCGAAACAGAAACCGAAATCGATGTGCAGGATGTGGCCAGCGTCATCGATCATGATGTTACCGTTGTGCCGATCCTTGAATTGCAGCAGGTAGGAAATGACTGAGTAAGCAGCCATCGACTTGACGAAGTTGCTGCGGGCACGTTGGAAACGAAGAGAGTTCTCGTTTCCGTACTTGGAGATGAAGTAATCGTACAGACCGTTGACGGCTTCACGACCAAGCATATCTCGCGAGATCGAGTTGGGAAGCACGTCGATAACACCACAACCAGGAGCTGTGGCGGTGACTCGGTAAGGGAAGACGTAGACGTCGAGTCCGACATCGTGAAAGATCCCTCGGAATGCAGCAATCATCTGCAACGCCAACACATCCTGTCGACAATCATCACCGACCTTGAAAATGGCCGACTGCCAGACCTCAATCGTCTTCTCAGGAGTTCCATGATCCCCCCCGTCCTTCTCATCCATCATCTCGTCCACTTCGGACACGCCGCCCTTGTTCTTTTGGATACGGAACGTGGCCATGTATGGCGCCTTTGCGTGACTCTGTAGGGGCTTTCCAGACTTGCGATCAATGCCAATGACGACGCCATCAGGGTTACTAGGGAGATAGACACCGACCTCAACCTTAATTTTGCGCAGCTCTTCTTCAATCTTTTGCTTCTTCTCTGGCTTACTCTTCTTGATATAAGGCTTGAGCTTACCAGAAATGTCTGTTACTTCATCAAAGAAGGCGAACTCTCTTTCGTAGAAGTCGCGGTCCTCTGTCGCAAATGCGTCAACCATCTGGGCCATAACCGTATCAAGAGTAGGCTTGATCTCATCCGGGATCTGTGCATCATCGTCCTTGTATGAGTTGGCCTTCATGTTCCAGATAATCTGATGAGCGAACAGTTGAGAGAATTGGGCCGTTTCCAGGATATATCGCTTGACGTATCCAAGACTGTCATAGCGGAGAGATTGAACGATCTGGGGGACGTAGAAGAAAGTCACGTCCACAGAGTGACTCTCCAAGGAACGCATGGCGTATTGAATAACGAAAGGATGATACTGGTAGGCTGGCAGGAACATGGTTACAGATGTCACAGGGTTTACAGGCTCCCAATATAACAGATACTGCCAAATGTTAGCAATGTAAGGTTCAATCGACACACAAGACATACTTTGAGCTGCTGAGCACCAATATCATCAGGAAGGGCTCCTCCAAAAATCAGGCTCAGGGCCTCGGGGCTAAAAATAGCCTTTTCAGGCATGGTAAGAAGCAGGAATCTGATGTCGCGCTGCAGGCGAGGGAAAGGGAACCGGGTCGCCAATTCAATTGCAATGGCGGGATCTTGCCACCAAGCCGTGCGTATAAGTGGTAAAAGGGCGGCTTCAGTTGGTGTCTTGCCTGCTGGTAGCGCCAACGCCTGATTACCAGTGGTGTTGAGTGGGTTGACCCAGACAATCAAACGAGTTTGTTCATTCCTGAGAAGCAGGTCGAGAAGTTGCTCCTTGGACTGTAGAGACTTAACGTTACCAACAGTTTGGGCCCCAATGGGGGACACGAGCTGTAAGGCGGCGAGGACATCGGAGATGAGACGAATCTCAGTCTTCATCTGCAGCAGGTTGCTTCCAAAAGACCACTTGGGCGAAGACTTGAACCAAGACAGGCCAGCCGTAAGGATTCGCTCCTTGAGTCTCCACTGTGCTGCAGGCCTTAGAGTGGTGCTGGATCGTAGGACACGTAGAGCGAACAGAATAATCAGGAATCGGATCTCGCGGGCCATAGGATGAGTTGCAGATTGTTTCATGGCCTCGAGCGTAAGGTCCAGCATTCGGAGGAATACTCTCTGAATATCAGGGCTGCCAAGCCTAGTAGCGTTGTAGTGGCTGGCAAAGAACTGCAGCAGTCGAGTATGGGGAGAGAGGATATCGTGCACAATCTGCTTCTTCTTGGCCAGAGCTTCCAACTCGCTGGGGGCGAACTCTTCCTTCAGGAAGAACGGATCAATATGGTTCAAAGTCGGACTGAAAAGGCCAACCTTTCGGCCAAGAGTGAACTCCCACTGCTGAACAATCTCATTCAGAAGCCTAGACTCCTGTCTGGGGTTCTCATTTATAACTCCAAGCCACAGAGAGACACCAAGATTCATAGACTGCTTGGTGAAAAGAGCAAACGGTATACTCACGAGATGGTGAGCAACGGCGGCTTCATCCTTGTCCGTGCGGCAAAGAAGCGCTGCTGCTCTACGGAGGATATCCCGAACCTCGGTAGTGGATGTGCTTTTCTTGCTTTGAATCCTAGCCTCAATATGAGCCAGCGCAGTAGTGGCACTGGCACTCTCCTTCACGGATGACTGCGCAAATGACATACGGCGGTTGTGGCTCATGAAACTCATAAGTTCTGTACCACGGTCTGGAAGCGTCTCGCCATACCGATACTCCTGTCGGGTCGTATACTGTGCAACAAAAGCAGATGCTGTGTTTACGCTCGAGTTGCCAATTTTATCCATAGATTGCAGACGGTTGTCAGTTGACGGAATGATTGATCCGAGTTCAAGAGCGAACGACCTTCCAAGAGAGACATGACCGTACGCTCCCTCATCACTGAATTCAGAGAGGTAGGTCTGCAAAATACCCTTTACATCGAGAGGAGAAATGTTGATAGCGGTATTCACCCATACCCTCGCCTTGCGGTTAAGAATGTCTACCGTGCATCTTCGGAAGTCATAGTCGTCTGAGAGTTGTACAGTCACACCACCAAGCTCCGACGTGAATGTTGATCGAGGAGCGTAAACATCTGTCTCTGCTTCCAAGCAGCTAGTCCACATGAGAGAGAGCAGCTCAATCAAGGCAAAGAGCGACGATCGATGACAAAGGGCCGAGGGGATATCGCGAAGAATACGGTCAGCGCAGACAAAAGCAGCCTGTTGAACTCGCTCAATGCGATGGCAGCAGCTGCAGAAGATGGACGCCAATTGCTCGGCAGCATACTGGGCAGAGAAGGTGGGATCCACACCAGTTTGAGTCTTCTGAATATACTTATCCATAACAGCAGCAGCAACGCCTTCCATAGCGCTGCTGACATCGCCTCTGGCCATGCTCGGCTCCAAGAAATAAGATAGAACCTTGGTGCAATCACCCGAGTCGGCTCGAAGAACTTCCATGAGATAAGCAGCCTGCAAGAATATCACCTTGCGATAGCTGAGACTCTTGATTTCATTAGCCTTTGATGGTACGAGGTCGCTGAGAAGCTTCTTCTGCATAGATTCCCTGTCATTGCTCATGCCCCGTCGCAGAACGGTATTGAGTTCAATGTCACTTTCAACCTGTTCACCTCGCTGCTCAGCCACCAGAGGTGGAGAGTGAATCGCAATCATACGCAACTCTCTCAAATATTGCTTTCCACGATCCGTGTTGGTGGCAAAACCATGGACAACGATGTTAAACCAAGCATCTCGAAGTAGAGAATAAGTTTCGTCATCGGTGATGGGATTGGAAGCAAAATCGTTGCTGGACATAAAAGTTGCCAGGGGGGGTAGAAGCTCAGCAATTTCCTTGGCAGCCATTTGCACATCAGATTCTTTAGTATGTCCAGAAGAGTGAACATCGCCAAGTCCGATAATGTTGTCAAGCAAGTGCTCAAAATAGATGTCGAACAGTTGGGAATCGCGTCGCAAGTTGGCAGATATGAAGGTGCGAGCATTTCTCACCTACACTAGTCAGTACATGAGTCAACATAGGGAGCGGGTGGGCATACAGCTTCAAGTAGAAACAATTGGTTATCGACAACTCCGGTATGGCACAATTTGCTGAACAACTTCAGTAGTGAACGAAACTCGAGTTGACCACCCTCAAGAGCCAGGGCAGCGGCTCCACTGATGATTCGAGCATCAACGCCTGTGTTGACCTTTTCAAGCTTCTGCTGAAGCATCGATTGAGCCAGGGCAGTGATCTTCTCATCCTTGAAAGCGGCAGAAATTTCGCAAATGGTCTGCACAACATTGCCTGAGACGATTGCGGTCTCCTCCTCGTCATGCAGCTGAAGGGAGATGGAGCTTCCGATGGACTGGCGTCTAGTGTATATGGGATTCAGTCCAGTTTCACTCGAAGCCCCATCGATCTGGTCGTTCACAAATCCCTGGTCTGATCCGGGACTGAGAACGTTACCCAGTGTGTAGAGTGTACCGATGACAGCATCTTTGGAAAGCATTTTCAGAGCATATGCCAGACTGCTGGAAGCGATAGTGACAATGTTCTTTTGGGGCGCGTCCTGGACAATGAATCTGGGCAAGATGCGGCTGACATTGGACGAAAAGGATGGCGAAATCTGACAGATCAAAGCCAAACACCGGAGCGTCACAGAGGCAAGAGTTGGGTCAGCCATTTGAACCGAGTCATCCAAGGTTTCCTGCAACCAGTTCATGAGAATCTCCGAATCGGCGGCGTCTTCGTTGAGCAGAGCACAATTCAAGTAGGAGATAAGGGCTGCAGCCTTGACAGCGTACGCGAGACTCTGCTGGTCAGGCGATCCCATGCGAATGAAGTCCGCGCCACCTTCGATGTACTGAATCTCCTCAACTGCCAGTGCCGCATAGTCCTCAATAGTCTTAAAATCCGCCTCTCGGGCAGATGAAGCAACACTACGCAAACTCTCGCCTTGAGAAATGTAGATATCAAGCACATGAGACTCTCGCAAAGAAGCAGGGCCCTTCAACATCAGAGAAGTACTAGACACAACAAGATGGGCGAAGCTCTTGTGCAAGAGCATAGCTCCCAGGGGTCGGCCAGATGAGGCATAGTGGCGCAGATATCTCTTCCATTCCTTCACCTCACGGTCCTGGCTGTGGCAGTTGCGAATGGTGGAAAGTGCGGTTTCAACTGCAATAAGGAATGGCTCAGAAAGTAGCTCTCTTATCTTCTTTACCAACGCCAGTCGACCACCAGCTCTCCAGAAATCAGCTTGTGCCGCAGCCGCATCGAGAAATCCAAGCAAAGCCACGGCGATTGTTACAGTTCGAACGGCGTCTTCTAGGTGTGGGTTCTCGGGGTCTCCCGCCTGGGGAGAGATGATGCTCTCCGTGGCTCGTCTACATGAGTTCACAAAAGACCAGATTTTATCAATAACATTTTCTTGGAGCTCATCGTAGTGGATGCCGAGTGCCAGAAGAGCCCCTGTCACATGAAAGGCCAAAGCTTCGGTAGGGGATGGATCGATCTTTCGGAAGAAGGGCGACGGAACGAACACTTGGACGTGCGCTTCGAGGATGTACGGAAACAGTTGGTAGGAGAGCCTCTGCGCGCTCTGGCTCGACTTGATCTTGGGTGCCGTTTTACACAATGCGATTAGGACCTCGAATTCGCGGATGGACTGCAAGTGTCAATTCTCTGCTATAAAATATGCAAAATCCCTTAAGAACCTACCATAGGTACCCGGCCCAAAGAACCTCTATTATTGCTTCCATTGACGTAGTCCTTGCTCTTCGAACCAGCGTGACAGGCTCTACATAATCGGTCGAGGTCGGATCGGTCAAAGGATGTCGTAGAGCTAGTCGCGGATAGCGAAGCTATCTTCTGGAGGGCCTTGGAGCGAATGTCGCCTGTCATGATTTAAGCGCAGGCAGTTCAGCCGCTTCAAAAGACAGGAGAAAAGTAACAGCCTCAGAGAGCAACGTCAACAAATTTGTGTCTTGGATGCGACTTTGTAAATGACGATGGTTGTTCAGTGAACTTAGGAGGTGAACCCCTGTCAACCTCTGGCTTAGTCATCGGAGCTACCCCAGCTCTACAGGTTAAGCGGGCAAGGCTGCAAGCTTGACGCGTGCGTCTCAACCTCAGCTCTATCGTCAGTGACAAGGCAGCATCAACCTCAACATCATCAACCACCGAAATCGACCTCGTTTCGACCTGCGCATCGAAAATAACAATTCATTTTGTGCGACCATAATATTTACAACATAGCCCGCAACCATGGCTGCCATGTTTAGCCAAAACCCCTTGATGAACGGACCCAATTACTCGTTCTCCGAGGCTCCCAAGACCAACAACGGAGAGTTTCGAGAACATCGATTCAACCCGTGAGACACCTTCCTTGGACATACATGGGCTTCTTAGCTAACTGAGGCAAGATACACCGACAATGGTGGCTCGACTCTGGCCATCGCTGGCGCCGATTTCACCATCATGGCCGGTGATACCCGCCACACCAGCGGCTACAGTATCAACTCTCGCATGTCCCCCAAGGTGTTCCGAATTGGTGGCACAACTGCTTCTCAGGAGGATGCTACACTAGTCCTATCAGTTGTTGGCTTCGCTGCCGATGGCGAAGCTCTCCGCGACCACCTCGACACCATCTGCAAGATCTACCGTTACCGCCACGGCAAGCCTATGTCCGTCAACGCCTGCGCAAAGCGACTCTCCACAGTTCTTTACGGCAAGAGATTCTTCCCATACTACTCGCATGCGATGCTCGGCGGTTTGGATGAGGAGGGCAAGGGTGCTGTATACTCGTATGATCCCGTAGGAAGCTACGAGCGAGAACAGTGCCGTGCGGGCGGTGCTGCGGGTAGTTTGATCATGCCTTTCCTCGACAACCAGGTCAACTTCAAGAACCAGTATATTCCCGGAAGTGGAGAGGGCCACGAGCTGAAGGAGAGAGAGCGACGTCCTTTGACACGAACAGAGGTCGAGACTGTCGTCAAGGATGCCTTTGATGGTGCAGTTGAGCGACACATTGAAGTTGGTGACAACCTTCAAATGCTCATTATCACTGCGGATGGTATTGAGGAGACATTCTTGCCTTTGAAGAAGGATTAAACAGCTGGTGAAGGGAGGATGTACAACAAGGGTTTACTTAGACGTCACGAAATCGACCAGCCTTTTTACGGCCACCTGCGAGGTTTTGTTCATATTAAGACATGATTATAACAACAGGTAGCCTTTGATGATGAAATATGAAGGTTATGTTCCCACATATCCTACCAGCAGGTGAATCTACAAGTAACATAGCGTGACAGAGTTGGGCAAGAGTGTCGTTCTCAACTGCACCACAAGCTTGTCTGCTGACATTTATTATCAGAATGATGTCGCCATATTACTGAGGCTACCTACTGAGGCTGTCGTGGCTCATGATAACACCAAGTTCACCGACTACCTGTACGATCAAGCAGTCAATCGTATCTCATGGCGATCGTAAGAATGCCTGCCCGAGAATGCCCATACACATGACAATGTGACATACGATGCAACTACTAGGGTTTGGACTATACTATGCTCAGATCTCACACAACACACGCCACAAGGACATACAAACGGTAGTGGCTACTCGGCATACAGCATGGCAAAGATCCATGTCCAGCTGTAATCAACCCTACTCCTGGTGTTAAAGGAATGGAGACTAAATGGCACCAACTTACGGATAGAATTGTATCCGGACAAGTGAAAAAGCACTTATACTTTCAACAGGGCGTCTGGACTCTTCTGGAGCGCCTCAATGGCATGACGGCCGCGCCAAATGGCAGCACCATGCTGGTCATGTTAGTCTTTGGCGCTTATTATCCGTTTAACGGTCCGTCCTTAGACCCTGCCACGATCTCTTCAAGAGTAGGGGGAGAAAGAGATCGCACCCTCCGAAGGCAGGGGTGACAACAGCCAACATTGATCGGGCTAATGCTCAAACGCTTGCCCTGCTGTTATCGACTGGCCACTGTTAGGTTACACACTTGCCAATCATTCTGCAGCACTGAAGATCACTGTTGAAACACCCGAGTACAGTAAGGAAGCTGTTGGGTGCCTTCGGTACCAATAGCATCCGGGCTCTCCTTCATTTCATGACAGTCGCTTGAGAAGCCCTAGACAGGCACTTCTGATAGGCTTTTGGAGGAACTCTGGCTCCAGCAAAGCAGACATGCTATCTTAGGGTTGCATCCGACCCTAGAGATTTATCAAAAAGGCTTTCTGGCAGTCTGTCTTAGGGCCCAATGGCTTTTACGAGTCGTATACACGATCCATCCAACGGTGCCAGCAACATTAAGCGACAACCCACCGCAGGAAACATGGACTTGCCGGACCCCATACAGGATGTCAATTATCAAAAGTGGTTGATCAACCAGATATCTCACTGGCACGAGATGCAGTGGCGTTTACGTTGCACAAAGCGTATGGCCCTGAACAAAACTCGAAACAACAATGCACTGCCTTTAGCTGGGCACCACTACCAAAGCCACCCCACGATTCTAAAGCCTTCAAGCTTGTGCATGTTTCGAGGTATCGAATTTTGACATATCGCCTCCTCAGCTGTTCAGGGGTTCGGTATCCCGGCTTCGGCCTGGCATTGGTGCCCGAAGAAATGAGCTTAAGACATGATAGCCCTTACTAAGAATATCATGCAGCGGCCATCACACACTTAGTTGGGCAGGATGCGCGTACTCGTACTGTCGTCAATCCCCAACCCTACTGTATGTTGTGGAGGGGAATCTGCCCTACAGTACACGCTTGCCTCTTTTCGACATGAAGCATTATTTTCCAATCTCGATGGATTTTACGCCACGGGGTTCCCGATACTGCCACCTCAAGTGATGGATGTGATTGTGAAAGTGAGGACTCCATTACAGGAAGAGCAGTTACTCAACTAGCAATGCTTAGCCATATGGTCACAACAGAGTCAATAAGCAACTTGTATATAGATTCGCTGTCGATGACTGACATTGCTGTTTATTTAACGAACAGTGGCTGTGCTTCATATCAGCGCTGGTAACGCTGGTTGTGTTTGGTATGTCAAAGTCAAACACAATATTTCATTTGCCACTTCAAAGGCCTGAGCGTGAGCTGCAGTCAAGCATTGGTATTCCTTTCCAAGAATAGTGCTTGCTAGTACGCTTGGATGTGAACTGATTGACAAAAAAGTAACGGTACGTTGCTATGGCATGCATGTTGGTGGTCTGAGGTCGTCTACACGCTAACACGAGCGAATGTGGTCGGCCTGTTAAGTTATGCAAATAAGATAAGCTTCACTATCCAAAATTGACAACCATGACGACTCAGTGCAGCAGTCAGTTTATTCCCGCCCTTGGACCGACGTCGTTAAGTTCAATGGATCAGCCACATGTGGCTACTGCTCATATAGTACTTGTGCTACTCAAAGTCATGGATTTGTTTGCTTGTTCAATGCTCGAGGAATGATAACGATTTTCCGTGATGGACAAACAAGAATCTCTCAGAAGTCCATGAATCATCAATTAGCCTCGTACATAGCACATAGCCCTAGGGGCTCTTGCTGTCCGGCATTTGTTGCTATGGCTGGTGTCGGCAGATGTCGCTCATGTCGACATGAAGATCTAGTTACGGTGACATGCTAGTCAAAACGGAACTGAACTTTCAGTTGCTGACGACTTGCACGACCGTTACGGTTGACATTTGCCACCACCCACTGGAAATTGAGCCTACTGTACTGAGGCATGTGATGAGAAGTCGAGGCCCAACGCAACCTTCTGAACTTGCTAATGGTTCTTGGGCAGGCTTCACTCCTGGACAAGGCTGACGCTGTTCCTTCTCAATCTACATGCAATGCGATACAACATATCTGGCAATTAGAAGCTGCCGAGGTCTATGTGCGGCTGGATTTTCCACTACCCGGTACGGAGACTAATAAACCCGTCAGTGTCTAGTTTGATGAAAAAGATCTGATCACAGTCGACTCTCATCGAAGAAAATGCTATTCGACATCACCTCAAGCCTCAAACCATCCTGAGGGCTGCCGTACTGTACGATTTATGTCTGTTAATAACCCGACCGGCTCACAAGCCACACCATTTCTTAATTCGGAGCTCCGACGCAATGGCTGGCAAGCTGTTTTGGTATGCCATCGGCGAAGACCACCTGGGAGTGTAAGGAAAGAAAACGGAGCATCGTCGTCATGGCGTCATTGCTGATTGTGCGACAAACGCAAGACGGGCATTGAGGTGCCTGAAACGGTGAGGATCGACGATAAAGGTTCTGGACCCCGGTTGACAGGCGGGTGGCGAAAGGCTGGCAGGTACTGTAACATTTGACCCTCTCTTCTCAAGAACCAATGACTTATTAGATTCATGGTTATGATATGTGCCACAATCTTCCCATCTTCCACATTTATTTCTGGTGCCAATTTCGGAAGTAGCCTTATTGCATGTACTGACGACCCGCTTTGTCCAAGAGACGGCATTTCAGAGAGCAACGCAAATCCATCACCAAGTATTTGTAAAGAGCCTATCGGAGCGTTTCACCCGACCAGCACTATTAGGTGTTGTTTCATTGGGTCGGTAGCCTTCAGGAACCCATTCAAGGGTCCCAGATGCGCAGCTGGTGACAGGGCGCGCACATGTCTTTAGTCCAAATGACGGTCTTACGACCGGGAGCCTGGATCCTTGGCCGAACAAAAACCACACCAACAAGGACGATGGAATTGAGTCCTTGGTCAGCGTGGTTCATGTTCATGCGTATGTAGTGGCTTCAACTTGACTTTGGCGGCGTTGGAACTGCGGAGGGTTATACATAAGAGCTTGGAACCCAGCAGCCAGGGTGGACTTGCGAGGGGAAGGCAATTGAATCAGTATCGTGAAGTAGGAGAATCCCATGGTCGATCAGTCAGTTGGGGATTTCCACCATTTGCCTGAACGGTCCCCAGAATCTCCAAGAAAAGCCACAAAATTGCCCAAGTCGTCAGGTCTAAGAGACTGTCTCCAATGAGATACTAGTGTCGCGGGAGGCTTGTGGCCCCGGCGCACTAGTTGTGCTGCAAGAGGCTGGTGGTGACTGCAGTTCTATAAAACCGGATGGATCGACGTTCTTAATAAGGACTGATGCAATATGTCATTGATCATTGATGTTGCTGCTCATGCAGCTCGTACGGTATAGTACTGGCGACAAGGATCGCGCCTAGAAACGGCGTATCTTTAGTCGGCTAGTCGTTAATTATTGCAGGACAGTGACGTCTCAGGATTTCTTACCTGGTGGACGGTTGGAATGGTACCGTAATCGTGATGGTTCTTTTTAACCTCTTCGTGCGGTTGATCATTACTGTGGTTGTGGTGGCCTCTGGTCACAACAATCGCTTCCTTCTGTCCGTTACCGAAAACTTTGACCATAGTTCGTCGACACGGATATGGTCAGGGACTCAATGTTTGGGTCCAGCAGCTGAAATTTTATTCCACAGCCTTGAGTGAAATTGAAATGCCGGGAGGAGACTTGGACCAAGAGGATGGACTAGGCTAGACCCTCCAAACTGATCCTGACCCCCGTCCTTGGAAACCAAGAGAGCCAGTAAAAGAGCTTGAAAGAGAACCGGAGCTCGCCCGGAAAGAGCGCCACATGAACATGGGAGCAATTATCGAGTACGTATCGATGGGTCGCATAGTACCAAGGTGGTAGGTAATGGTGGACCGCAACAGCAGTGGATTATGACACCAAAGAATCTCATATTGACTATTCGGTTACTAATCGAGCCGGTTTTCATTGAGAGGAATTAACTTTAGCTTTTTTTTTTTTTTTTTTTTTTTTGCAAAAGGATACGTACTTGTAAGCCTACTGGCGGGTCTGTCGCGCGTGTCGATCAGATCTCAGGGACCTCCACCCTACCGCCGTCGGCTCTTCCCAGTATTGCTGATCCCTTCCTTGTAAAGCTTTGAAAGTCGTCGCAAAGCTTGAGTGGCGATAGCTTCGTACGTGTCGCTGAATCGCGAGCGGCTATTGCTTCTTATCGTGGCTTACTGCATGTATGTACCGAAGAATTGCGACAGCTGCGTGATTTGAAGTTGGTTGCTTAACGTTGGGTATCAGGACAACAAAGCAAGCGCATTTGGCTATCATATAATTGGTATTGAAATGCGCCAAGTCTCTCTTTGTTTGTCAGGTGTTCGTGATTTGGAAGATCAAAAACTCCAGTACTAATAAACGCCAAAGAGCACTAACTAGATGAATAAGGCAGTCGCTGCTCAGGTCTTGAACTGTACCTACCTATCCGTAGGTACTGTACATACAGGGCCGTACCTACTATATTTGCTACAGCACTGTAGCATTACCCAGAGTCAAAAATCTGGGGCAGGAACGACTTGTCGGCCCCTAAAAGACAAATCACGAGACGGTGGCAAAACGGTTCCTTCTTGCCAGCGGGACTGGGAGTTTTGCGTTCCCATCCTGGACGGTTCAACACCATCTCCTGCGACAACCTTGATCACACAAGCCAACGTCAGAGTCAGCGTCTCCAGGCCCGTTTTATGTTTCATTACGTTTCAAGCCACCAGCATCATTGACAACCGTCTACATATGCAAGTGCTTTGCAGTATATTGTCATCTTGTACCTTTGAGCGTCCACGATGTACACAATTACTAAAATACTGGGCATCGCTCTGGATGTCGTTCCAAGCAAGTAGGGAATTATTGGTGTACAGGCATGCACTCATACCTTACCCCTACCTGTCTTACCTCAAGAAGAGCTTATCCGCAAGGCCTTCTTCCATGAACGCAGAGACCTTTTGATCTCGGAGATTGTACCTCCCCGTAGAACCCACTAACATCCGTTTCCAGGGACCTCTCTGCCTTGAACACCACACAACTTGACTTCAAGGAAAGCAATTCTCCACAGCAGCAACATGTTTACAGTGCAGCAGAAAGACCTGCATGCAAATGCGCCGCATCATTGAGGCCTTGGCCTTGAAATGTCGACTTTACGGACACTCTGCCAATGATCGCTCCACCTATACACTTCATCTCAAGGTTTCCCCGTCCGCTATCGAAACGCCCCCCCCGTTCACTTAACTCGAATTAGGTTCTGCTGTGGCTGTTCCTGCTTGGACCCTGTTTCTTTGCTACCGGCACCGTTTCTCGGCTCGAGCGCTTGCTTCCAATCACAATTCCGAATAACCTCGCGACTACGTTCTTAATGTAAAGTTGTGGCACTCGGTACCTGAATGTGTTCGTCAAGATGGTGGACCGATGGATGGTGGCGGAAATGGTAGCTCTTTATGTGACCTAAGCCACCAGCGTCTGACGAGGCAGTAGTCTCCCAACTTACATATTACCACTCCAGCCGAGCAGGGGACTCTGTCACTTTATGCCGAACCTGATGGATATACAGTACTGACCAGTATCTGGGTCATTGTTGATTAGTCTCGCTTACGGCCAAGTATACCGTCCGTGGTTACTTCGCGGCAAGCTCCATCGTGTGTCTTAACGGCCTCTCGAGACCTTTGATCTTGCTCGGTTCTACCATAGCACCACCATATCGTCCTGGTAATAGCTACACTTATCCTTACCTACTCAACTCTCGTCCGAGCTCTCTTCCTCCACTTCCTCCACTCACTCCTCCACCGACACGGCCCTAGCAAATTCCCATCTTCGAGCTGTGCTAACTTGGAGATCGCCCATCACATTTCCCATCTGTCCTACAAATCTGTGGCTCACACCCCCATGGGCCTATCCTACTAGCACCCCTTCACTTGGGCTCGTTTTGGTCATTTATTCCCTTTATCCCTGCGTGTGTCCCTGCCATACAGTAACTTCCAAGCCTTCCACGAGCCCTAGCTTCGGAAGCTTTGACTGTTGGCCACTCGCTATCTCCGTTGTTAAAGCCTTCTGCTGTCAAATCGTGGGTTTAGATTTTGCCCCTCGCCCCTCCGAAAGCTTCTCTAGTCTGGCATTCCCTTAGAGGCCGTTTTTCTTTTGAATGTTCCTGATGCTTGAGGAATTGCTTTTGTCAATCCACTTACACCTTCAAGGACACTCACTTGCAGCTTTAACAAGGCTGGCATAGTCCTAACAGGATTCAAAGGTCGTATACACCCCTTCGCAGGCGCTTCCTTCTTATTTCTACCAGTACACTGTGAGGCCTACAGCCACTAGATTTCGCCGTCTTGTGCTGCTGTAAGTGCTTGTGCGTTGAGCCAACTGTGTGGCTGACCGCCGACTCGGGAGGCGGATTTGCTGCACTTCGACACTTCACCTCAAGCAGTCCACTGGTCCCTGGACTAACTCCATATCCCGGTTACGCCAAAAGGAAACATAGTCAGTGCCCATTATCGATCCTATCATCGCTTCAACTCTTTCCCTCTTCGAAAACTTGGCACTGGACTCGAAGGTGTTCAACGACTTCACTAGTTTCCCCGTGGGGCAATACACGCCTTTCTTCGAACGCATTCTCCAGGAACTGTCTTTACCACTACCGCCACTTGGGTTCTCTGGGATTACATACAAGACGAAAGAGCTATAATTTCGTCTTCTTGGACCAGAGTCGTAGGGCCCATACTATCCCCCACCCTTGAGCAACGTTGCCGGTTCTGACACATTCTCGGCCACAAAATTGCTCGATATCCCCCCCTCTCCATTTGTTCCTTAGCATTGGTCAGTCACAGACACCATAAAAAGGCTAGATCATTGTTTCTTGAGAACAAACCCTGTTCACTTGTGGCTCTGGCTAGCAAGTATACGGATATTCGCCAGAAACGTCAACGACTGACTTCCTCTTGTTGGGTCGTCTGAACGCTATCTACTCCCGAAGTACTGCATTAAAGGTACTATAACCTCTCTTGCAAAAAAAGCAATCCATAACATCTACAGTGTCGGACTTGGGCCGTTTGCTAACGCGAAGCAATAGCAGCTGTCCTATCATCGCAGTTAGATAACACACACGAAGCAACTCAAATGGGAGAAATAGCTAGCGCCCAAGTCTCAGACTCGGTGGCACTCGAACAGGAAACTACTAAGGTCGTCGATACGGTAGCAACTGGGGGTCATCCGCCTTCCCAAGGCGAGTCAGAAACTATTCAGAATCACGAGCTTTCTCCACGGTCCCAAAAACACTCTGCTGCGTCTCAGAACGCTTTCGCAACACAGTTCAACATGTCTCAACCTCCCTCGGGCCCTCGACCGAGGCCATATAACATGGCACCCATGGCCAACGCTCTCCCTCCGATGGGCTTCCGACCTGGACAGTATCCTCCAACTACCCAGCAAAGCATGAACCACGCAGGGTCGCCGCCAATGATGCAGCATATGTCACAGTTTCCTGGGCATCCAGCAGTTCCAGTCGCTGGGCAGGGTTACTATTTGCAACCGCAAATGGCGCCATACTACGGGAATCAGATGCCTCAAGCTCAAGCAACACCTGCAATGGTTCAGAGGCAGAACATGGCATATTTCCCTAACCAGGTGATGATGAGCCCTCAGCAATCGACTTACTACTACCCTCCCGGTCCCCAATACCAGCCTCCTGCGCAACCACTGCTAAACGGCAGCGTCCCTGGTCACTATCAAGGTGGGGGATCTATGCCAAATGAACCACGAATCATGCCACAGCAGGCAGATTATGGAGTAGTTCACCCACAACCTTTCAAGCAGGGACAAGGTAGGACTGGGAAGCAATCTCCTCCCAAGACTGGGCTAAAGAAAACCTCAGATGGGTCAGAGAGAGAGAGACGACAGAGTGCAGTGCGAGGCCCTCCTAGAAAGCCGCGACAGAGTGGTGAGATAACCTACCTGGATGGCCTGTGAACATTTACTAAAGTTACGCACCAGGACACGCGATCTGGATTGGAAATCTTCCTCCACAGACTGACCTTATGAATCTTGTCCGCCACGTTTGCAAAGAAACGTCGGGCTTGGAGTCCCTTTTCCTCATCTCTAAAAGCAACTGTGCATTTGCCAACTTCAAGGACGAGGAAACCTGTAGCGCGGCACAACAGAAGCTACACGACTCGAAATTCCAATCGGTTCGCCTTGTCAGTAGGCTGCGCAAGAGTACAGTGGAGGGTGCCGCTGGTGTGACAGCCCCAACTGGCCCATCGGTGACCACAGCGGCACTAAAGACCGACCCAGCACCAGACAAGTCGCAAACGGATAGCGAGGTGCTTGACCTAGGAGCTGAGTCGACAGGAGCTCACAAGTCAGGTGTTGCTGGCGATGCCTCCCCACAGAAAGACAAATTCTTCATTCTGAAGAGTTTGACGGTTGAGGATCTCGAGTTGAGTGTTACCACCGGCATTTGGGCTACTCAATCGCACAATGAGGATGCACTAAACAATGCCTTCAAAGTACGTTGCTATAACATCATTCTCCGCTGAAGTGTACAAAAACTGACTGGTCGCAATAGGTCGCTGACAGCGTTTACCTGGTGTTCTCGGCCAATAAATCGGGCGAGTATTATGGCTACGCTAGGATGGTATCGCAAATCAACGAAGACCCTGCAGCAGCCATTGAGTTTGCGCCAACCGCCCAAGCAACCAGCGATCTTGACCTTCCGAAAGCTATACCGACCGAAGCGACTGAGCAAGCTCCTAAGGGACGCATCATTGACGATTCTGCCAGGGGTACGATCTTTTGGGAAGCTGATCGAGAGGATTCGGAGACATTATCAGATGGGGAGAGTGAAGCTGAAGTGACGGACACCAAGAGCAATGCTGGGGAGGAAAATCCTGCTAAGACGTGGGGAAAGCCCTTCAAACTAGAGTGGCTATCTACAAGCCGGCTACCGTTCTATCGCACACGAGGGCTGCGCAACCCATGGAATTCGAACCGCGAGGTGAAGATTGCACGAGATGGTACAGAGCTTGAACCATCAGTTGGGCGAAGGCTTATCGGACTTTTCAACCGTGTGCAGAGCCCAGAGACGGTTCATCAGGGCGTGCGGGTTCCCATGGCTATGATGCAAGGCTTCGCCCCAGTACGACCATACGGACAATGAGGGCTGGATTGGACATGAGACGGGTTCTCTAAATGGTGTTCTCTATCTTCGACTATTGCAGTGTCCCTACAAGTGGACTTGCCGAGACGATATTTCAAAGGCACGAGGATATGATTTTGGAATCTATGCAGGGCATAGTTGGCATGTTACTATGGACAACATCATTCATGGCTATTACAATTGTAACTATACGGCATTTTAGGTCTTATTATGATAACTAGCTAATATCCAAGGGGTTTGGTGTTGTGGCAACAATAGGGTGCATAGTAACTGATCGTGATCTGAGGTTTTGGCCGGGACAGCCAAATGTCGAGACTAATCTGACATGGTCAATTAGAAGGGTCAAAACTGGCTTTCTCTCGAGTTGTCAGGTACCAGGTGGCAACGGCCTGTCCGGATGGTTCATCAGTGATTCCCCGTTGCTTTCCGTGAGCGGGCCGCTGTTCCCATGTCCGAATTAACTCGGGGCGTATCGTTGACGTTGTATGTTAGTGGAGATCAGTCGGTACGTATTGATTTAATTTAGATCAAAACGATAAGACAAGGAGCTGATGTGAGGTTGGGAGCGTTGTGGCAACGTTGTGGCTGATACAAGAGCCACGGTGGGGTGCGTTTTGGGGTTGTTGGTTGTCTTTCCAGAGAGGGTAAAAGAGCAACTGGAACCAATATTGATTCCGCGCTAAATAATTTAATGACCGAGCACAGAAAACTGTCAAGTCGCCCCTGTCCCCTTGAGCTGGGATTTGGAGTAACTTAGCTTAGCTTTCTGGGGCAGGCAGTGCTGTGAGTGCTCTGACCTGCCCGACCTGACGTGCCTGCGCTAATAGCCTTAGCAGCACAGAGCGTCATGGACTACGTCATGTTCTAGACCCTGCTGATCCGAACTGGAACGGGCGAGACCCTGACCCTTGGACTTTATCCCCACCGTCTCCATGTGGGGGTCGGCATTTGACATGATGGTGATCCTGATCTTCTTCCAAAATGCATCAAGACCCAAGTATGTACTGTACTTGCTTACCATCATTAAAAATCATCATCGGAAATGACAAAGCACAAAGCCAAGAATCATAGTGACAGCCACTGAATCATTATCGCGACCGATGAAATACAATACATACAATTACCCTTCGTCTCTGTTCTCTTTGTTTCGGTGCAGACATCGTGTGTCTCTACGTCATATTTTGGCTTGAAGAATCCCGATGCCATCTCGATCCGTGTCGATGTTACTTTAAGCATGGACCCTGGTTTTTCCTTAGAATATTCAAGAAAACGTGGCTTTCATATGTCATTGAGTTCCTCTTTGATCAATTCAAGGTCACGATTGAATTAACTTGGAATTCCTGGTTCTTTCGACAATTTGGTCTGAGTTACATGCCAGTCTTGACTTGAGCGCCTTTATCGATTCAAGAGCTCTTTTAATGTTGCCTTTTGTCATGAATCCAGTACAGTATTTGTCTTTATAATATTCTCTACTAACAATTGGTATAGATCTGAATCGATTACAAAGATTGTTAGCCGTTGCTGTCCAGGCTGATCCTGTTCCCTCCCGATCGATACCTCGCCGATACAATAAGATGTTCTCATCAAAGATGATGCATGATACTTTCTTTACATATTCATGAAGCTATGGGTATATGGAGACACTAAGTGGCCTCATATAGTTGCCTGTTTATGTGTTGGGTATGACCATTGTCTTCCTCAATGAGCCGCTCGTTATAGGTTTCATTCGTTGTATTGCTGCCGATAGCAGCGGTATTCCTCGACGACTACCCTGATACATCAAGTGATGTTCCAGATCTCAAGCTTCGTTTGGTCCTGAACATGGCCGTTCTTGGAAATATTTGAACTGTCTTGTGTTTCCATCCCATGCTTGTTAAATGTGGTTTCGGCTCGAGGGCGCACGCTTGCTGGAGACTCAAGTGTTTCTTCACCGCTCGAATTTCAGTCAGCTGTTAGACATCTTGGGTCCTTATTCGGTTTACCATGACGATTAGAAAGTCTCTTCATGCATCCCATGGACAATGTCCTTCTGCCGTGGTGGAAAAGTCGATCATCCGGCCTAGGACGTTGAATCCTTGGCACGATCAAAGATAAGGCATGCCGATGGATGCTTGGAAATGGGATTATAAACGCTTGGCTTTAGTCAACTGGAATACATGGTGTTGGATGAGGGGCATTCTGCATGATTCGTCGTCCGGCCAAGCTAATTCAACCCTCGTTGTGTTGACAACGAGTGGGTTGTTCCTCTCTCCTGGCTCTCGACGCCATTATTTCGACGCCGATTCCCGTTGTCCAGCCTTTCAGAGTATTTATATTATTGGCAAACCTTTCTGCTGGTTCTCACGGGCTCGTTGTTTTGCTTGTTTGTCCCCAGTGCTGCTAGTATCAAATAGTCTTTCCCTCAATACACACCTGGATTCAACTTGACATTATACCAACAGTGATAGCATTCATCTGTTTTACATAACATATATGTATCCTGTCTCTCAAGTGTCTGCTGCTGTCGAGATTTTTTCTTTTGGTTTTGTTGACGAAGGGTCTGATGCCTGACTCTTCAACATCGACTACATCCTCGACACTTTGATATAATGTTAGCAAGATGTAACAACAACTTCACCACTACTCCGGATACTCAGAAACATAAACAAATTCACTTTTTTATTTGTTACAATATTTTGATTAATTTGTCATCAGCAAAATGTTTCTAGCGGGTAGCCACCAACTTGAACGGTGAATAGAGGTTGTGTGTTTAAGCGGCTCATGTGCGAGACCTCACTCATTTCAATCAGTTGAACGATTGAAACCCATTCTAAATACAACCAATGAACTAAACCATTAAGCTTGATACCGAATCTCAATAGCTGCTGAAGTAGTTAAACTCTTTGATGGTACAAAGGTATAGGGTAAGCTAGAAAATCACTCGCAATGTTATGTAAGCAATCGTCGTGCACGGATCATGTCATGGAATCTGAACTTCATGATTCGATCCCGGACCATTTCGTCCGTATCGAACATCAATGGAAATCACAAAGAATCGATCACTCGTCAACATCAGTCAATTTGAAGAGATTTTGGAACTTCAAATACGTCGGGTGTAATCTTGAGAAAATTCTATGATATCCAATATTGGAATCTCAATGTTGCGAATGCTGTGTTCTTGCTGGGCTGGTAATCTCTGGAACCTTCTATCGTGATCCAGCAGTTTCTTGTCAGTGCTAACAACCAACAGAGGCCGTGATGCCTCGCCTATTCGTATGATTTGATGTCAACATTGCATCGAATGCTTCGCTTAACTTCTTTGTAAAGTTTCTATGCCCCTCTTCTGCAGTCGTGGAATTTCTAGAACCCCAAAGTAGCAGGTTTCGTCGAGCTTTCGCGAAAAGTAAGGAAGCTCCCATCTCCATCACATCTGCCTCATCACCAAGTATAAAACAAGCCTTCTCTTCCTCCAAAGTTGGACTTCATTCTTCATCAGAACACAAGCAAACAAACAATCACAAGCAATCAACACTCGCCAACAACCACTACTTCAAAACTCTCTACGCACTCTTGCGACTCAACACTCTCAAGCACACTACCACTATCACTTTGAATCAACTCATCTTCAAACCCATCAACAGCACAACAAACACAATGGCTTTCTTCCCCCGTAACCTCTACAACTCCTCCGACGCTTCCTTCACCCCCCTCTTCCGTCTCCTCGACGACTTCGACAGCTACTCTCGCCAGGGCGGACAGAACGGAAATGGCACTCGCCGCAGCGGCCTCAGCCACTGGCAGCCCAAGTTCGATGTCCGCGAGACCGGAGAGTCCTACGAACTCCACGGTGAACTCCCCGGTATGAAGAAGTCTGATGTTCACATTGAGTTCACCGAACCTCAGACCATGCTCATCCGCGGCAAGACCGAGCGCACCTACACTGCTGGCACTCCTCCCGCTGGCCTCGTCGAAAGTAGCGAAGCCCAGGGCGCTATCACCGAGGGCAGCGAGGAGCACAAGAATAACCACCACGCTACCGTCGAGGATGAGGAGCAGGCCAAAGCCCATGAGACCAGCACTGAGGTCACCCACCAGCAACAGAACAATGACGTTCAGAAGAAGCCCGCTGATCAGTCCAAGTACTGGCTCACCGAGCGCAGCTTCGGCGAGTTCTCTCGAAGCTTCAACTTCCCCACTCGAGTTGATCAGGACAACGTTTCTGCCAAGTTCAACGATGGTATCTTGAGCATTGTTGTTCCCAAGGCCAAGAAGCACGAGTCTCGACGCATCAACGTTGAGTAAACTCAACCACATAACAAACTACCGATCTCAATAATGGAGCGACATATTCAAAGGTTTATCTTGTTCTGGGATCAGCAATGAACCGATTTTACGACATTAGCTTGCATGGAAAGGGTGTTTGGAAGTTTATTAGCATGTTGACTGTAGGCCAATTTGGCCATTCGCTCTTTGTGAAGTAGCAAATAATAATTTATTACATTTAAACAAACAAACTGTATTCTCCAGTGCCTGAAAAACCAGCGATATGTTCATCATGGAGTGTCTGCGATGGATGCCTAGAAGGTATTGTTCCATAAAGCCTAAGTTGTAGGAAATGAGAGGCCACTTACAAATACACTCGGCCGAAATTATCACTATTCCTTTTATGGTTCGTAAAGATGGGCCATGGTTTTGAACAGTCAACGACACGTGACTTGGCGTAGCTTGGTGGCGCTGCTGCCTCCCATTAGACGCGTCCCACCGCGCTTTCCCTTAACTCTTCCCCCCTTCTTTTTGCCTCTTGACTATTTTTTCTCCTCTACACTCAAAAAATCTATTTGTGATTCCTTTTTGTGATATCTACAACCTGAAAGAGTATACCCGCAGTCGCAATGAGTGAGGAGTACGACGAGGCTCAGATGGGCGAGGAAGGCGGCATGCCCGGCCCTGGCGCCCCCACGCCATTATTCGCTCTCGAGGTAAGATTTCTGCAAAGTCCAATTGTGATGCTGGCTAACATGTTATTTCAAGGGAATTGCTGGCTTGACAAAGAGGGATATCCAGCTTGTCATCGATGGAGGCTACAACACTGTGGAGTCCGTGGCTTACACACCACGACGAGTACTGGAGCAGATCAAGGGTATTTCTGAGCAGAAGGCGACCAAGATCCTAGCTGAGGGTATGTAAGTTACCTTTGTTGCGGAAAACTATTGCTAACAACAGGGTAGCTTCCAAACTTGTTCCAATGGGCTTTACTACAGCTACAGAGATGCACCAACGTCGTAGCGAACTCATCTCCATCACTACTGGATCAAAGAATCTCGACACACTTCTCGCGGGCGGTATCGAGACCGGATCAGTCACCGAACTGTTCGGTGAGTTCAGAACAGGAAAGAGTCAGATTTGTCACACACTAGCTGTAACCTGTCAATTGCCCTTCGACATGGGCGGTGGCGAGGGAAAATGCATGTACATCGACACTGAGGGCACATTTCGACCTGTGCGATTGCTAGGAGTAGCCAACCGATTCGGTCTCTCGGGCGAAGAGGTTCTCGACAACGTCGCATACGCGCGCGCTTACAACTCTGATCATCAACTTCAATTGCTCAATCAGGCTGCCGCGATGATGTGCGAGACCCGGTTTTCTCTTCTCATCGTTGACAGCGCGACATCACTCTACAGAACAGACTTCTGCGGTCGTGGCGAGCTCTCAAATCGACAGACTCATTTGGCCAAGTTTATGAGGACGCTTCAGCGCTTGGCAGATGAGTTTGGTATTGCAGTGGTCATTACAAATCAAGTCGTGGCTCAGGTTGATGGCGGCCCAAGCGCCATGTTCAACCCCGACCCCAAGAAGCCTATTGGTGGTAACATTATTGCCCACGCCAGTACAACAAGAATCAGTCTCAAGAAGGGCCGTGGTGAGACTCGTATCGCCAAAATCTATGACAGCCCGTGTCTCCCAGAGAGTGACACACTATTTGCCATTGGTGAGGAAGGTATTGGCGACCCAGCGCCCAAGGATATGGAGAAGGATTAATTTACGATCGATGATTTGTATTTGTACGAGCGCTGGAGTATGTGGTGATGATTACTTGCACGATTACTGGCTGGCGCAGATTTCAATGGTCGTTTTATGAGTGGCTTTTTTTTTTTTTTTTTTGGAATGGTATGGAACTGTTCTGGGAAGGAGTACGGACTATGGGAATGATTACCTAACATAGTAGTGAATTCTCTTTAATGAAAGCAACTGTCACCAATGATTTAACTTGACATCTAGTAAAAGAAAGGCAACACTGTAGTCTGTAGGTAGACGCGCGGTGCCTAGTCTTGATATTTCATTATAATTCGTGGTTCAGTGAGCCAGAGCTGATTACCTTTCTCGGTTAGCGCGGTCGCGACCAACAGTTCCACCTCAGAAATTCTGCTAGGCAACGCGACCGCACTTCGCTAAGTCTGTCTACCACTTTGCGACCATCACATTGAAGACATCGCCCAGCCCACGACACCATCCCGTCACGATCGATTCGATTTATGGGGTCGAAATGGACTCAGGCGATACGCAGTATGTCTTTAAAGAGACAAGAGTAAACCTCGACCCTCAGACGGCTAATTCTGTCGTTACGATCCGAGTACCATCGAATTCGATCCACGGCCGAACCCATCGCAAAGCGGCAGGAGAAGGCAATTCAGAGGACGAGACAACATTTCGAGTGAAAAACTTGGCGACTTCTTCATCTATCTATCATCGAATTTGGCACGATACACCCCGTAGCTTCCTCTGGCGAGTTCTTGAAGATGGTACACTACTCAGCATTCGGGCTGTCGACGTCTGCAAGAAAACACAAGCCGCCGACTTTCCTCTTTTCTTGAACTTCCACTTCTCGGTGCCAATCCAGCCAGGATGTGTGGCTTTCTCGGACCACGAAGAGCATGACTCGCTTTGTGTTTTTGTTCTCGATCAGGCATATCAATTGTACAGCTTCACTCTTCGACCGGATTTCTTCAGAAAGAGATCGGCTGTCGATGCCGGGCTCGCTGATTTGGGCAAGGTCCAGGCGCCAGCAGGATTGGGCTTCAAGCATCCACACCGTATGATTGCTGTGAATGCGGAAAGTCTGCTGGTGACGGTTAATGATGGAGGAATGATCAGATTAGATAAAAACAAGGCGAATGACGGTGAGTCGCTGAAGGATTGAGAATCGGAAAACAGAATGCTAATTTCTACAGTAACATCCTCTAATGTTTGGAGAGAATCATTCTTCAACGTGCAGGGATGGGCACAGAACCTTCGAAGTCTTCTTCCCTTCCAAGGGAAGCACACGATTAAGCACGGCAAGATCAATATGGAATACAGCTCAGCCACCTCAATCCAGGTCACCAGCTTCGGTTTAGAGGACAGCCTATTTGCGATCACCGTCTGTCTCGATCACCGAATGCGAATTTGGAACATCGACGATGGTCAGATTCTCTACACAAGCGATATCCTGAATGCCGAGAGGAACCCTCAGGAGATTGGCAAGTGGGCCATTGACCCAACACAGACAAATTTGGTTCAGATCGTGGGTAGGAACCGCGGTAGTAGAATTTGCGCGACGTACTCACCTATCGGCGCCGGAGAATTCAAGTTTTGGAAGATCACAGCAAAGAATGCGAACAGTATTGTTGTTGAAGACATCTTCCCAAAGAACTCGTTGGTCCCCGTCACACCATCTTCTTCTGACGTATGGACTCTCGCCGACTTCGTCCTATCGTGTCCTGCTGAGAGCGCTATTCAAATCTGGACCCTTTGGAAGAACAACATGACATACAGGGTGCAACGGCTCGAAGTGGATCGTAAGAACATCTCACAGAGCTGGAACGAGAATTGGGATGGTGTTTACGCAGACAATTTGATCCAGGCTGCTGATGGGTCTGGCCCTTCCGATCCAACTGATGTCACCGAGAAGTGGCTTCAACTCATTTTGAAGCCCGGTCAGTTTACTAAAGCAACCCTCGAGGCAGCACTGTCGATCTATGAGCGAGGCTTTGGAAAATCAAAAGAGACTGGCAAGGGCAGGGGGCTGGCTGAGGCGATTTGCTCCATATTGGGATCAACTGCAACACTGGATCGGGGCTCTTCGGGCATGATGGAGTATGAAACCTTCCGCGCGGCGAGTGAGGCCCAGTGGTTGAGATTCTACCGTCTACTGCTTGAATTGGATAAGCAACGAGGAGAAGCACTCGGATTGACCCTCGATCCTAACACAGGTCTGATCTGGGTTGTCTGCGCCGATTTCCTGTCGGCCATCAGGGAATGCAGCAGCCTAGAGCGTCTGTACCATAACCTGTCTTCACCTGAGGAAGACCAGCTGGCTCAAGCGGCCTTGATCGGATCGGGTCTTAACTTTGTGGACGGTTTCCCCGAATACTTGGTCCAATCTTGCCAGGCTACGCTGCGACCCGAGCTATTTGAAGACTCGTCCAAGACAGACCTCGAACGTATTCAGTACTTCTCCGATAAGTCTGGCTTCTGGCGAGGGATCACTGATGATGACTGCAATCAGGTTGTCGACGTTCTTGGTCAAAACTTCAGCACGGTGACAGATGACCTATACACAGACGTGATGAATCTCATTTCTGCTCCTGAAGAGGCCAGGACACGTAACCTACGTCACCCTCTTACTGACTTTGGAAAGAAGTTGGTCGTAAAGGCGGTTCAAGACAGTATTGAGTTGCAATGGAGGATTTACTTCAGCCAGTTGATCCTTCTTGTTCACATGGAATTTGAATTCGACAACGACACGGACATCCTTCACAATCGAGTCGATGTTGGCAACGTGTTCAGACAGCTTATCGCGGCTCTGCGACGCCTGGAGCTGTTGAAATGGCTCGCCTCGACCGAGCTCGCAGTGCCCAACAACCGAGACAAGAGCGAAAATGGCGCTGTTTCAAAGAGAACCGTTGAGGAATCTCAGTACGTGACCGCACTTGAGGCGAATGTTGGTCACCTACTTGGTTTCGCCAGCAAGGGTGAACCTCTTGCTACTGGTATCACTGACCTGGTCACCAACCTGTGTGCCCCCGACAGCGATATTGAGGTTTCCCCAGCACTGGTTCAGTGCTTCCTTATAAAGCGAGAGAGGTCGGATCTGGCTCTGGATATCGCGCCTTTCTGTGATCAGAACCCCTTCTCAACATACGTTCAAGGTCGTCTGCAGCTGGCCTTGAAGGACTTTAATACTGCAGCTATTTATTTCAGAAAGGCAGCCATTGGAATGAGTAAGTCGGTTCCTCTTGCCGTAATAACGTTGACTGACGCCTCTATAGGCACGGAAAACATTGAGAGCGATCGTCACAGCAGTGGCCTACTGGATGATACTGAGTGGAACCTCCTCAACCACGGCCCTGCAAAGTACTACTCACATATTGTCGCCTTGTTCGAGAAGCAAAAGGCTTATTCTTACGTGATTGAATTTGCCCGACTAGCTATGCAATTCCTTGGAAATAAGCAAGATGCTATGTTTACTAAGACAGACATGCAAAGCCGTTTGTTCAATGCTGCAGTTGCGACGTCACATTTCGAGCTTGCTCACACAACGCTGGTGTCAATCAAGGACCAGGCAATGAAGATTTCAAACCTGCGCAAACTGGTGGACAGGATGTGTGCAACTTATCACAATATCGAGCTCGTCTCTTTGCCATTTCCTGGTCTGCAGCAGGAGGTTGACGATATCTTGACGCAGAAATCAAAGGCTACATTGGATGTTATAGAAGGATTCCCCTACCACCAGGTGCTCTACTCATGGCGAATTAAGCACAACAACTACCGCGGCGCTGCATCAGTCGTTCTGGACCGAATTCACAAGCTACGAAGTTCTGGAGAAGGTGACGAAGCCACGGGAGATGACATCTTGGACACGCCTGTGACCAGGCAATACCTCCTGCTCATCAACGCTCTCAGCTGTGTCGATTCCAAACAGGCTTGGGTCTACGATGAAGCCCCAGCTGGCTATGGGCAGAACGATGCGGTGAAGCGCAAGGTGGTTTCACTGGCGGATATCAGGAAGCAGTACCAAGATGAGCTGGACCGAATCGCAGCAATTCACAACAACCAGTTTGGCTTTGAGGCGGATGACGTTATGGAAATTTCATGAGCGCAGAATAAGGAAGGATATGTTAGGCCAATTCATGTAGACTAAGGGGTGTATTCTTTCAAAATACGGAGGGGCGCGATACCTCGGACATGTTTATATTTATTGGGATGGATCATTCATGGTGGAATTGATTAATTTGTTTCGCGGTTGGTTTGGTTTTAAACGAAAAATAAAGAACTACAAATCTTCCATCATCTTGCTCTTCCCTTCTTGAAACCCGAAACGCCAGGACCGATGCTTAAAGGACGCGCATGAAGCTGACAGTGAATGTACATCAGACGAACAGCTGGGTTCTGTTTTTATCATGCCTGGGCGGTCACCGCCTTGTTCTCAGGTAGTGATGATGTACCAGCGTTTAGCATAGGAGCCGCGTCAGGGGCTTGGCGGTACAGAATAATCTCTGACTGCTTAAAGTATCGCCGAGCATCTGCGATTCGGTTAGGTGGGCGTGGTTTGAGATGACGGGTTGAACTGGAACTTGACTGACCTTCATCGATAAGAACTAAGCTGAGATAATAACGCGTGGAGAACTTCTTGTTGACATCGCGGAAAGTGGGTGTCAGGTCGAAACCACCGAGGAATAGTCGGATAGGAATTGTCTCTCCTCGTGAGGGCGAACCGTCCATGATCTCGAAGCGCACAAGGGTCTCGCTTTCGTTATATTGGTTAGGCGCAGCACCCGTTGTCTCTCTCCTGATAATGGACAGCTCCATGTGCTTGATCTTGAGGCGAACGAGCAGGAAGTAAATGCGACCGACAATAACATCCTTGAGGTGGTACTTGCTCTTGCTGTACTCAAACTCAATGTGTAGACAGTCCTCGATACCAACGTCCATCTTGATACTGCTGTTCATCTCAGGAGGAATGCGATAGCTGTAAACCCAGATATCCTTCTCGCGGATGACGTCGGCCATGCGGCGCGAGACTGTGACGCGGACGAAATAGCGCAGCTTGACGTTGATGCCATTGTATGATTCGTACTGCTTCTCGACGTTCTTGAAGTTGAAGTCGAATGTCTGGGGGTGCTGGAGCTCGCCAGGCGCAGCGAGTTCTTGATTCAGAGACAAAAATTCGTAGTGGTTACCGCGGTCAAAGAACATCTCTATGCGACATGTCAGTCAGTATTGGGAGTATCGGCGAAGCGCATATGAGCTTGTAGGCCCATCGTGGTATAAAGGGGTTGGTTGCGTACCTATCGTGCCGATGAATTGGACCTTGATACCAGTATGCTCGAGCCTCTTGCCATCCTTGGGGCGAACAGTGACAGCACCCTTAACAGACTCGCCATCCATAAAGAGGGGCGCCTTCTCGCGACGGTTCTTATCGAGCTTAACATCGACCATAGAACGATCATCGGTGTCGTCGAGGACAACGTCGATATCGACGGGAGTCGCGAAGAAGTACGACATGGCAGGCGATTTGACCGAGTCTGTTGTCTCTTGCCCCTGCTATCTGGAGGATGTCGTGAGGTAAGGCTGAGGTTGGCGCAAGCTTCGCTTCGCTTGGTGATAGTGGGATGGCTGGGCTGGTCTGAGCTGGGTGGTTCGGTGAGGAAGTCGGAGGTCGGCGGCGCTGACGTATCGGCCGGGGGAGACAGGGGACCGATCAAGACCCACCCGAGCTTGCCGTGAGATGAGACTTGATCAGAGCCCGACTTGAATATGAGTTATATAGACGGAGTGTATGTGAATTGGAGATTAATTTATAAAAATTCGAAAATTGAAGGTATCAAGCAGTATATAGAGTTGCTATCTACATGGTCTCCCTACCAAGACTGTTCACATTATGAACAAGAGGTCTTGTCAAGGCCAATTCCTAAAGACAATGGCATTTAATTGGCTCAAATCAGCTTCTAACAAAGCTCAGAGGGGTAGTTGAGAGAAACGAGCAATCTCACATCACGTGCTAGGTCACGTCTTTTGGTGGGCAGCAAATCACTAGTGCGGTCGGTTGCGACTTCCCCACCAGAATTGCCCTCACGTGGAAAGAGCGAGCCCTACCTCTGGCCTTTACCTGGAACTTTTCCTGCCCACAGATTCCCAAAAATTCGCGGACGGCTCTAGATACCCTCAACCCCCGACATCAACACCTCACAGCCGGCAGGATGAAGTACATTCACTCCCAGGAGCTCCTTGAGATCCCCGAGGGGGGTACGTTGCGCCCATTTTCTTTTGATTCCTGATCTCGTCGCCGTCGCCCACTCGAATAATTCATTTTCCCGGAATCAAGGTTACTGGAGTTTTGCCCGCGATTGAAAGCTGCGCACACACGACGTCAAGACGAAATGCACTGCGTTCTCGCAATGGGGAGCTACTGTATCATTTTTTCCGGGGGAACTTGTTCACGGGCAGGCGAAAATATCGAGAAATGTTAACTCACAAGATCCGAAATGCTGACTCGTCTTGTGCCTACAGTCAAGGTTGCCATTAAGTCGCGAATTGTCACCGTCGAGGGTCCCCGCGGCAAGCTGGTCAAGGATCTCAGCCACTTGGCCGTCAACTTCACCAGCCCCAAGAAGAACCAGATCTCCATCGAGATTCACCACGGTGTCCGCAAGAATGTCGCTACCCTCCGAACTGTCCGAACCCTCATCAACAACTTGATCGTCGGTGTCACCAAGGGCTTCAAGTACAAGATGCGATACGTCTACGCCCATTTCCCCATCAACGTCAACGTCTCCAAGAACGCCGAGACCGACTTGTTTGAGGTTGAGATCCGAAACTTCATCGGCGAGAAGCTCGTCCGCCGCATTGTTATGCACCCCGGTGTTGAGGTTGAGGCTTCTACCACCCAGAAGGATGAGCTCGTCCTCTCTGGTAACTCTCTCGAGAACGTTTCCCAAAGTGCTGCCGATATCCAGCAGATCTGCCGAGTGCGAAACAAGGATATCCGAAAGGTAAGAAGATTTGGTCAACGCTTGGTTGTGTGGTATGGAGATGCTAACCCGGTCACTTTTAGTTCTTGGACGGTCTGTACGTCTCCGAGAAGGGCAACATTGTCCAGGACGAATAAACGCGGACGCGGACACGGATCTTGTTTCTTTTGCGTTTCTGGGTCTCAGGAGTGGCGAAGGTTCATCGTTGCATGTCATGTAGCAAAAAGAAAGGGCTACAAAACAAATTTCAAAAAGCAAAGAGATGATGACTCTGGTGCCGACCAAAACACTTGAATCTCGCCAGCGAATCGTGTATGTGACCATTTAAGGAGCGAAAAGGGCCGGCTTTAGACGAGGGTTCTGGGGGGTTTGCGATAAAAGAAAAAAAAGGCGTTTTATAATCATTTCTAATGCGCATGACCTACCTCGGGACACCATTTTGGCTCATCGTGAAGTCTGATCGATGAACCCAACCAATGATGAAACGACGTAATGCAGCACAAATTCAGTCACGTATAAGACGATTATCATGTTCACAAAGAGGACATTGGATCTAAAAAAAGAAAGAAAAAATGCATGTGAACAATACTAAGGCTCGTGTTTGCATTAATACGTGCCTCTTGGTGATTTTATTCATTTTTGTACCAAACTCGTAATTTTCCTTCTTCCTTCATAGCGAGTCATTTCTCTTCTAAATTTCCTTGCGTGGCGTGATCTCTTGAGAATAAAAACAAAAACGACATTATCCATCCATAAAATGCGTGAGTAACATAAAGTGTCGAAAACGGGGGCTGCGGATGGGGTTGAGGGGAAAACTAAATAAACGGTGTAAAAAATATTGGCGGGGAACGAAAACCATTATGAGCAACCAAAACGCCAGCAGCCTTATGATCAAAAGACATGTCGAGCAGGTACAGTATGGGGGCTCGAATCTCTCATGTCAGATGAGGAGTCATGTACAGAACGGGATGTATATGTGAGACGAATGAGATGGAATGGGCGAGAAACGGGGATTTAAATGTTTCATCGCCGGCTGTCACGAGAGTAGTACGACCTTGGTCGACTTGCCGCTCGACTGTCTCTTGTGCGACGAGTACGGTTTGTTCGTCCGCCGGAGCTTGAGCTGCCTGCTGTGACAGTTAGTACGATGAAGCAATCATGAGTTGTCGTATGGAGGACTTACTGGGACTTGTATAGTCGCTGTATGAGTAGTAAGAATCGCTGTATCGCGACCTTGAGGACCCGCGGGATGATCGCGCAGGCTTGGTGCTCGCAGGCCTCTTGTCTTTCTTGAGGTTGAGGAGAGCCAGGAGCGTGGCCGCGAGACCAGCAATACCGAGCCACTTCTTGCCGTCGGAGTTCTTCTCCTTCTCACGACGGTCGCCGGCTGCAGAAGGGGAACCACCTTTGCGACCGAAACCGAACCAGCCCTTGTGTCGAGGTCGGCGGGAGTGGGCGGAAGCAGAAGCAGGAGGCCGGCTTCCGTGTCGGGAGTATCGCTCCTCGTAGACGTCGACTCGCTCATGGCTCTCCTTATCCTTGTCCTTCTTGCCGAAGAGAGCAACCCAGAGACCACGGGCAATGCAACAGAAGCAGAGAAGCAGGAGAAGGGCTACACCGGCGATAACACCAATGACGATACCAGCGATGGCACCGGCACTCAGACCTCCACCACCAGTACCAGTAGCACCGGCTGCGGCCTCATCGCTGGTCTCAGTGGCCGTGGCTTCTGCATCGGTCGCAGTGGCGGTACCTTCATCGCTCTCGGTAGCTGCACCGCCGTTGACGATAGTGGTAGTACCAGTGACTCGGTAGGGTGCCGAGTATTGGGTGGTGAGCTTTCCGTCGCTAGTAATAACAACGGCGGTGGGTTCGTCGTAACCAGGCTTTGCCGAGCACTGACCCTTGTAGGCGCAAGTCTGCCAGCCAGCGCAGCAGATCTCACCGCATTGTTCTTGTTCGTCGTTTTTGGGAACACAGTCAACGCCCTTTGTAGGCTCTGGCGCAGGCTCCCAGCGGGTCATGATTGTGCTGGTGTATGTTCTGGTCTCTGTCCAGGTGGTGGTGAAGTCACCGACCCAGCCTCCCTTTCCACCGACACATTTTGCGACTCCGTTGGAGACGTCGCATGTCTCTCCAGAACCACAGCAGTATTGGTTATCAGAGCCGCAGTATGTGTCGCATTCTCGGCGCATCAAGTATGAGTAACCGGCATCATGAAGATTGTCTCTTGGTAGCGGGCCGGCAGAGCAAAAGGCTGCTGCGGCGAGAAGCAGCAGAGGCTGCATCGCTGAACGCATTGCAGCGGCTTTTGCTGATGATCGTCGCTGTTTTGGAGTAGGGTGTTGAATTAAGACTGGCGCAGCGCCGAGGTCGGAATTTGTTGTTTGAGACCAATTCCAGTCAGAGCTTGTGTTTGTTTCGAAATTGAATTGAGTGTACACGATAGATAGATAAAAGCTGAGACCAGTTGCGAGATTTAACTGAACTGCTGTGAGACAGCTAAGGAACGCGGTAGAAACGGCTGTAGCGGGGAAAGCGTATTTGGTGTCCGAGACTTGACTTGACTTTTGCCGACAACTTCAAATGGAGGTGAGAGCGAAGGTTGAGTTGAAGGTCGCTGTGAGAAGGGGACTTAGTGAGAGATAGAGTAAAGTGAGATGAGATCCCCCCAAGTTCTCAGCGAGTGAAAGCGTTAGTGAGTCAGTCGATTACAATCAGGAAAAAAATGGGAAGAGACAAGAAAACGGCTGCGTTAAGTTCTGGGCGCTGCACCAAGAGTTTTAAGCGGCTGGTGGTGGGCTGCAACGAAGGCTTCTCTTGAGTCCCAACCTCCCACTTAGACCTGAGAAACTTAAGACCAGCCTCTTTGATTTTCCTAGATGGGGAACTTGACACACGCGGTTTAAGGGGACTTTGATCCTGATCCACACGCCAACAAATCAGTTTAAAATTTCGATGCAACGGTTCTTTTTAAGGAAGGGGGAACACTCAGCCTTTTTGGTTAATAATAATTCATCCTCTTTGCTGTCGGTGAAGATGACGACGTCTTGGTGTTGGACATATGCACCTCACTCCATGGCGGGGTGCCAGCTCATTGATACCTCTCACTACGACGCCTGTGCTCGCTCACTGGACAACGATCGATAGCAGTGCAATGTCCCCTGTAGCCCATGTTTGTGGCCCTGGAGCTAGGCCTGGTCTTTACAGACTACAGCTGTAGGTCACACCGGATGAATGTCATCACCACTTACACGCGCGGGGACCACCCCGGAATAGATAGATCACGACTCAATCAGGGCAGCCGAGCGTTTTCTGTTGCATGATGCAGATTCTAATTAAACTGGTCAGGGGCAGTTAACTCTATTTAGTTCGTCTTATTGGCGCTTTTGTTAAAGTGCTGTGATCATTTGACAGGGAAACGAAACTCGGAGGCTGGGAGCGCTTTTTCAGGGATTATTTCCAGGTCGGTCTGGACTCGCTTTTCTTAGTGGTGTCGTCAGCTTGAACTTGACCAGGATGGGTGTTTGAACTTGGGCAGCCACAATTAAGGTCGAGCCACATTGGATGTTCCCACATCGACCGACCTTCAATCTGTGGCGTCCTTGGTGTGGCTAGGTACCCGACAAGCTCCAAGGTTTAGACTGGGTGCTTGCTTGGAAGCTTGCTACCTATGCCCTGTGACGCTCCGCGCGGTTCAAGTTGGTTGCATCACCAACGACTTCACCTCATCAGCCTACTCATCCCCCTCCATCGCTATTTACCTCCTTCCGACCCCGCCTCCTAAATTCACCTCCCTTGGTCCATACTTTAAACAATCCGCTCGCTGCTCGCAGCCGCGACGCTGTAATCATGTCCCTCGACCCGCCGACGTACCTGGCCTCTCTCCAGAGCAACATCCGTCAGCGACCTATTCCCTGGGACGGTGCTGTCAGGGCCGGCACCCTCACTGAGGAGCAGTATGCGAAGATCCGAGCTGTAGATAAGGCAAAGAAACCTGAACAAAGAAAGGAGATTGTGTCGGGAGATATTGATGGATACCGCGTCTTGTTTGTCGGTGATGAAGGAAAGACGAGTGTCCTCGAGACGGCAGGAAAGCATGCGAACGTGATCCAGTACATCCTCGTTTTGCTCAGCGACCTTCTTGAGGGTAAGAACGACCCTTTTATATTGTGCGACATGCGGAAGTAGTGGTGCAAGCATGTCTACTTCCTAAACCGCAAGTTTCGTCATAACTAGATCGCCAATGCTAACTTGTCCTTCTTGCACAGCTGTTCCATCCCTAGCCAAGGCTCTCTTCAAGACAAAGGAGCCTTACCGACATTTTTTGCCTCTACTTAACTCGACTAACGCCGAGGATCCTATTCCATTGCTTACCGCGCATGCACTTACCACCCTCATGGCTCTTGCTCGAGATGAGTCGCGATCGACCCTCCAGGCTTTGCCTGTGATTCTAACTTACCTCTCCGGCCTGGCCAAGAGCAACGATGCTGGCCTACAAGATATTGCTGTGCAAGAGTACTCTGGTCTTCTCTTTGGGCATGCCGCAAGGGAGCAGTTCTGGAACCAGCGAAGCGAGACGATTGCCCCTCTTATCAAGATCCTCCAGACTGCTGCCAACATTGGAAACGGAGGAAGCTCTTCTGCCAGTCTCTGGAGTGGTAACACAGGTACCGCATCTACTGGCTTTGGAGGCTCCCTGGGCGGAGGCGTTGGACTCCAGCTTCTCTACCACGCTCTCCTTGTTATCTGGCAGATAAGCTTCGAGGCCGAGGAGATTGGCGATGACCTTAATGAGTAAGTTTGTTTTTGGGAATGTGTAAAACGGCGTATGACTGACCCTACCTAGTGAGTATGATATCGTTCTTCTTTACACTCACCTTCTACGGTTATCCCCCAAGGAAAAGACAACTCGATTGATTCTTTCTACGCTTTACAACCTGCTCGAAAAGAACCAAAAATCCCTTCTACCTACCGCCGTTCTTGCTCGCCTTCCTGCTCTCCTTGAGAATGTCAGCGGCCGCCACTGGACTGACCCCGACCTGTTGGATGATCTTACCAATCTCAAGGAAATGCTAGAGGAATACACCAAGACCAAGACTACGTTCGACGAATATGTTGCCGAGGTGCAGTCCGGTCACCTTCGATGGTCACCTCCTCACCGAAACTCAGTCTTTTGGGCTGAGAATGCTCGCAAGATCCTCGAGTTTGAGAACGGAGAGATCGCTCGAAAGCTGGCCGAGATTATGCAACAGCCCTGGGACAACGACAAGCAGGTGCTCGCTATTGCTTGTAACGATGTTGGGTGCCTAGTTAAGGAGGTGCCTGAGAAGAGATACCAGCTAGAGAGAGTGGGCCTCAAGAGAAGGATCATGGAGCTCATGCAGTCAGATGACGAGAACGTGCGATGGGAGAGTCTCCGAGCGCTGGGAGGCTGGTTGAAGTACAGTTTTGAGCAACAGTAAAGTGAACTGGTACGAGTCTAGAAGGAGGGTTTGGCGGCAGTATCTTGTTTATTACAGAGGCGACTTGATGTCGTCAAGTGGTCAATCAGTTCCGAGTTGGCGAGTTTAGAGGGTCACGTCACGCTAGACGAGCTGTGAGGGAAAGAAGCATCAGCTTGTAATGGCATCCTTTTTAGTTATTGATAGTTGGAGCACGTCAACTATCATCACATTGTGCGTAAGAATGAAGCTTGCTTTTGAGCATGATTTTTGGGTGCTATCACGACTTATAAACTGGTGATGTTCTGTGTCAATTTGCCGCGGTGGATTTCCCCAAAGTTCCCCCTCATGTCGGGCCTCGGAGGGCGTTCCGGGGGGTCTGGGGTCGGTTTTCGGAGGAGTAGGCCGTGGTGACTCGGTGACACCCCACCAGAGTCAAGTAGTCAATTGGCTTGGCTTTGGGGTGACTTGCATGATAAGTAAGTGAAATGGCACTGGGACTGTAATCGCCTTTAAGCGCCCCCTCGGCTGTTTGTTTGGTTTAAACTTCTTCTTCTCCCTCTTCTTTACTCTCTGTCTCCTGATCAATTGGCTTTCCTCACTTACTCCTAATTCCGTCAATTGAATACATCATGAAGAGCCTCAGCTTAGCCGCGAGGGCTGGTCCCCGAATCCTTTCATCTGCTACCGCGCGACCCACGTCACTGGCAGCTCTGAGAGTGTCGCAACAGAGCGTGCGATTTGCTTCTGGAGGCTCAGCTGATCTCAAGAAGACTCCCCTATACGACTTTCACATCGCCAACGGTGGAAAGCTGGTTCCCTTTGCTGGTTACTCGCTTCCTGTGCAGTACTCAGGCCTCTCCCTCGCTCAGTCTCACCACTTCACCCGTGAACATGCCTCACTCTTTGACGTGAGCCACATGGTTCAGCACATTTTCAAGGGCAAGGACGCAGCTGCTTTCCTCGAGAAGGTGACGCCTTCAGATTGGACAAACCAGGGCAATATGCAGAGCAAGCTGACGACTTTCCTATGGCCCAACACTGGAGGTATTGTGGACGACTCGGTTGTTACCAGAATTGGTGAGGATACTTACTACGTTGTCACCAACGGCGCCTGTCTCGATAAGGACACCAAGTACATCGACGAGCAGCTCGGCAAGTTTGGTGGTGATGTTCAGTGGACTCGTCTTGACAACTCTGGCCTTGTTGCCCTTCAGGGTCCCCAGAGTGCTGAGATCCTCAGCGAGGTCCTCGCCAGCGATGTTGATCTCTCAAAGCTCTACTTTGGAAACGCTGCTTGGGCTGAGCTGAAGCTCTCTGACGGCAGCAAGACTCACCCCGTCCTTATCAGCCGTGGTGGATACACTGGAGAGGATGGTTTCGAGATCTCTTTCAACGGCAAGGACTATCCCGCTTTTGAGACAACAACGCCTGCTATTCAGTCCCTCCTCAGCAAGGCTGGCCCTGAGCGTCTGCAGCTCGCTGGTCTCGGTGCTCGTGACTCTCTCCGTCTCGAGGCCGGTATGTGTCTCTACGGCCACGACCTTGACGACACCACAACACCCGTTGAGGCAGGTCTGAGCTGGATTATTCCTCCTGCCCGTCGCGAATCCGGTGGCTTCCACGGAGCAGAGACCATCATCCCTCAACTCACACCCAAGAGCAAGGGCGGAGCAGGAGTCAGCCGCCGCCGTATCGGTCTCGTCGTCGACGGAGCCCCCGCTCGAGAGGGTGCCGAGATCCACAAGGACGGCGAGAAGATCGGAGTCATCACCAGCGGCGTGCCCAGCCCCACGCTTGGCAAGAACCTCGCCATGGGCTACATCAAGAGCGGCAACCAAAAGGTCGGTACCGAGGTGGATGTTGTTGTCCGAGGAAAGGCACGCAAGGGTACTGTGACCAAGATGCCTTTCATCCAGACCAAGTACTGGAAGGGCACTGCACCTGCTTAGACAGGAACTAAAAATGAGTTTATGTGTGTGTCAAAGCGAGTTAAATGATTAAACGAGTGGATAGGCGTGGATGATATCCGGAGTAGGAATCCAACATGGGACACTTTGGAGTCAATTGATTATGAATATCTTGTTACTATTAGTTACTACTGCGACTGGAATAGAGTCCACGAAGAATAAAACGTCTTTGAATATGTACTTTTTCTATTCATCTATCTTCTACACTTGCGTAGTGGTTGCTTGAGGTTGTTCTAGTCCCGGAATTTGGTGCTAGCTTCGGGATTTGACAGTTTCCTCGGAATCCGGTATCACCAAATATTAATTTCTCGGGATTTGCGGCGGCATGTAGCACTTTCCACGGCTCGGAGGGTCTGCCGGGGTCATGAGATTAGTTGGTTATCATGTGAATTCTCAGTCTCAGATAACATCTCAACTTGATGCTTGAACTCATTTTTGAGAACGACGCCCATGATTATTTATTGGTCATTGTTCCGGACCGGTGTCACTGGGACTGGAGAACCTTGATGACTGAGAATAGGTCTTTTCTCAGAAAAAGCACACCAATCCGTACTACAGCTTGTACGAAGCAGGCTGTCGATATCCTCCGCACGTAGGAGGTAGGGAGAACAAGTGACAATGAGTTCAAGACTTAATAAAGGGTCAAATGGCATGAATAAAACATCACAAATTCTAACGGAAAAGATATGTAGCCACGAAAAAACCATAGGAAACCACCACACAAAAGCGTATGGCCTCCCTCAAACGAGCGGCGATATGGTCTAGCAACGGCCTCCTCTCAATAGTGACCACCTGTTGAGGAGACTAAGATGTTCGTGACGCCAGTTTTGGATGTTACCGGCGCCGTCGAGGAGACGATGTTGCATGGTAAGAAAAGGAAAAGAAAAAGGAGAAGAAAAAAATTGAGGCAGAATTTTTGTACATCGAGTTAGCGGCGGCTGTGGCTTAGCGAGATGCGCTATACCTAGTGGGGCCGATGTGGTTACCCTGAAGCTTGATGGTATAAGTTTATATCCTCAATTCTTGACCAGAGAGATGATGGTGTGTTGTTCTAGAAGCTCACGCGAGTTGATTCTGTTAGTATCATCCTGTATCTGTTTCCAGTCTAAGTTGGACAGTGAAAATAACCCCAATTAGAATGGTCATGCTCTTCATGGCAACCAGTCAGCAGAGAGCTCCAACATCACGGGTTCACATCTTGGAGGGGTTTGACTTGTCTCGGAGATGAGATGCATGAGGACTTTTTTGAAGGATCTTAAAAGTTCCTCACTGCAATGGGGGCCATGCATAACATATGAGAGAATATATTGATAATTGTGTATGCAAATCTACGAGTCGTCATGATAGAACGTCCACGAGGTACATCAACAAACCTCACGGGGTTCCACAAAAACGACTCGGCAGTCCAATTAGATTGAGGTCGAGGATTTGTAGAAGGAACCCTGATGGCATGGCTGCTCAATACCTACCTACCTAGGTACCTGCCCACTTGCATTACGTATGTGCCTGGAAGCAAGACTGCATTTTAGGACCCTGAAATGGATAAATTCACTGTAAATTATAGAGGACGAGGAAAGAAGAACCTGTCCAGGAGATAACGAACATTAAACAGTAGATACTCTATTATAGCACGCGATCAATGACAATAGCATATAGAGAACTGTAAATCTATTAGAACTGAATAGGCAATCGTGTGTTTCGGTCGTTGATCTGCTCCTTCCAAATCGTCCACCATTTGTCCATTCTCTCGTACACGTGTAGCCCCTGCCACCCAAGATTGGACGAATCTCAACATCACCAGGCGTCTCAAAGTTCAAGCACACGACATGACAACAAGTGAGGAGAAAGAATGCAATTCAATGAATTCCATCATTGTTTTAGTTCCCATATTTAAACTTCATGCTTTCCCTTTCCTTTCGCTTTCGCTTTGCCTGCCATGGCATGTACATTCGATCAGCTCAGTCTTGGCTACTTCATAGTGGACCCTCACCTATTAATCATAGCTCAGGTAGGCTGGTTTTCTTGAAATTAGTTCATTGACGTCTTTTTTTCCCTTTTCTCTTCCTCATTATCATCTTTTTACTTCACCAGATACTCAAAAGTCTTTGTCTCCTCCTACTAACGCGTCCAAAAGCAGGACTCGGACGTGTCTTGCTGCTCGAGCAGGGTTCACTCCCCTTTGGAGGCTTACAAGAATTTGACTCTGGAATGACCTCACATCCTTAAACGGTCAACGCTACCACAGCTCACATCAGCCTCACTTCAACTTGGCTCTTACATCAAATTCCAACCCTTAGAATCTCATATTTTTCACCGCGATATACAGAAAAGAGAGAGTACGACTAAGCGCCCAAAATGACACTCACAGGCGCCCGACTGCTCGTGGCAGCCGCCCTATTCTTCCCTAACGTTTCTCCGTCGCCAATCTTCGAAGCCGGTCAAAAAGTTCTCGATGCCATCACAGGAGCACACGATTCTATAGAAACAACACCACACATTCAACAACCGAGTCGTAAATTGAAGGGAAAATTTTTGCATCTAACAGGTACGTTACAATACACCAGAACAAGCTTGTGGATACTGCATATACATGGGATGAACTGGTGGTACATTCAAGGTCGCATTCACTAAGACCAAACCCACTGACAATTGCGACTCTAGATTTCCACCCCGATAGTTTCTACAAGGCCCATTCCTCCACAGCAGAAGGCGTTGCATGCCACCGTGGAGATGGCTCTGCTGGTCTATATGGCGCCGAAACCACCGATTGCGATTCCCCATTGGAACTCGTCGACGCGACACTGGACTGGATACGGACTAATGTAAAGGACGACATTGACTTTGTTGTATGGACCGGTGACACCGCGCGTCATGATAGCGATGAGAAGCGACCACGAAACTCCAGCCAGGTCTTGAATATGAACACCAAGGTCGCCAAAAAGGTTGTCGACACTTTCTCTGACAATGGCGCGCTGTCTATTCCTGTTATCCCAACCTTTGGCAACAACGATTTTCTCCCCCACAATATCTTTTATCCCGGACCAAACAAATGGCTGCAGGCCTATAGCAGCATATGGCACCGCTTCATCCCCGAAGAGCAGCGCCACTCCTTTGGTTTTGGCGGCTGGTTCGAGGTTGAGGTTATTCCCAACAAGCTGTCTATCATCAGTCTCAACACCATGTACTTTTTTGATCGAAACGCGGGGGTAGATGGCTGCGCCATTCCCTCAGAACCTGGTTTTAAGCATATGGAGTGGTTGAGTATCCAGCTGCAGCGTCTGCGTGACCGTGGAATGAAGGCCATCCTGATCGGTCATGTTCCTCCTGCTCGAACAAGAAATAAGCAACTCTGGGACGAAACTTGCTGGCAGAAATATACGCTATGGTTGAAGCAGTTCCGCGATGTTGTTACCGGCTCTGTCTACGGACACATGAACATTGATCATTTCCTGTTCCAGGACACAAAGGACATCGACTTGGGCCTTTACGAACAGTCTGGCATCTCCCGGGAACCCATTGAAGATGATTTCTCTATTGAATCAAAAGGCGACTACTTGATTGACTTGAGAAAGTCTTGGTCTAATTTGCCAGGTGAAGCCGCAAAAGCAATGGGCGAAGATTTCACCGGCGACGACGGTGACAACCTTGTTATGCAAGCTGATGACGTGGACGAATTGAGAAACAGAAAGAAGGGCAAGGGGAAGAAGGGTAAAAAGAAGAAGGGGCATGACAAAATTGGAGGCAAGTACGGCGAACGATACCAAGTATCTCTTGTCAGCCCCAGTGTTGTTCCCAACTACTTTCCCACGATCCGCATCATCGAGTATGATATCAGTGGCCTGGAAAACAACCCAGTCTGGACTGACTCAATCGACGTTCGCACCGAGATACCGGACGAATTCCCAAGTGTCTTTGAAGATGAAGACGATAGAGCTCACCAGGAGCTCAAGAGAGATGTCGAAGCTGAGCGAAAGAGGAAAAAGAGCCACAGCAAGAAGGGCAGAAAAGGAAAGAAGGGTAAGAAAGGCAAAAAGAAGCCCAAGAACCCCGAACTTGTGGTGCCCGAGGATCCTCCCAAGGGATCACTTCCTGGTCCTGCATACTCTCGCCAGCCCTTTACCTTCTTGGGATACACACAGTACTTTGCCAATCTCACCTACATCAACAACGACATGACCGACTTGACCGCGATGAGTAAGTGGCGCGATGGTGACTTCAGTGACGAAGTACCCAACCACGATAAGCCCCGACCAAACAAGTTCAAATATGAGGTTGAATACAGCACCTTCACCGACAAGATCTTCAAGTTGCCTGATCTGACAGTCCGAAGTTATCTGCGACTGGCGTCTAGGATTGCCAAGAGAAGGGCGAAGAAGGGCAAGGGCAAGTCCGTTCAAGAGTACAACGAGGATTTCGAAGATGACTCGGATGATGATGACGACGAGGAGGAACATGAAGTCTCTGACCTTTCAGAGCATGACGATGACAATGACGACCAACAGCCTGAGTCTGACTTTGATAGCACCAGGAAGGGCAAGAAAAAGAAGAACAAGCGGAGAAAGAGCAACAAGGTCTGGAAGCATTTCCTTCGGGAAGCCTTCGTTAGCACGATCCCTGAGAAGAAGCTCAAGAAGTGGTCACGCAAATGATTGAATTTATGTGGCATAGCAACCCGTTTTGTATATTGTTTATAATTGGCATGTTAGCGAAGAGACTGATGGAACAGGGCACATAGTCTACGGTGTTTTCGGCGTATCTGTTTTCGAGAGTATGGCCATTGCCAAATCACTGATATCGGTTATATTTCTGATCATATTAATGGCATCCTTGCCGCTGAGAACATTGACTGGATCATACTTCGAAGCAAATTTATATCAGGTTTAATTAGTATACGTATAAAGCACACGACATCATGAACAGACTATCACTTCTTCGCATGATACTCATCATTAACGTTGTATATATGTAAGTTCTCCAAAGTCTACACAAGTGAGACCCTTTCAACAGGACAGTAAGAAATAAGGGGGTATCAAGCGAATGCTGCTGCGTCGGTGTAAGGACCAGTAGTAGTTCGTACATCGTTCGTTTGTTCGTATATCATCATTGACCAATTCCGACCGATTTTTAAGTCAATAGAAGTAGGAAAAATTCAAGTCCATTCCTTTATCCAACAACGCCTCTGCTCATACATACACTTTCTATTCCGCGTTATTGACAACCCGCAACGCTCGGCGTGGGCCCATGACAACGCTGAAGAAGCTCGGTTCTTCACCTTCTAGTAGCCCTTCGGTTGAGCCTCTGCTGTTGCTCGTTCCGGGTCTGGTCTCTTCGCTGCGCTTGGGACCTCCAGATCCGTTGCTAGAGCCAGGCACTCCGGGCGTAGTATCGTCTTCGTCTTCAGGACGCCACTTGGGCTCTGAAGTGTACTCTTGGTCACGATTGGAACCAACCCAACCGAAGAGGCTGCGCTGGGAATAGCCGCGGTTGGGGCCCGAGGGATTCAGCATCGAGTGCGAGGCGGGGTAGCGATTTTGAACTGCCAGATGCGTTCTGTAGGCGTTGACCTGACGGCGGTAGAGCCAGGCACAGAAACCAAGGTAGCAAGCCAGAGCGCCAAAGACACCCGCGATCACACCTGCAGCTACAAGTCCCCCGTTAACAGTACCTTCGTCTTCATCATTGTTGTCGGAAGTCGAGCTGACTGTTGCTGTGGGTGCAGACGTGACAGTAAAAACTGGAGGTTTGCCCGTCAGGAACGGACCTCCGGTAGCCGGCCCCGCAGCGGGGGTTGTCACCGTAGCGCTACCGTCTTTGTCTCCACCCACAACCTCGCGTACAGCGTCGGGGACCTCATATCCATGCGACCCAGCGAGAACAAAGTTGTCAGGATAATGGTCTGAATCGTGATCACCCGCCGTGAATTTATCTTTCCACTTGAGCGAAGTGGCATCGAATACGTACATGCCTGGATCACATTTGATATCCTCGCCTACTCCGCCAACGACGACAATTTGACCGTCGTACATGGCGCAGGAGTGGCCGGCACGTGGGGCTGGTCTGTTGCCGTCGTTTTGGTCGACTTTGATCCATGTGAAGGAGGGGATGGTAAGGATGTACATGTCATCGTACTGCGTTTGGTTTCCCTGTAACAATGTTAGCATTAGAGAGAGGTTGGAAAATACTCTGTACTCACAAAAGGCAGATCCTGTCCACCAAACAAGTAAATTTGAAAACTTGATGCGTCGGGCGCGCTGGCAATGACAGCGCAAGGGTTGACACGAACGCCTGGTGTATCTCCCGATGTCTTCTGATGGAACCATTCCGAGTTGGCGATATCGTAGACGTTCAGTACACTGAGGTCCTCAGTAAAGCTATTGTTGGTACCTCCAGCAAGGCCAATCAGTACACCCTGCTCTCCCCATCCAGGCACGAAGACGAGAACACCATCTGCCCTTTCAGTAAAGTTACCACTCTGAATGCCTGCCTCGGTGATGTTGCGATAAGCTCCACTTTCACCTGCACCCGTACCGTCGGAGAGACTGTCGATGCCAGTGTTCACATAACCAGGGTGCGTAAACTCAAGAAGGCTTTTAAGGTATACACGCTCGACGCTGCGAGACCAGTCCGGAGTAGTGGCCCAATCGAGGTGACCGCCAAAGTACCAGCTAAGACCAAGCTCTGGCACAGAGATGCCAGCTCCCTCAGCAGCACGATGAACTGGTCGATTCCCTGGTTCAGATTCGTTACCGGCCGACGTTTTAGGATTCTTAAACTCGGTCCATTCCTCGTCTTTTATGGAATAACGCCAGACAGACTCAGGCGACGGGTCAACATAGGGTGCATCAGAGAATTGACCACCGTATAGATAAAGGTTGTTGTAGTCGTGCCAAAGGTAGCCCATAGAGACCTCTGGGGGGCCGTCAGGTTTCTCAAGGCCCTTAAGAGCAGGCGAGTCAATGTCCCAATCCTTGGTGAGGTCCAATGTTAGAAAGTTGTTATTCCATGTATCTTCAGTTTGATCGGCCTTTGATCTAGAGCGACCACCGTACAAGTAGAGCGTTCCGTTAAGCTGAGCAGTTTGAAGACCCCACCGGGCGCATACTTCAGTAGAACTAGTCTCGCGTTTGTTGATGACACCAGCACTGGCGCCGTTAATGTCGGAGAATGATTGGCCATTCCTCCAGCTAAAGGCGGGAAGAACAATGGCAATAAGAACTGCTAACATGGTAAAGCGCTGTAAGCCTGAAATGCTTGGGGCTGTACCCGAAGTGCTCTTGATTCTTGGTCGACCTTTGGGGTTTGATAGTTTAGCGTACCAAGTCGAGGGCGATGACAATGATAACTGTCGTGGGCGCTGGTAGTTACTGTCCTGACTCTGATTGCTGTCTTGTTCAAATGGTCGCTTCTTTTCGTTGTCCTGGGTATCACGTTGCTCGCTCGCCAAGAGCGAAGGTGCTGATGCAGAAGTGGGACAATCCAAATCGTGTTCCAAGCCGACTTCTTTAAAGACGGATCTTCTGCCCTTTCTGATGGCGCCTCCCATTTTAAATGGTGGTGTTACAAAAGTCTGAGCCTCACGCAGGCGGTCCGAGGTGCGTTGCGAGTTAAAACGAGGCCGGGCTGGAGCTAGGAAACCCGTATTAGACGGGGGAGAGGATTTAACCATTGACATCGTGAACGAATGCTTGGGCTTGTGCTTATACGGATTGAATGATGGCTTGTGGCGATAACGTCTGTCTCTTGGTGGCTCGGATCGGCGAGTACTATGATGTAGCCACCTTCAAGCAATACAACTCTGTAGGGGTCATATCCTGCAGGCGGCTTGATATGATGTCCTGGAGGAGAGTGGATTTGATTGGGGTATTGGATATGACCTCTTTAAATGGGAACTGGGCTCTAGGAGACGTAAAAAGAAAACAATAGCTGGGAGGAGCCCGTAGAGAGTTCACAAGCGGAAGTGCCTTTTGAGGGAGCTTCAGCCTCTAATAACGGATTTAACAGTGATCGACGTTCAGAGCTGAGAACAGGAAGCTGGGGCTCTCTCCACTTGGTACAGCACCTGCTATACTTGGGCCAGGCGAAGGTCCTCATTGCACTGTAAATCATCTCGATGCTGTAGTGGCAGACAGCGAAGCGCGCCGTTGTTTCTCAACCCCTGACCCACTACATCATCGATTCTCGCGGCAGCTTTGCCTGGATGGAATTAGTTTTGATATCACTAACATCAACCGAGATAGACGCGAGGTAGTCGAACAAGGCGAAACACAGCCCATCAGACCAGGCGATGCGAGTATGGGAACAGAGATGGCAGACGCACCTACATGCCAGTCAATTAAGCAAACCTTGGCAATAGCAGCGATTACTTGCTAGATAGAGTATGTGTGCTATACCTTGTACTTGGTCTTTAGTAAAAGGGTGCACAAAAGGTACAGCTCAAACAGGATCGTCACGTTGAGCGCATACAATCCAATATCGCGAATGCAATGCCAGCATCGTCTCCCTCGGTAACGAGACGAGCTTGAGCGAGCCAAGCAAAACCCTGTGGTGAGGATTCGCACACCAATGTGCACAAGTTAGACAAGCTTACTCTTAGCAGCCGTACACGGTGCACTAAGGACCGCAGCCGAGCAAGCCAAACCGGATGCTATTGTTTGTTTCCCCTTGCTGATGACTGACAATTCGGTTGCAGCGTCGTTCATTACCGGATTCATCTCCGGGTCTTGGCATGGGGGGTGTCATGATTGAGCCGAAGAGACGTGGCGATGACTTCACAGGCTCCCAGGGGTGTAGCCTTGGTTTTTGTTGTTTTGTTTTGGATTGTGTGATCGTCCGATGGACCGACCGCTTGTTGATTGATACTTTGGCATTTCTCGAAGATGATTGATCGAGATTTGACTGTGATGCCACGAAACAGGGCCTATTGCTTATTGCTTTCGACACTTCTTTTTTTTTTTTTTTTTTTTCGTTGCAACGCCTCGCCTGCAGGCAATGTAACGGTCGTGAAATCTGGGGTAAGACTTGAATTGCTATGGGAAACATAGAAGGTCACAGCCCAAAACAAGGCTAATGAAAGTAACGATGCAGGGATTGTGCAACTGTTTCTTGTGTTCGATCACGATCTGGATCAATGATGAATGAGAGACGGAGGTTGCAATTGGCTCGGATGTCGCTCGATCCGTTCACCGTTCTTAGGTAGATTCTGACACTGTAGCGTTTGGTGTGAGTGTCACGCATATACAGTGCGACTTGAGGCACCCGCAAATAATGTGGCAGCATCACCTTGTGTCAAGGCTTGAAATGCTACAGTACTGCAAAGCGTAAAGTCAAAGCCAAAGCTAAAGCCAAACGTCAACTCAAAAGTCCGTAGTGTTTCCATTTTGAGAATCATGTCTTGTGTTGTGTTACCCTCCAAATCACCAACACGAGCCACTAGTTGCAGTAGAGTAGACCCTTTAAAAACAGGCGCTGCTCAGGATTCGACCATCCGCTGGATTAACCGCCGCCGGGCTCATATACTCTCCGTGTTGATCATGTCGCTTTTCTCGTGTTAGAACCGTATCTTTGACCAAAGATTCCTCGGACTTTTATTTGATTGGAACTGCTTAACCTGCGAGCTCGTGAGTGACATATCGCACCGCCACACCTCGCTTAGCCAGGATGCTGAGGTTCCGCCACAGAGGCGTCACAAATTCCATGGGCAATTCGTGTTGATGGAATTGTATTGGACGTTTCTTGAGATGAAATGAACTGCTGAAACTGCAGATAACTGTCGCTTACTTTGGACGTCGATATAGATTTGCAGGCTCTGGGCGAGATCCTGTTCTTGCCACCGGTATTCATCTCAACCCATCACGAAGTTGGTCAGGATTTGGCCCTCCAGCCAAGGCACTACAGCTCCAAACTTAGAACATCCGAGCCAGTATCTCAGCTGGGTCTCACGGAGCGGGTCTCGGATTTCCAGCTGGGACCGGAGACTCGGAGCGGAGCAGAGATTTGGGGTCGTCTGTGTCCTTGTGGGACGTGAGTGGAACCAGCCAGAGGTTCACCGAACAGGGTGTCTTGGTCCCTAGGTCTTTTGAGCTTTGGAAGCAATTAACCATGCGTGGTAAGTGAGCCTCCGGATAGTCTCAAGGCATTGGATGTCCACCAAATCCAAATAAAGGGCGTCTAAATGGTGAGCCCGTATATTGAACACTCCTCACATTATACCTCGGCTCTGTGGTAATGGATCAAAGGTTTCGTCCTCTACCAGCTTTGACGGTGTCTCTGCCTCTGGAGGCAGTTTGGACTCTCCCCGATTTACCTTCAGGCCCTGCCTCACTCCGAGTTCCCGTCCAATAAACAGCAAAGATTCCCCTGCGGCCTCACTCTGCTCGGGGAGTGTCGACGGGACAAGGTAGACCGCCGTTAAAGGCCAGATTAGTTTCAATGCGTCAAACACTGTTCTTGGAGATGGGTTGTTACGGAAGGACGCTGGGTCGAGGTGACGCCGTGTTGCTTCCATGACACCTTTTGCACTGTCTCGGACACGCCAAACGCAATGTGCGCGCAGTACCTTGAGCTCATCAGCGTGAACAGGAGTAGTAGGGTGATTAGATAGAAAGTTTGCAAAGGTCAAGATGACATGGTATCCCTTTAACCGTGCCGAGTTGAGCATGTTTCGAAGATAGGGGTTGAAAACCTCATCAACGTAGTGATAACTTGCGTCAAAAGTGGTGAAATGATCTTCGGCCTTGAATATAATTCCAACCAGGTCGTAATACTCAGTGGCGGCAGCATCAAAGTCCCGAGCTCGAAGAATATCGAGTATACGCTTTTGAACATGTGCCATCTTGCAAATGTATTCACCAACCTCGACCGCTAGACCTTCTCCAGGATGCAGCGTCTCTCTGATCGCTTTGAACCATTCTTTGGACTCGGGTGGGCATTCCATGGACGTTAGTAGACACCGTACTTGCTGTCTTGTCGTTAGTAAACGGTTGATACTCAGCCCTGAAATGACTTGCCACCATGTTGTAGGCAGGCCAGAAGCCCATTCGGCTGCCTACTTCCCGCAGAGCAGTTGTGCCTCTCTGTTTGAGAATGCTGTATAGCCCATTCGTGTGAAGATGCCAGGGACTCTGGGGTGACACGCGGTTGATTGAGCCCATAAGAAGCTGTAGAGTCGTGAGTATGGTAGCACAACTGTCAAGTGGGATGTACTACCTACTTCGTAGTTTGCCAAGATCCAGACTGTTGCGAGAACGTCATCTCTCATAGGACCATCTGGAGTCTTGAGTGCCTCGCTTACTGAGCTGAGAGTTTTTCCAAGATAAGTGCCGAGTTCCTTATCGGTCTGCTCAACGGAACCGTTATCTATTGCAGTTGGATATCGCAGATTGGTGATGTAAGTGCGGGCAAACAGATGTGTAGCCCAGAGAAGAGGACCCTGAGGGCTACTCTTCTTATAAGTGTCGTGGAGGAAGTCCAGAGTATAGTAAACATTAAGAAGAATAGGAATGGAATGGGCTGTCCAATGTTCGTTGAGGGATTGAGGAATAATGAGAGAACCCCCTGTTTGTGTGTATTCAACAAGATCGACTATGATTGGGGAGGCCGGACTCAGTGCACAGTCGTCCTCTGTTGTAAGCCTCGGAGTAGGAGAACCCCCACTTGAGGAAGACGAAGAAGAGGAAGAAGGAGTGTCAAATGACATGACCGACTCGCCATGAGTCTTTTGTTGAGTTTTCTTCTTCCTCTTCTTAATAGAAGTTGGGTTTGCATTGCGAAAGACGAGCTCCTGTTCATCTCGGTAACCGGGACACTCTTTTCCATATTTGATACATCTTTGGCAAGACGGGCGACCGAGATCGCACTGCAAACGTTGTCAGCAACTGCATGTACAGCTGAACGCTTGAAGTGAGATGAGATAACGCGTAAGCATGAGCAAGCTGGCTAGCTGACCTTGACACGCCGTGAGCGGCAGAGATGGCAATCCTTGCTTGGTTTCCCCGTGTTGGGCATTGTAAAGAGAAAAGAGATCAAGATCGGCGAGTAGATAGAGAAACATATAACTAGCCTGGAACGTATCTCGTTAATTGATGGGTTGTCAAGGTTGAAAGAGGTAATCCTTTCGAAGCTCTTCTGCAAGTTGTCGTCCAAAATGGACTAGCGGTGGACTCACGACTGAGGAAGGAACGGTATCATCACGTGCGGGGCCGATTACAACTCAACTACAACGGCCACTGTCACTGCCATTATCTGGATATTTAGGTACAGTAAATGTCTGATATCCATGGGAGATTATTTATAAAACTATTTCTCTGTTGGTTGTTAATAGCGGATGATACTAGTATTCAAGTACTCTGTAAGCCATTTTGGACTGTTCCAGGTTCAGGCTCTACCAAGTGAAGGAAGGAGAAAAGAACAGGAGACAACTACAGGATAATACTCATGAAAAATCTTCTGAATATAGCCTTGAGGTTCTATCATATATACCTTAGTACCTAGATATTTCATAGTAGTATAAATGTGTATCGCAATTAGCTCACTGTTACCGGTGAGTAACAGCAGAATTGTCCCCCAAAGCTTAGGCTGCCAACGTAAAGTAGTCTAAGTACTGGTCTAAGTTAGCAAAGATAACTAAACTGCTTCATTTCCTATGCTTTCGGTGGTTAATTCTTCTGACACCCTGACGCTGGGTAGGTAGAATGAGTAACTCGATATGTGCATAGACAAGTCTGGGTCGGCTGTACTATGAGTCCTTGCTATAACATGATAAGAATGGAATTCAATATGCAGCTACATATAAAACAATCCCTTGGTACTTTGGATGTATTATGTATAAATTCCAAGTTTGTATAGGATATCCAGCAAGCGAAATCGGAGTTCCTTGAAGCAACGAACGTCCTTGCATGGCGAACACAAACAACAGTTCGATTGTTCACGCCGAACACCATAGCAAACAACAACAATAGAATAAAAATGACATGCCGTTTACGTAGAAAGCACTAGATCTATTAAAGCGGCCCCACCATTTTGCAAAAATGAAAGTGAATGCTGCCTGCCTGCCTGCTACTGGCAGCCGGCTATCAGACAGGGAGTGGTTTTATTGTGCGGTCGGGCACTGCCATGGACTCGTCCCTCTCCTGCCACCCTCTCTATCTCCTCCTCCCCTCTCCTTCCGAATATTCATCCTTTCTTTCCTCCTTCAACTTTTTCCCAAACCGCAACCGCAATTCACATCAAGAACTATTCTATACAGAATCCCTCTATTATCCATTTCCATCTACCAACACGATTTCATCTATCATCTTTGAAGAGGTCTCAGTTACCACCGCAATGGATCTCAAGCGCCTCGAGAAGATGAGAGCTTCGTGCCCATCACGAAAATCCATGATGGATTTCCTTTACGACGGTAACCCTCCCAGCGACTCCGCGAAGCTAGACACTTGTGAAGCTGGTAGATTGTCAGCTACCCCTAATGGTGGCAATGTTGCCAAAGAGCCGCTTCGCGATATTACAAATATCGAGCCTTCTCTCAATGTCGGCGTACAATACGAGGTCGTCAAAAGGGACCGTACCACTGCGGGCAAGAAGAACGCCGGATCTGCGATTGTCGGCTATGCCATGCCTAATTCTCACGATGAAAGCTACTGTACGGCCAAGGAGTAAGTGCCCCTACCTTATCTTTGTAGTTTGACCTAACACATCCTCAAATAGTGAGACCCCCGACGACGATACCTCCTCTATTACCAGCGAACGCATAAAGCTCAACCCTAATGCACCCGTTTTCATTCAAAAGCAAGCCCCGAAGCAGCAATCAGTTAGCAGTCCTACTTTTGAGGTATCCAGCCAGGATCTTTCGGATTTCAACTCCGAACAGTCAAAACCCATCAACGACAGTTCTTTGGACCAGTTTGCGGATGTCAAGCCCCGAGCCATCTGCACTCCAACGCGCGAGGCAACAAGTATTGAAGATCCCCCCGACCACAACGAGCGAGCCCAGCCTATGAATGAAGAACTCCCCTATGGCCATTGTGCGGCGACTAAACCCGGGCGTATCGACACCTCTACCGACACCTTTGTGAGTGGCAAGTCGACTATCAAATCCTCTATTAACAACGATGAGAACATCTCCCCGGTCGCCGAGAAAGACATATCCCAAGAATATGAAGCTACTGAGCGTCATTCACCTGACACTCCTTACTGCAAGAACACTTATGCACAATCATTTGGCACCCCAAACTACGAGATTGAAGATCACCAAAGCTCACCAAGTTACCGCGAACGTCTTGATACGATCTTTGAAGAACCCGAGATAGAGAAAAACAAGACTTCTGATTACCGCACTATTTCCCCCAACAAGTCTTCCGCAACTTGCAGTGGCTCATCAACCACCGAATCTGAAGCCAGTGATTCTCTGATGTCCGATACTCTGGCAATCGATAGCAGTGTGGTCGAACCTGCCCCCCCTGAAAACACTACTAATGGCTCTGTCGATACAGAACGGAAGAAACAAATCATTCGCTTTGACCGCGATGGAGATCTGTACCTCGAAGTCGGCAAGAAGCACGTCCGTACCATGCTGGTAGACTCACGAGCTCTTGGTCGTACATCGGCCAAGTTACGTGATGTTATCTCTCAAAGTACTAATGAGGACACCGGACACCGCTGGACAATCAGCTTTACTGAAGATGACCCAAAGTCTTTTGTGATTATTCTTAACCTCATCCACACCTGGTTTGAGAAAGTTCCGACACAACTGACACTTGACCGGCTCTACGATGTGTGTACCCTGGCCAAAAAATATGGCATGACTAGCGTTCTACGACCTGTTGCCGAACGATGGTACCTATCGGCTCGAACACTTGAGAAAGCCTCCATCTTCAAGATGGCTTTTATTGCATGGGAATTTGGATTCCAAAACGACTTTGGAGAAATCCTTGGGTACATAACTCACAACTGCTCCACTGATGAAGATTCCCAACTGGTTTTTGGCCCCGACGAGCAACGTCTGTCCGATAATGACATCTTGAAGAAGCTTCCAGTTCTAAGTAAGTCTAACCAGCCCTACTGGCATTGAATTTACTAACTCTTTCTAGCATGCATTGAGGAACATCGTCAGTTAGCCTTGGAAACTTTCTAGGATGAGTGCCAGGGTCTGAGCGAACTAGTCCTGAGCTGCTCAGTGAGCGGCAAGCTGTGCGGAAACCGACACGGTCGTGCCGAAATTTGTCTTATGTTGGGCAAAATGTTTAGCAAGGCTGAAGAGGAGGGTGTCACGGACCTCTTTACACCTGGAAGTCGGTACCACGATTGCAGAAGCCTGAACATGAGTCTCACAACACTGGAGCAGAAGATCAGCAATGTCGCCGCGTTCGTGGATATCTGCGGGTTATGTGTTGGAGTGGCTGAGATGATCAAAGAGATCCATGAACAACTTGGAAGAGCTGGCGACCCCCTTTACAGAAGCCACATCAATGCTATGGCCGCGCACGCTGCAAAGGTACGAATGTCGTCTGAAGATGGCCGTGAAGATGATTAGATTGGGCAACCGAATATCCGAGTGTTAGGAAACGTGGCAGATTGAGCCACGAATTGCTTTCTTCTTTTTCTTTTCGCTTTTGGACGACATCCGATAAATATTCTATGGAACGAGGTGGAAGACAAGGATCACCCTAGGTACCGGTGGCCGCTATTTTGTGACGAATAGCTTCTTTGATATGTATGAGACGCCGGATGTATTTTGGTAAATGATGATGAGTTTTGGCGTGATGCACAGTATTGCCGTGAAAGCTCCTATAGCAGTGATGCCTGTGATAATGGCTTTCCTTGATTTACGAGACCTGACAGCAAAAGCATGATTCAATGACAACTGAGTCTGGAATGATAGCATAATATATTTAACAAAGAGGTGACCCCTAACGTCCTGTCTGAAATCATTTATCTATGCCCAAGAATAAAAAGCTTTTACATTCGTACCACAATCAAAAGAAACAACACTGTATTTGATGGGAAGATGACCTGATGCCCATCTTTATTTAGCCAACTTCGACATCAACTGGGCATTTGTTTGAGCGAGTTGAACCCCAATTTTGACTGTCGAGGTTTTACTAGACGAGCTTCCCAGTCCATCCGTGCATATCAAATTGGCAGCGCACAAAAGCACCTTCGGGTTGGTGGCTTACATCAAAGAGCATGCAGTGTGGTACGAGGTGCACTGTAGGGTTTTTTTTTTCTTTTGTTATTTTAGAGAGTGGAAGGCGAACTGTTCAATCTCTAATAATATAACTGGTCTCCCTCCTTCATAAATTTTAATTCCTCCCTCGTGCTTACCTCTAGAATAGGTGCAAAGTCCCCTTGGTGTCCCCAGTAAGTGAGGCCTTGGACAGATTTCCTAATTAGGCCATGTCGCTACTTCTCACTGGCCAGCTCTTGTCACCCCGCTTTCGTTGGACAAGACATGGTCTTAGCGAAGCCCAAGAGTGAATTGGATCAAAAGGGACAGAGCAACCATATACCATTGTTCCTCACTTAATGTATTAGTGGGTATGTACCTACCTAATTCATCGGCTGTTTTCTCCTTCCCCTCTCATATCCCGGGTTCTTCTCTTGACCTCCTTTCTTCTTCTTACTTCCTCTTCCATTCTCTCTCTTTCTCTCTCTATTTAGCAACTTCAACAACTTGATCACTTTGAACAACTTAACCTCCCATCAGCAACTCACCACTATGGGAAACTCACCTACCAGGGGCAAGTCGCCTGCTGTGAGCAAATCGCCTGCTGTGAGCAACTTACCCGCCATAGGCAACTCTCCGTCTATGAACAACTCGCCCGACATATTTGGCTTGCCCGACATGAACAACCCATCCAGTATAGAAAGCTTACCCACTACAAATAACTCGCCTGGCATGGGTAACTTGCCTGACATGAACACGTCGTCTGCTATGGACAACTTGCCCAGTATGAACAACTTACCTGACATGAACAGCTTGCCCGATATGGATAACCTACCCAGCGTGGGCAACTTACCTACCATGAACGACTCGCCTAGCAACGTACTCGATATGAACACCTTACCCGCCATGGACAGCTTGCCGAACATGGATAGCTTACCCACCATGAACAACTCGTCTGCCACGAGCAGCCTATCTACCATAAACAACTCCACTATCGGGATTCATCATCCGTACAAACTACCGCTATATGGCTGCTGCGCCTGCGGTTATGCTCGCTACAAAATTACCTCACCATTTCTCCTCGTTCAATGCTGCTACTGCACCGCCTGTCAGCGCCAAACAGGATCTGCTTTCTCCCTCAACGCGATTATTGAAAGACATCGTCTAGAGCTAATAAGAGGAGAGTCTTCCTCGATTGCAGGCACACCCTCCAACCCGACCCCTGTTCCCACAGACGTACAGCCTGCCTTTGCAGGACTAACCATGGCCAATTCTGCTTCCGATGTTACCCTTACCCCTGAAGGTAGTCTTGGTGTATGTATCCCGACAGAATCTGGCGTAGGACAGACAATTTGGAGATGCCCAAAGTGTACTATTTCGATGTGGAGTTACTATAGGGATGGAGGGCCCAATCTGGCGTATGTACGCGTTGGGACACTGGATAGGCCTTGGGAGATCAAGCCAGATGTGCACATCTTCACGCGTAGTCGCCCGAGCTGGTTGGCTGCCAGTGATGGCAAACCTTCCTTTGATGAGTATTATCCTGATCGAGAGGAATTACTGTCGGAGGCTGCTCGCATGAGATATGCAGCAATCAAGCCCAAGATGCAGAAATTCGCGGGTTTGATGAAAGCTGGCTGGTAGGACAGTGATCAGCAACTACCCTCATTTGAAGCACAGTAGCACTCAAAAGACTAGATATTTCATTGCAGCCGTTATCATTAGGATTCTGTCCACACAGGTAGAAGTTCCTTATTCATCCACGCTTTCGTCCCCAGTAGGTGAGAGTCAGAAAAGTTGTCCTCTGAGGCTTAGGCTACAGAAATAAAGTAGCCTAAGGTGACCGAATTACTTCGTCTCTTATGCTCTCGGATGCCAGTTCTTCTGACGCCCAGCCAATATGATATGTACACATGATGTTGCACTGAGAAAACCATCGCTCCGTACATGTAGCCGTGCTCGCTGTAAGGCCTTTTCAATTGCATCCCTACTCCTTCCCTATTTGCCTATTCCCCTTGACCTAAAAAGACCTGCCCGGAATGTACCGCCTATGGCGATTTGATATATGATAAATGATAAAATGAAGCAAAACGGTCCAGTTGTTGCTTTCCCTCAAACGCCTGAACATCCAAAGACATGTAACCCGAGTACCATTTAAATCCTTAGACAAACGAACAAACCGTGAGGATGATAGACAAACGAACAAACCGTGAGGATGACAATGCCGCGATCCACGCAAGCCCCACTGGGTTTGATATAATGCAAGAAAGCATCCCAGGATGACCGATGACAATATCGGGGTGTTTGTGCAGGAAACGTAGATGTGTCTATCCACTGCTGATGCATGTAATAACAAGGTAAAGAGAATCATGTATGCAAAAGAACGTATAGCATAAATGTGCTGTGTTGAGTAGTTGGGGTATCTTAGATTCATAGCTTTTAGCCTCCGACCTTGCGGAAACCCTCGACTCCGAGAATAGGGATTTCCACGTCACAAAGATTTTCCATCCCTTCGTCGCGGCGGCGTTCGACAAAATTATTGCATTCAAAAACGACTTGTGCCCACTCGGAGAGTGCCCTTCCAGCATAGACCGAGTTCTTAACGTAAAGGCCAACAGGCTTCACAGGCTGCACCGCGGCATCAGTTTGCAAGCCCTCGTTAGGATTAGGTGATGGCGATGGCGATGCCGACTGCGAATGAGGTTGCGACGGTACAGGAGACGATGACGGTGATGGGCTGCCCTTGGGGTTAGCGGGGCTATCTGATTCGTCACTTGAGCCTGAGAGCGTGAGTTCAAGTCTTGGGGGGCCGCTTTGTTCGATGGCTGAGTTCAGCATGCTCGCGTTCTTAGCATTGTCAATGAGACCCTGCTGAGGACTGCCTGAGAACTTGCGTGTCGGTGCCGAATATCCAGTAGGTACAGTAAAGCCGTTGACTCGTAACGGCCCACTGATGCGGGTCTGTGCCGGTCCAGGAAGTCGAGGGCGAGTCAGAAAACGCTCTCGGAGGGGCCCTGCCTGTTGTTGCCAAGCAAGAACAAACTTGAAAACAAACTTGGGCTCCTCGTAGGTGGGCTGGGAGTACAAGGAGTCATCCTCAGACGCGCGGGATTTGTGGTTGTTGGCGGTAGGCCTGTTCGATGTTGAAGTACGGGACTCTGCCGTCTCACGACGAACGGTTTGGAAGTCATCGTCCCACCCAGAGTTTGCATTACCACCGAGAGAGAGTACTTTGCCTAGTAGTGACCATCGCTTTCTACCATCCTGTCTCGAAGAGTCAGGCGGCAGGCCGTTTAGAACGCTGTTCTCGCTATTAGGGAGCTTGGCGAAAGAGTCGAAACTGCCCATATACAAGCCAGGCTGAGGTACGTTGATTTCCTGGCGAATAATCATGAAGCGTTTTCCAGGGGCTGGGTTGACCGGGGCAGTTGAGGGTGCGATCCGTTCTTCTTGTTCGGCAGTGTGCTTGATATGCAGGTAGTGAGACCACGTTGTCTGAAGTCGCTCAGCCACAAGAACGAAGATTTGACTATAACTAATTAGTAAGAAGGCAAGATGCGGAGTACTCGATATGCTTACCCATCAACTTCATCCAGCGTTCCTGAGTCTCGGCACATTCGCCAACACAGCAAACGCTGGTAGTAAGCCCGAACCATCGGGCACCAGTGGTTGAAGAACTCATTAAAAGTCTCTTCAGTAAGCAGCCAATCCTTACAGATTGCCAACTTGCGCACAGGGTCTCTTGAGATGGCGTCCCATATCGAATAAATCAGAGCCAACATTCGAATCTCAGACATGGTGTTGAAAGAGCCCATGACCTTTTGACAAACATCAAACCAGAATGACCAGTCAAGATAGCTGTCAGAACTATCTGGGTCCTCGAATTCGCTATAGAGTACGAGAACTTCCTCCAAAAAGTCGCACAGGGTGAAGCAGGCAGGATGGTTGTACATTGAAACTCTTCGGGTTGCTGCCTTCATCATGGTGGCGAAGGTCTCCGCGAATGTGTGTCGAGCCCCAGCGATGTCAAGGGAGTCGTCCGAGAGATAATCTTTCAACAACATGATGCATCGGTTCTCGGCCATGCCCCTCATGACATTGCTCATAGGAAGAGGCAGAGCCATTGCGGCATCGGCACCTGACATGCCGTCCATGGCAGCGGGGTTGAAACCACCATCCATTGGGGCTTGGCGGTGGATGGTTGTGTCCAGCACGTACAGAAGCTGTGCCTGAACAAGAGCGAACCCGGGAGACCTTGCTTTTTCTAGGAGAGGCAGTCCGGAGGGCATGAACTGTTCGGATAGGATGTGAAAGTACTTGAGGAAAATAAAGAAGACATCAGTATCGCGACCTTTCCAGCGAGCCGCCCAGGGACCTGTCCAAGGGATTCGAGACACCAGCATGGGCAATCTGGGAACCTTCTTAAGGCTATCCCACATACCCTTTGGTGAGGTCCAGGCAAATACGCCAATGGTTGGAGGAAACAAGGCCGCAATGTCATCGCTCTCACCCTTGTTTCTCCGTGGCAGACCGAGCTCATCAGCAACGCGTCTAATCAACTCAGGAGAGAGACCCCACAGCCTAATCAGAATATCGGCAACACCAGGCGCGAAAAAGAAGGCGTACGCGCAGGCCTTTCCTGCGAAGTTGACCAGGCTGGCGGGTGTATGACGAAGCGAAAGCTTATCGACTATGAAACCCATCTGTTTTACCAGATTGGTAACAAACATAGTTCTCACGTTATGCTCGGCCGACTCTTCGAGGAATGCTGCTTGACTAGACGTAATAGATGAATTAGACGAGTTAGTCATGGATCGGGCTCGAACTCGCTCAGCTGGCGATCGGTTGGAAAGCGGTAAGAAGTAAGAAGTAGCTTGTCGCCATTCGAGGCGCATCATAAGGAGCGTTGCCACGTCGAACAATACCGGGCGGTCGACACCAGGTACAGGTTGGGGAGCTTGGCCATCCAGCATCTCCAAGATCGAAATCCACCACTTATTCAGAATTGTTGCTCTTCGGTCAACATCTTCAGCGCAAAGCTTCTTTGTTGATTCATGGTTCATGGTACTCCGGAGGAACGGCAAGAGTTGTGTCTGGACCTGCGACATTCGCTGGGCGGTGCTCTTGGCAAGGAACCCCTTGAATTCCTCGTCGATCGCCTTGAAAGACGACCACAGCACGTCTCTCTGCTGAGGCGGCATCTCAACAGAAGACTCATCAGTAACAGTCGTAGCGGATGTGGTGTCGTAGGCAGAAGATTGCGGTGTGTGGTCTTCTGTGGTGGTCGAAGCTGGTGGTGCGAGGCTTGTGGCCGAGGAAGCACAGCTGTTGTCGGAGTCGGTGTTCGTATTGAGCTTGGACAAGCCCGCTTGTTTCTGTTTGAGCTTTGAAAAGTAGCTGCTCGCTCGGGAGAAGGCATTAGGGGCAGCAGATTTAAGCGAGTCGCTCGACTTATTCTTATCCACTTGATCGACGGTCAAACCAGGGCGTTTGCGAGTCTTTGTCAATTTCGTTGATGTTGTACTCTCGGATCGGCTGCGCCCAGACGACTCCTCATCTTCTTTGCTAGAGTCGGCATTCTTCATAGGCGAAGGGGAGCGAGAAGGCCTCCATGAGCGTTTGGCGAAGTTGACAAAAGACTCGGATTTCGTCAGGGGTTTGTCTGTTGGTTTCAGGTTTCCAATCGATCCATCGCCAAATTTCTTGTCTCCTGCCGATGTGGTCGGTCGAGGAGGGTCTTCGCGAAGGTTGTCAAGATCCGACGTGCTCTTAGAGCTTTGGAGCCAGCCTCGAGTGTCGATGAGCGAGCTTGTTCTTTTTCGGGCGTGTCTGAATCGTGAATGTTCTTCAGGCGCCTCCTTTGTTTCAACGATTGTAGGTGGTGGCGGCGCTTTCGTCTCAGCCTGTTGCCCCTCAGGCTGGAAAACAGTCGTGTCAAGGCTGGTATCGAGATCGAAATCAACATTGAAGGTGGGAAGGTCAAAGTTGGGTAAGGATTTGGGATCGGGAATCTTCTCGCGCTGCGGTGTCGGCGTCGTTGATGTTGATGTTGTGGAAGAAGGTTTTTCGAGAGAAGATAGTGAGAGAAGCCCCAGGTCTGGGCTGGATTGAGACCTGGAGAAGGGAGACGAGGATTCGACGGCCGGAGCCATTATCATGGTAGGACCACTCATCTCATGACAGAACGGTTGAGTACCAGGTAGGCTTCAACGAGAGAAGCGTCCCGCAGGTTGATGCTTCTCTTGCTGGAAAGCCGACCGTATAAGAAGAATCAACAAAGCAAATAAATGTATCTCAAATCACCATTATTCGATGCTTCTCTGTCCGGCAGAGGTATGAGTATATGTCGGGGGGGGCTGCAATTGGATGTAAAAGATTCGAAGTGGTTTGGAAGAAAGAAAGACGAGGCTTCTCAGGGTTTCGATTCAATAGGCAGAATACAACTGAACTACAGTGCAGCGCAGCGCAGTGCAGGCCTAGGTAGCCTAGTATAAAGAGTGGACTCGAGAGTACCTTCTCCTCACTAGCGCGACCTACAGCTGCAACCTGCAACCTCCACATACAGGATCGCCGCGGACTAGCCGGGGGTGTAGCGGCAAGACGGAGGAGGTGATTGACAGGGAACCCGTAGGGAGGCCGAAGTATCCGTCCAGCTGGCGTTGTACCGGGCTGTACTAACTGTAGCCTGTAAGTACAGAGCTTTCAGGCCAGGGCAGTAGCCCGACTATGGTACAAGGAGAGCCCCCAAAACGAAATGAGGCTATGCCCAGAAGGGGCTGCGGGCTGTTTGTCTTGTCAGAATGGGGCGACGCACGGATTAAGAGATGGAATAATTAGGTGTTGGGTTCCTTTTCTGTTCCCGGCCTGTGCTGTTTCTAGAGAGGTAAGACTCCATGTAAGAAAGTCAGGACAGGGTGAAAGCATTGGCGCGGTGGAGCACTGTAATTGATTGCAGCTTCCACAGCAGATGAACCGCTGTCAATACTGTACCTAAATTTAATTACCTATGAGCGAGGCGGGATCCATCCAATTTCGATCAACGCCTCTGAAATGAACAAGAACGTCATTGACAACATGTCAAGTCTGAGCGCTTCTTGTAACATTCTTTCGGGAAGTCGCTTATTGTTTAGTTCAGCAGCTAGAACAATAATTGATTGATTGAATCACACAAGATCATGATCGTACAAACCTATATATTCCCCGGTGAAACATTAAACAAGAGGGGACGCGCCCGCTATTGCATTGCATTGCATTGCATTGAATATTGTGTTGTATATCGTAGATACCTCGAGATGCTTAGGTACAGTACAGTACAGACTTGGAAATCAAGGCACACTCCTGGTAGAACGCAATCTAGTGCACCACCTTCATGTCGACGAGATGCTATTCGTTAAAGGCCACGGCACTCTCCCTCTCCAGGGGTCGAAGCCTGGCGGTACAAGGAGCTGAAGAGGCACAGATTACAGAAAGATTGGACGGAGCCGAATGCAACACCCATGGAAAGCCATCACACTATTGCGCGCTATCTCTTAACGGTATTGACAACGAAGCAGGAGTGAGACGCAGTGAGACGAGGTCGGGGATAATCATTCATTCTTCTTGATCAAGGTTTTGTTCCGATCTGTGCCGTGATTTTCGTCTGACACTGAATCTGATATTTCGGAAACCTAGCTATAGGTACCTAGCTAACCTTATATGTATCTGACAGTGCATAGATGGTGATGTATATATCGAAGTGAAGCTTTGGTGGCGGTGGACGAGGCGCAGAGTAAATTTGACTGTCCTCTCATCAACAACTGAACTCATTCATTACGAATCAAGACCGACAAAATTCGGAGGATATTACCCGTCTGTTCACGCATATAATAGCCTCGTTATAGCCAAAGAGAAGCGCGAATATCATGGTATTTCTCAACCCCAAATCTGTGAAACAAGTGTTTCGAAAACCTCAACTTCCAAGTTTTTTTCTCCTAGTGACATTGTGAATACATTCAAGCTTTCTCTTGTACACCACCAAAAGAGCGATAAAGTTGGATCGTCGATTGTATATCTACAGTACTATAAGCCCCCTGGCTCTTAGCTCCGAGGATCGAGACGGGTTTTCGTCTGGTTGGCTAATCATGAAGCAACTCGGCCTTGTTCGATGGAGATCATGAGTTTGGTCCATGGTTAAGTGACCCATTAAGAGACATGCAAGTCACTTTGGGTGATAATAGCAAGAGGATGAAACAATAACATGTGCGGGTTAGACCTACATTAGTCTATAACTATGTCTCTGTTATTCTGACATACGTATTCCGTGTCTCAACTATTCGTTCAACCACCTGGTTGCCTGTCCGGCTGAGATTTCGTTAGTGGATTCAACGGACCAGATGGAAGCAAAAGCCCAGTCCAGGCCCATGACAACCGCTGGTGGATCTTGCCGTTGAGGCTGACTCTTGTCGTCTCAAGTTTTATTCTGACTGGACGTGATGGGCATAGCAATGGGGGCTTCATCTCTACGGTTGAGAAGATCTACGGGATGGGCTGACGGTTTAACGGGTACATACCTGATCGGTATGTACAGTTGATAAGCCAAGAACCTACCTATTGACATTGTGTCACCCGGGCTTAACTTGACAACAGACGAAATGGATCAATTTTCACATGATTAGAAATCGACGATTGTTGGCTCAACAAGGAGTATGGTTCGTTCTAAAGTGGAATTATTTAATGGAGTTGCCCGAGATTGAGGGCCGATAGAGTCACTGCACACTGCAAAAAAGGTAACGAGCGAAAGATGGGCCAAAAAAAATTACCCCCTAAACTAGTAGTAATGTGGTTGATAAGGAAGAAGAAAAAAAGAAAACGGTGTAAATTTTAGTTGATTTGATTTTATGTTATTAACTCTGACTGGAAAAGGCTCGGGTCGTTCTAAATTGTACATGGAGCCGGCTCTCACTAGGTAGGTAAGTTAAAAAACTAGAGCTGCCGTTGAAAATCGGCCAGCCGTAAAGCCAATCGCTGGGCCATCGTCATGCCGTGCTGTAGCTGAAGTTCTGTACCCGCCCGACCAAAAAAGGGACCTAAAAGCGCAGCTTTTTCTCCGCGGCCGGACTTATCAACTTCTTTTTTTACCGCTCATTGGATTGTTTTGGTTTTTGTAAACAAGTGCCTTACTCATGCAACTGCAATGCAGTATTGCGCTGGTATGTACCTATCTAGAACACAGAAGCAAATGGCAGTTGATTGGATAACATGTCACGAAGTACATCAAGATAGACTGGATCCGGAAAGCTCAGACTCCGAGAAAGGGGTCTTTTGAGTGATGACCTATGGATGGCATGGCATGGCATGGTTCTTGGAGCAGCGCGGCAGCTCATTTCTCACTAGCCCCCACCCAAAAGTACCTCTATGTATTCATTGTTCATACAGCGTGTTGATGACGTTCATTAACTGTTCCGAATACATTTACCTGATCAAGCCTAGAATCTGGAGACTGGATGCTACATCACCATCCTTATCCGACCTAGCTATGGTAATGCAATTTTAGACTTGAAGAAAGAGGCGCCTTTTCCGCACGTGTCTTTGTTCCGACTATATGTCTCAGTGGCCTGGTCTGGTATGGTGCTGTCTCTTCTGGGGGGAATGTTTCTTGTTGTCAATACAAAGTATTCGGTCTCGAATTGGTAATCCGGAATTCTGCTTGTTAACATGGCATTCTCGGTTTCACAGCCGTAAATTTGTGATGATGCTTATTCATGCCATGCGCCTTTGTAGAACTACGAATACACGTGCAAGGTCTATTGGCCGTCTGTTCCGTTGAGAACTTGGCGGTGACAGGAGGATTCTCCATGTTGTATGTTCCATCATGTTGTGTCATGTTATCCATGCCATGTTCTGCAGAACTAGCAATCAGATTTCCCCGGCTTTATCTTTTCTTTTTGCTTACTGTACCATAATGGGGCTGTGGTCGCGCCCTGCGGCTGCGCCTGGTGCAGTAGTGTAGGCAAAGTATCTGATTATCAGTACACCGAACTACAGAGCAGGGTACAGCCCATATAAGCTGGGGGCACAACTTCGCGACCGATTTCACTTTTGGTTTCCCTTGCATGCATGCATCGCATCAAGCTGTTCAGCTTTGGAATACGGTTGAGGCCCTTTTCTGTAGCCCCATCCTCTCAGCTGTATCGCCGTGCGTATGTATGTATGCACATGTACGTGCATCTTCGATCAATCTTAGGCTACCGTGTCCGAGCTGGATAATTGAACCGAAGAGATGGGAAACGACAGGACCTTGCGTATCCGTACGACCCAGCGAATAACTACAGATACTGTTCTGGATCCTTGGTCGGCTGAATCCGAGGTAGTCAGAGTTCCAACTTGATGGACCTGCATGCACTGACCAGCCTGTTTGTTGGTCCAACGCGACCCCTAATGTGGCTCTTATTGTCTTTTTGCCCACCGCATCTTTTTTTGTCTGATACCAAGCCCGCAAGCGTGCGGTGATGTGGGCTTCTCAGCAATTCGACAACCACCCAACAAGGCTTGTCTTGCTTGGCCTTTGGAAATCGTCCAATATGCAGGCTGCGTGCTGTATGTTCCATCCTTACATGCAACCGTAGACGTTGGGCCGATTAGGGGTTCACAACGTCAAACTTGGCAGTCAAGCCTCTTCTGCAAGCTTCCTGGGGTTCCCATGTTAGAGAACAACACGGCTCGGCTGGCCTATGCGAGGGGGCACCTCCAGTGACAGTATCAGCATTCTTGCAGCCGCTGGGGCGTGCTTCACATTGGAGAATTGTATTTGTTGGCAAAAGTAACATGTCCATTGTAATGGCATGTACCCCTAGCTTCATGCACCAGTGTCTGTGGGATTACAAGAACAGAGGTGTTTGGTAATAGTAGGGGGATATCAATCTTGGCACGATGAAAATTCCTTCAGCAAGGCGAGCATAGAAAGAGCCCATTTGCTGTACACACTAATGCCGTTTGTACAGTTTTCACTGCACTTCACTATTTCACCGAGTAATCACCTACCTGGATAACCTTGCCTGGGTCACTCGTATTTGAGACCTTGTGCCATCAGGACGATAGGTTGAACCACGTACGAGTCGGTCAATCGCAACCGCATGCTCGTGTGCGTACTCCTTGTCGGACCTGATGATGTGATCTTGAGATGGCCGAGGTTTGATCGCAAGGGATCTTGTGCTGTAGTTCAATGATGGCCGATAATTCGGCGTTGCTCAAGAACAATGCATTGTGAGAGTTGTGGAAGAGATAAAATTTTCCACGAAATTTTGAGGTTGATAAGATGTCTGTATGCTTATGTAATGATTTTGTGGAGACGTCACGAGAACTGGAGCTGGCAGGAGCTCCTCAACATCTTTTACTAGCTGGTGCCTACAATGTTCGTCCACTTTCGATGCCGACTTTGTACATTTTGTACCCGTCATTCTAATTGAGTAGTTGATCACTGCTACCTTAATTAGAGCCAAAAGATCGAGGAAAATATCATTTAAAACACCAAATATTGTAGAGCAAGCCTGCCCAACTAGGAAGGTACAGATAGCAAAATCGAGAAAGAGAATAATTAAATGACGTCACCCAAATATTCATGCTTAACTTCTAGCTTAATACTGAGTGTGTCTAAGGTGGCTGTATTAAAGACAATCGAATACTCGTCATGATGAATGATGGAAGCCAGAAGGATTTACCAGAAGATCTCAGATAAATCCTCCCGGGTAGGTCAGATTCATCGACAAATGAAAAAAAAAAAAATACTGATCCATGACCCTAATGTAATGAATCGGTATGTAGATCTTGGCGGGGTTCGAAATTAGATGGCGTCCATGTGTGGATTGTTCCTGTTTCATGTTGCTCTCTCAATAAACATCACCAGCAAATATCAAAGCTGTTTAACCGTAGAATCAGGTCAGATAAGATGCCCATTAGCCAAGTCCATCTTCATGCTGGAAGATTAGATGGTAATTACACTCATTACCCCGTCAACCGCCGAGGAAGGGTTCATATCCTGGCCAACTTGGGTCCTTAGGAGCTTGATAACAAGTCGGTGTCTTGGGTTCCCTGGAATCTCTCAGGGATCGCTTCCACTGTAACCGGCTGACCAATGAGGGTCTCGACGCTGTGCTTGGCGCCATCCCATCCCATCCAATTCCCTGATCCTAATTGCTGTCTCCGTATTGTATAATTTTAGTCTGTGCCTCAATGGGGATTTTCCGAGTCTTGTTACTTGATGGAGTTATGTTTGTGTCGCTGAACAGCTGATGGAGGAGTAAGTGTTGACATTGGATCTAACAGCAATTGGTATATGGCATGCATGAAACAGAGGAAAGTACCTTCTTCCTGGTGTTTACAAAGTCCCTTATCGCAACTGCCCCATGACCCCTGCACCAACTGGCGGGATGTGTCTGGTTGCACCTGCGTCATCATCTAGTTGTGCTGTGCTTTTGTGTCTTGGTGTCTTACCATTAGACTAAAATCCTCTCGTCGGTCTTACCCTCGAGTTTTTCTCCTGGACATTGCCATTTTCTTTCTTGTAGTATTCATTGCAGAGTCTTGTTTTGGGCTTCCATAGCAGGTGCACGTTCTGTATCGAAGACTGCGCATTACCTTGGACTATTGTCCTCGTCGCGTTTGGTGACAACCCGCGTCGTCGATTTTCCCACCCGATATTAATCCATACAACTTGCGACGATCTATCCTGTACCACACCCACCACAGCCGGAGGCCTCCATATATAAGCTCCCGAAAACCAGCATACAGCTGTTTCTTGCGACCAGATGCACAAGATGGCAGACGTTGGAGAAAGACCCACGACCACAGAGTCGCAGCGCAATCCACATGCGTCGTCTAGTCGCTGGCGACACCAGGAATCCTCTGCTTATGCTGCGCATGCCGCGCAGCTCTCTGGCCAAGGTCCTCCGCGAGATCCTCACCAAGAGACTACAGCTACCGGCGACCTTGTGGACTTCCTCAACCAGTCGCGCATCGAACCAGAAGACGAGAGCCGCGAAACCGGAAAATACAGACCCATCACCGCTGCCGCTGGCGATGCCAATGGATCCGTTGTGGGCGATAATGTAGGCCAAAGCCATGCTGGCCAAGGCACCCAAGGAGAGAATCCCCCCGATGGAAAGACAATTGTTTGCGGTCCGCTCCTGAACTATCGTCATATGAACGAGGGACGCTGGCACGGCAGCGTACTGGTTGTCGTGGAGGGCGGCGGCAAGATTCCTCTGCATCAGCCCTATTTGACGCTCAACCTAGCTGTCACTCTCCCGGAGGGCAACAACGTAACCAATGGAGCGCGCGAGGAGGTGCGTGTAGACGGACATTGTCTCTACTCCGACCCACGCAATACTTTTTGGGCTTTCAATATCAGTGTCCCGGTCCAGGACACCGAATGTGGCTACGACTATTCTCTGCCTGAAATGCGCTTCTCAAGCGAACACAAGCCTCGAGTAAACCGATTCTTTGTACCTGCCGCAACCGAGTCTTTTCGCATGATGTTCCACTCGTGCAACGGTTTCAGTGTTGGAACCGACGAGGAAGCTTGGAGCGGCCCGTGTCTATGGAATGATGTTACACGAAAGCATCGCGAGATCCCTTATCATGTCATGATTGGTGGTGGTGATCAGATCTACAATGATGGAATCCGAGTTGATGGTCCTCTACGCCAATGGACTGACATCAGTAACCCCAAGAAGCGAAGACATTATCCCTTCCCCGAGACACTGCGTGCTGAATGTGATGATTACTACCTGAAGAACTACATCCGTTGGTACAACCTTGACCCCTTTGCTGGTGTCAACGGTCAAATCCCCCAGATCAACATCTGGGATGACCATGATGTAAGTCTGAAACGCGATTGCGTGGGCGACGTCAGTAGCACATTACTGACAATTTCAGATTATTGACGGATTTGGCTCATATGTCGACGATTTCATGCAATGCGACGTGTTCCGTGGTATTGGCGGTACTGCTCACAAATACTACATGCTCTTCCAGCATCATTTGCCACCTCCTCCATCAACATACACTACCGGTAGGATAGCTTCATTCACTCTTGACATTATTCATTCTAATATACGACAGATCATGCCGCTCTCGAGGCAGCCAGCCAGGGACCTGATCCTAACCAGCTCATTGATACCTACGTTGCGCCAATGATCGAGTCTCCCGAGTACATTGTCGGCGACCATCCTGGTCCATATGTCGCTGAACGTTCTTATAACATCTATACCCGTCTTGGAGCTCGTGTTGCTCTTGTCGGTATTGATGCACGAGTAGAGGTCAGTACATCGCGCTCCAACATAAACGGTAGCTAACTTGAAGCACAGCGCACACGTCACCAAGTCAATTACCCCGAGACTTACAAGAAGATCTGGGCAAGACTCCGCTCAGAGCTCGAGGCGGCAGCAACAGCAGGACAGCCAATCAAGCACGTAATTCTGCTCCTTGGTATTCCCATCGCATATCCGGTATGTGTTTTGATATATAACAAACAATTACCAGCTGTCAGACTGACATGTTTTAGCGCTTAACTTGGCTTGAGAACATCTTCCGCAGTCCAGTCATGGGCCCTATCAAAATCCTCAACCGACGATTTGGAATTGGTGGAAGTTTGTTTAACCAATTTGACGGCAGTATTGATCTGTTGGACGATCTGGATGACCACTACACTGCGAGAACGCACAAGAAGGAGAGGCGTGAGCTGATGGTTGAACTTCAAAAGGTCGCTGCCGAGTTCAACGCTCGCGTGACAATCCTTGGAGGCGATGTGCATCTGGCCGCGCTGGGACGTTTCTACTCCAACCCTGACCTCAAGATTCCCGTGGAGGAAGATCACCGCTACATGGTGAATGTAATTTCTTCGGCCATTGTCAACAAGCCACCGCCGCAGGCTGTTGCAAATCTTCTCGCTAGGAGAAACAAGATTCACCACTTGAACGCCAAGACTGACGAGACTCTGCTGGATCTGTTTGACAAGGACCCTGGCAATTCCAACAAGACAGCCAACCACAACAGCTGCACAATGCCCAGCCGTAACTTTGCGACCATCACCGAGAACTCACCCAACAACCCAGGGGTTCCCAACGGCAGTGTAAACGAGAACGGGACAGAGGCCTCGGAGCAGAACTTCTTGGGCAATGATGGCCATACCGTTCTTCACAAAGGAGAACTTCAGGCCGGAACAACACATAGGGCAGCATCGCGACAAACCCATGGAAAGGCCAACGACGGAACACTTGATGTGTGTATCAATGTGGAGATCGACCAGCACGACAAGGAGGGTCGAACAGAGATGTATGGATTGACGGTGCCGCTACTTAACTACCGACAGAGAGATGAGCCAAACACACCTAGAACGTCAGTCACGTCAGGAAGCCAGCCTTAGGATGACTTGAAGGCTTCTGAACGGGATGAATATGATAGCCATGCCGTTGACAAACTCAGTACTCGGGCCGGTGCAACCGGCTGGAAAGCAACAACGGGGTGGGCCCGACGTATGCGGGGCCGGGCCGGCGACTGCTTGCGAAGGGCGAAACGAAAAGGACGAAAGTGGCTTGAAGAGAGGGATGAGAGAGAGTCTGGGCAGGGACAAAAGGTACCCAGCCAACCAGCGAGAGAGGCAGTGTTCCCATGGGGTAGTTTCTGTTTGTTTATACCCGTTGAAGGCAATTGCCTTTGACATTAAAAGTACATGAAATAGCGATTGCAAGATGTGAGTGGTTTGAGTGTTGACATTACTATCTGCCTGACTGAGCTTATTCGGAACATGCGGCGGTTTGGCGAGACAAGTAATGAAGTGTTCATGGTTTATAGTCTATATTTAATCCAATCTATTCTTTCATTTGATGTGTCGAGGTATCATGCAAAACCAAACCATGTTTTGCATGTACCATATCGTAGCAGATAAGGAAAATTTCTTCCCCAGGCTCGCCAAGTCAAAAGAGGTAAAGTCTTTGATGCAAGACGCTTCTAATACCGCCGCTACCTGTACCAAGACGAGATACTGTACCTAGCACATGACCGTCAAAGTACCCCACGTTCGGAAAAGCGCGGCCATATGTAGGTTTATCAGAGACCCCCAGTTAACTGAACTAGAGCTCACATCCTTGGCTTTACTGGAGATGCAGATACATGCTGGAAATAACTGACTTTAGTTGAATATCTTGTTGACCCATAAAGAAAGGTGAGTTGGGTATATCCCATGTTTGAGTGAGGATTTCATGTTATGAGAACACACGGTCTAGTAATCTAGTGACGCCTGTTTGCGTCAGCACTTGGGGAATTCTAGAATAAAAAAGGCCCTGTTTCGGTGATACAAATACGATGCCTGCTGCGGCTCTTCGCGGACAACAACAGATAACGAGCCATGCCCCATCTGCCGAGATCGGCCCCAGCATAGAAAACGGCCATTGACCAATCAATATCGATTCCCGGGCTGACCGTAGCTGGGGGAATACAGGCGACGTCATGTGCCCATTCCCCACACAGATTCTTTTTAGGCCGTGATAAGCCGCGATCTTTAGCTCTAACTGGAGAAGAAAGATAGAGTCTCTGAGAAAGCAGAGGCATTGATAGGATGGAGAGTAGCTTGTTTAGCTTAGCTCGTGGCGAGCGGCGGCAGTTCACTTTTTTGACGGATCGAGGAGGATTTGCTACGCGAGGTCTGGGTCTTGAGTCGTGATATTGCATCTGAATTCGGAATTTCTGTTAGTCAGTACAGTCAATACAGTACAGCAACTGAATTTCTTCTTATACCTACTTCCTTTCCCCATCGTCTTCTTTCCCCTCCCCTTCTTTCTTTTCCTTTCTCTTCATCTTCCATCTTCGATCGTCGTCGAACCTTTGATTTTGCTTTTTGTGATACCCCTCCTCGACGACTCCCCCGATAACGAAGAACATACACCGAACGTCACATAATGTCTTCCATGATGTTCCTTAACCGGGCTGGTGCCCAGGGTCTTCGCACCGCTGCCCGAACCCAGCAGCTTCGAACTGCTGCGACTCTGGCTTCTTTCAAGACCCCCAAGGTCTTCAACGAGCCCAACCAGCACTACGCCAAGGGCAGTGAGCAGCGACAGGGTTTGACCGCTGCCATTGAGAAGCTCCAGAAGCAGCTTCCCATCGAGGTTCCCGTCGTTGTTGGCGGCAAGCAGGTAAGTTGACCACAGACGCCTACTCAATCACTATCATAAGAACCATATCTAACACGAAATCTTGTAGATCAAGGCTTCTGCCCTCTCCAAGCAGCAGAACCCTGCCGACCATGCCACCACCGTCGCCTCTTACCACACTGCCACCACTGCCGATGTCTCGGCTGCCATTGACGCTGCTCTGGCTGCCAAGCCCGCCTGGGAGGCCCTCCCCTTCGCCGACCGAGCTGCTGTCTTCCTCAAGGCTGCTGACCTGATCTCCACCAAGTACCGCTACGACATCATGGCCGCTACCATGCTCGGCCAGGGCAAGAACGCTTGGCAAGCTGAGATCGATGCTGCCGCTGAGCTGGCTGACTTCCTCCGCTTCAACGTCCACTACGCTGAGCAGCTCTACAGCATCCAACCTGAGCACCACTCTCCCGGTGTCTGGAACCGTCTCGAGTACCGTGCCCTTGAGGGTTTCGTCTACGCTGTCAGCCCCTTCAACTTCACTGCCATTGCCGGTAACCTGCCCGGTGCCCCTGCTCTCCTCGGTAACGTCGTTGTCTGGAAGCCCAGTGACTTCGCTATTGCCTCTAACTGGCTCGTCTACCAAATCCTGATCGAGGCTGGTCTCCCCAAGGACGTTATCCAGTTCGTTCCTGGTAACCCCGTCGACATCACCAAGGTGGTTCTCGAGCACCGGGAGTTCGCTGCCCTCCACTACACTGGCAGCACCAGCGTCTTCCGTCAGCTCTACGGCACCATCGGTCAGGGTATTGCTGAGGGCCGATACCGCGGCTACCCCCGTGTCGTTGGTGAGACTGGCGGCAAGAACTTCCACTTGATCGACCCTACTGCTGAGATTGACAACGCTGTCAAGCAGACCGTCCGTGGTGCTTTCGAGTTCCAGGGCCAGAAGTGCAGTGCCACCTCTCGTTGCTATGTCCCCAAGTCCATGTGGCCCGAGTTCAAGGAGAAGCTGATTGCTGAGGTTGAGGCCATCAAGATCGGCAACCCTACTGAACACTCCAACTTCATGGGTCCCGTCATCCACGAGGCTTCCTTCAAGAAGCTCTCTGGTGCTATCGACGAGGCCAAGAACGACAAGGACCTTGAGCTCGTTGTCGGTGGCAAGTACGACTCTTCCAAGGGTTACTACGTCCACCCTACCATCTACGCCACCACCAACCCCAACCACAAGTTCTTCTCTACTGAGTTCTTCGGTCCTATCCTCACCACCTACATTTACGATGACGCCGCCCCTAACGCCATTGCCGATGTTTGCAAGCTCATCGAGACCACCTCTGACTACGGCCTGACTGGTGCTGTCTTCGCTGCTGACCGTGAGGCCTCTCGCTTCGCTGAGGAGCACCTCCGCAACGCCGCTGGTAACTTCTACGTCAACTGCAAGAGCACTGGTGCCGTTGTCGGCCAGCAGCCCTTCGGTGGCTCTCGTGCCTCCGGTACCAACGACAAGGCTGGTAGCCAGAACCTCCTGACTCGCTTTGTCAATGTTCGCGCCATCAAGGAGGAGTTCACTCCTACCACCAAGGTCACCTACCCCAGCAACGAGGTCTAAGTGCCGAGCGTATACCCAAAATTTTAAGGATAGAGTGGAGTTCGGATGATATGATACGACATGAATGACCTAGGTGGAAATGCATATATACAGATTCCATCAGGGCTATCGCCCACGACATAAAAGGAAAGAAAGCACACCGGACAACAGAACAGACCGCATGTCGATCAAGTCAATTTGTTGTTGATAAGCTGAGGAACCATTTCAAGGATCTTGACTCACTGCCTATTTAGGTGGCCAAGCCTTGTTCGTGGGTCTGCGGCGTGTCAGGGGTAGGTTCTTGGCTAAGAGCCGCTCCAGGGTCTCTCCCCACGTTGGCTCACACAAGATGGTGATGGGTGGGATTCCTATATGTGGAATTGGGGAAAGTGGCCGAATGTGTTGCTGTATGATAGAAAAGTCATCGACGTCTCAAAGACGCGCACGTGCTCATTTAAGTCCAAGGACGAATGATAAAGCCAATTTTTTAGTTGCAACCTTCTCCTCTCTTATTCTGGTTAAATTGAATGTCGTGAAATTCCGGGTCTTATCGCTTTAGAACCGAGTCTTGAGTCTGGAAGCTCGTAGAGTTCACATGGGACACGTGCCCTCCTGCACTGGCTGTTTATCTTTGCCTAATTGGAAACCGAGTGAAGCATGAGTCCTGGCTTCAATAGGCTTGTGGAGTTGATGTTGTGGAATGGCGGAGGTGGAGTTGAAGATTGGAGACAGATTGGAGATCTCAAAGCTCCCCCTCCCCTCCCCCGTCTTACTCTCGCCCACAGACTGACAGGCTCACGTTCTGGCCCAAACGTTTGAACCAAACCTAAGACGAAGGACAATTTGTCTGTGCAATTGTTTGGCATCTTGACGCCCGGTAGTTCTCAACTTCCAAATGTGTTGCCGATAATGATCATTTCCATGTGTCAGGAACTGTGCTGACTTGACTTACTTTTGGCCTTGACTTACACCATCATGGTACCGTAACCTTCAAACCGAGTCAATAGCTGCCAATGTAGCACAAGCTACCGCCCCTCGTGCCCTCCTGTACGAAATCCCAGTAACTTCCCGTCTTTCTCCATCAAGTATAGACACCAATCTAAGCCTCGTTCTGTGTTTCTGAGACTGGACCCCTGCCCACCGAAAAGCCTACTTGGACCACGTTGGTCAATCCCCCACGCTGATTCGCCCATCACCAAATAGAGCACGCGACCATTTCCTCGATGATGCTTGGTCCATGAACTTACATCCCTTCAACCCGGTCGTTCTAGGTTCAAGTTAGACAAAGCCCGCGATGTAGTTTGCATCTCTTTCCGCTGAACTGGAGCGAACAGCGGGCTCAGTCGTGCAACTCTTTCGCTTTTGGGACTGGGGAGGCGTTGTAGCGCTGCGTGTTCGTGTCTGCATGTGCCGGCTCCGTCTCTGTATCGCTGGAGCATGCCTAGCAGTGTGTTTCCAGTAATCAATTTAATATCTTTTGCCCCATGCCCGTATGCTGTCTCTAACGAGAAACCGGAACTTGCTTATCCTTTAGCATATCGCACAAACATACCCTGCTCTCTGACCAATCCATATCTCTATGCTTTACCTCTCAACAAGAGTGTCATCATTGTCTCTCTTACAAGCGGCCTGGACGAACAGCTTGATCCATTCTTGGCTTGGTTTCTGAGCAGCAACGGTTCCAATTGCTGTCCTGACTTGTGTTCATTGGCCCCTTGACGAAACCGCCGCCATTATCCTTCCTCAGGCTCTCATATGTTCGTCTTGGCACCAACACCACCCATCGTGCCAACTGTGTTGTAACATAGAACTCCTCCCAGCATCCTCAACATGCCCCGACCAGGCCTCCCACTCACTCCTGGCTCCTCATCAGACATTCAGGGAAAGGACGGAACTCAACAACTCGCTTCCTTCCAGCTCTCTTTCGAGCTGCCGCCTCCAGCAATCCATGACGCATCTCGCACATCGCCCACGATACCATCCCAGGTTTCGCCAACAGATACAAAGTCGCGCCAAGTCGGCACTACTTCACCAGGCACGACATATCCAATGCAGCCGGCCGAGGCTGTAAAGGCTCGACGTCGTTCATCGGCTGCCAGAGATGCCAAAGATAACTCATTCGCCCTGCCGCCTCCACCAACTCGATCTCGGAAGATTATCCAGATGAAACCTCGACAGGAGGCAAGCGGTGATAGTTCCAATAAAGAAAAGGCAAAGACGACAGGCAAAAGCAACGCAGCTGCGAAAACCACAGCGCCGGCAGCCAACTCAAAGGTTGCAGCACCTACAGGAGAAGCGGTCGCAGACGACAAGTCGAAGAAGAAGCAACCCAGTGCCACAAGTGCAGCAGGACGGAAAATTGCAAGAAAAACCGCACACAGTCTGATCGAACGTCGGCGGCGAAGTAAAATGAATGAGGAGTTTGCTGTGCTTAAAGGCATGATACCTGCTTGTACAGGAGATATGCATAAGCTATCCATTCTTCAGGTATGCTGTCCGACATTTATGCTGAAGATGATTGCTAACTAGCTTGTATTTTTAGGCCTCGATTGAATATATCCGGTACTTGGAGGATTGCGTCTCCAAATTGAAAGCACAGCAGGATGAAGACAACGGCCAGACAGAGTCCGGTCGCCAAACTCCTACGGGTCGAGAGCGGTTGCCGTCTATTCGTGAATTCCACCCAACTTTTCAAGGCGATCCAGCTGGTGACGATGATATTGAGATGGAGGATTCCGATGTCACGTCACCCGCACTGAACGCGATGCCTGATCAAAGTGCCCGCCATCCATCCGTATCTCCCGCTCTTCCACCCCAAGACTCTCGCCATCGAGCGCAGTCTTACTCTTCAGTGTCAACAGATCACCGCCGATACAGTTATAGCGTTTCTGCTGGTACATCGCCCGCTTTTGGCCCGCAGATATATGGAGCACCGCATTATGCTCGGAGTGATGCCTCGGCGCCAGGGTCGGCCTTGACAAGCCCAGCACTTAATCCTCAAAGTGAGTTGGATCAAGAAGCCATGGCGGCACTGTTGATGTTGAACAACGATCGCCGGGACTCTAAGGGCCGTGGGTTATCAGTGCGTGACCTCCTCAGCACATGAGCCTCATCAAGGAAGACGTTGAACGGTTAAAATCGGCACTCTCATTAGCTTCGAAGAAGGTAAGAATCGCCTGGTGTTTGTACCGGTCCGGGAGAAGAGAGTTTAACGGTCGAGGCATGCAAATGTTGGGTTTACTTTTGGACATTGGTGTTGGGAAAGGGAAACGTTAAAAATGGATGGGTACTTCCTGATCATTAATTTAATGGAACGAGGGTGGGGTTCTTGGTTGATGTCGTTCCTTCTACTTTATCACGACTGGCGCTTGTTCTTGGATAATGCACCTCTTCGATGCAAAAATATTTCCCTCTTACAAGTATTTACTAGAGACGAGCTTAAATAAATGAAGACACAATGCTTAGTACTGAAACTACCTACACTGCCGTCCTTGGCTGTGAAATTGTGAAGTGAAGAAAGAGATAGTGTATACTGATATATTGACCGGGATAAATACCGACGTGAGCAGCGAATCCTCAAATCACAAAGTAGTAAGTATGGCAAGTATCAACCATTAAATTAGTTCTATAAGCTGTTATTGTTCTGGTAGTGGTACGAGTATAATGGCTACTAAAGCTTGAGCCTCTGACTGTTAGCCATATCGTCTCGAGCGTCCTTGACGAGGAAACTGTTTATTGTTAGCAATGTAGCAAAAGGCTCGAACCGTAAGACCACTTACTTGTACCACAAGACGGTTGGCCCAATAGTCATAAAATGCCAAAGGCTATGAGCATCGATACAACCCAGCCAAGGTGGGAAGTCAAAAAGCTCCATGCTCATGGCAAAGATGACCCAAGCAACCACAAAACCAGGCCAAACTGCCCACATGCGTCTTGATTCTCTATATCTCTTGAAACTGAACCATGTCCAGAGAGCATTCTGTACAATACCTGCCGCCACATTCGCAGCCATGTTGTAGGTATAGTCCCAACGAACGAACTTCAGGAACGAGATATGGCCAAGAAACATGGATGCACAAAGGAGTGACCAGACTCGGAGTGCAGTACGCTTTCGAGGTGTACGCTTATCAAGCCTGAAAACCCTCACCACTGTATAGTATAGGCCATACAGGACACTGGCGCCAGCAGCAAAGTAGTCGAGCTCCTCCGTGACGCGGAAGTCGCGGGTGTGGAAGATGGAGCTGAACGTCCAAGAAGCAATGCCAACATATGCCAGCCAATCATAGAATATCCGCATAGAGTATGAGGTTGGTATCCTGGCTTGGACCTTCTTCAAGCCATCCCAGTGCGCCCAGAGATTGCCCAGCGAAAATAGGACACTAAAGGGTTCCTGCATGCCGAGAAATCGGTAGAAAGGCCACTTCCCGTAGAATTGTTCGACCGAGAGACCGGTGGCCATTCGTTGACCCGTCACTATATGCTGGCAGGCATAGTCGCATTCGCTGGCGCAATTCCATAATAGGAGACGATGTAGAACAGCTGTTGACGGGAAGACACATTAGCTAATATGCTGTAATGGCGAAATCGAGGACACGTACGGATCGGAGTGTGCGGTTTATCTGAAGCGCAGTTCTCGGCGTTGCAGACCTATGATACTATTAGTCGCTGGCATCTTTGCGCTGTGGCTGTCCTTACCTTGAGGCAGTCCTTGAATTCTGGCAACCTGTCGCCTTTTGAAGCACTAACTGTAGCTGCAAGAGCAAGAACGAGGACGGTCAAGGATATAATCCGCGCCCATGGCCGCCCCCTTTGAGTTGTCATTGCGGGCGCATTGACGTATTTACGGCGAGGGGAAAGAAGTTGGAACAATTAAATGTAAATCTGCGTGAGAGAGGGGGGAAGAGACTCTATGTACCCAAATAAGGTACCTTGCTCCAGTTGACGATGTGGCTCACTGGCAAGAACCCGGACGTAACGTTGGCGTTTCAAAACCTTGATTGGCTGGTAACCTGCAGTTAGCTATTTGTGGGGTAAAAGCATCATCGTTTGCTGTCTGGGGGATCCATTACCAGAAGCCTGTCAACAGTCTCTGGAGTATCCGTACATGCCGGAGAGTCGCATTATATTTTAGTGATCCTCATGCAAAGATATATACTCCACGGTTCCTTTGAGAGAACTAGACACCATATCACTTTGTTGAGGAGACGATATGAGTCAGCCGTCAAGGACATTATACGGATACAGATAGTCTACTTGGGATTGCCATTCGAAGCTTGACTATAGACTGGGGTCTTTATATTGTTAGACCAACGATGTGGCTGCCAACGACTTAGTGGTGAAACATGCTGTTCTCTCAGCGGTGGTGAAAATAGAATAATATTCAGTTCTTCGTTTTCGTCGGCTTATCTCGTAGTTAAACTGAATGTATTACGTGCATATGCAGACTGAAGCATGAATTAAATTCAGGTGGCTAGGTATGGATCCGCCAGTTGTCCTGCATGGTAACCGAACACCCGTCCTCAACTTCAACCCAACTGCCTAACGTTACAAGGCTTAACTTAAGACATCTTCTATTCGATGGACGAAATGACAAGCTGCCGGTAACCAACTACATGATATTTGTTTGTCCAGCAAGGTATAATGCATGAGATTGCAACCCTATACTCGGCCGCTAAGATTAAGCCGGATGTCGTTGCTAGGCAACCGACAACACAGCGATTGGACCATATTTTCTCGTGGGACAACACGCCTCGCTTCTCATATCTCTCTTCCCTGCCCCAGACGCGATAGTCTCAAGTTTTGGAAACTTGTCTTGCAAGTCGAGCAATGGCAATAATAATCGAATTGTAGCAAATATCAACCCTTCGCCAACCCGACCCTTCACCAATCCTTCACCATTTCGATTTATTACACGCCACGGACGCGCTCTACAGTACCTCTGCAAAACAGCATTAATATGGCGACTGCCTCGCCCACGCCTATAGGCAATGGCCTTGTACGAAGAACGTCGCAAAGACAAGCCCTTCGAAGGCTGCCTTCGCGCTCGGCTGTGAACCACAATGAGAGTTCCTACGCTCCTACGAACCAACCGCTTCCCAATGGCTATCATCCAAAACCACAGCAATTCCACGATGATAGCTCCGAGGACGAGATCCCAGTACCTATGAAGCTCAGTGCTCTCACCAAGGCGCTTCTCAACGATGGTGCTCCCGCATCCACCGAGCGTCCTGTTTCACCTCCCCGAACGCGACGACGCACGAGCGCTTTGAACGCGTCGACTTCTTCCGCCAGTGAGACCCGCCGACATCGAAGATCCGGAAGCGTACAACCACACGATAGGTCTTCAAGACCAACCAGTCCAGCACAAGTACAAAGTCGAGAGATCAGCCCTGTGAGAAAACGTGTTGTTAGATTAAGCAACACTCCTCAGAGTCTCAACCAAATGAAGCCTACTAAGCGACGCTCAACTTCTATGTCTCGCTCAACTCGACAATCTCGACCCCATAGCCGGCCCGAGAGCCGCGATATGTCTTCAGATGAGCGCTACGATTCTAAACAGGACTCAAAGGATTCCAAGCAAGATTCTCAATTGGACGTGAATACCCCAGCGCAGGGCGGACGCGTTGTGCGAATTAACGCTGGTTCTCCCAGCAACAGGAGTCGCCTTGGCTCCACCGGCCCTTCTTCAGGGAGATCTATGGATCGATCTTTGGTGGACAGATCTTCAATCGAGGACAACGACCAACCCGAGGAGCCTGCCACAGTCGCAAGGAATCCTCCTCCCTTCCATCATGGCAGTGTTTCGAGATATCCCTCAACGACTACACGGACAAGGCCTGAAGATAACGCTAATCTGCAAAGCTCAATGCGTGTGAAGCGCGTCAGCAAGGTTGCGGGTAGCTTTTTGAGTGGCCCAGCTCGACGCGGTCGCCGAAGACAGAGTGAGGAAGAAGGCGAAGCAAACGCAGATGGAGATATGATCTTGTCCAGCCAAGAAGCTGAGAGCCAACCCGCCGAAGACCACCATGCTGCTTCATATTATGGAGACAGTATTCGGGATTTCAACTCAGGAAGCCCTGTTAGTGGACAGGCCGCTGCCAGAGCAATTCACCGTCGCAATGCTTCCAACATAGATCTACGACTTGGTGCCGCAAGGCAATCTTCTAGGGAGACATCCCCACGAGAATCCACACCAGAGGTGCAAGTTCCTCAACCAAAACCTGAACCTGAACAAGAAGAGGAGATTCATTACAAGCTTCCTGCTCATCGACCAGAGCTGCCATCAGACCGTGATCAAGAAAATGATGTCCAGGCGAGCCTCAAGAGAACGAAACCTTCTATGGATGCTGTTTTGGACAAGATGCCGAAACGACCAATGAGCGCCGATCCAGCTCCTGTGAGAGCAGTCTCTCCCGATAGGAAACCGCTTGCTTCAATGGCACGAAACACCCCTTTACGACAAGCTCCCCCACCACCTCCCAAGATGTCTGTCCTTGAGGCTGCCACCGCCACTGCTGGTGCCGCTACAACCACACAAGCGAAGCAGCGTAGAAACATTCTGCGAGTGAATGGTGTTGCTTACACCCGTCTTGATTGTCTTGGTCGAGGTGGTAGTGGAAAGGTGTATCGAGTTGCTGCTGAAAACGGCAAGATGTTCGCTCTCAAGCGCGTTTCCCTTGAAAATGCGGACGACTCAACTATCAAGGGTTATCTCGGCGAGATTGACCTTCTGAAGAAATTGGGTGAAGTGGAGAGAGTTATCAAGTTGTTTGATTGTGAGATGAACACCGAGAAGCAGGTTCTCACTTTGGTATGTTCAGACTAAGTCTTTTTGTGAATTGTTTACTGACTTTTAAACAGCTTATGGAGATTGGAGAGCTGGATTTCAACACCTTTTTGAGGAAGCGATACAACCCTGAGGCGGCGAAGTTTGATCCAGTTTTCGTACGATTCTATTGGAAGGAGATGCTTGAGTGTTTGCAAGCTGTCCACCAGTGCGATATTGTCCACTCCGATCTCAAGCCTGCCAACTTTGTTCTTGTCAAGGGTCAACTCAAGCTCATCGATTTCGGCATTGCCAATGCTATTCAAACAGATGAAACTGTCAACGTTCATCGTGAGACTCAAGTTGGAACACCCAACTACATGTCTCCAGAATCTCTAATGGACTCCAACAACCCCCGAGGTGGCCGAGTCCCTGGCCGACCCAAGCTGATGAAGCTGGGCAAGCCCAGTGATATCTGGTCTCTCGGCTGTATTCTGTACCAGATGGTCTACGGCCTACCTCCTTTTGGCCACATCGCCAACCAGATGTCAAGGTGCCAGGCCATTATTAACTGGGATCATGAGATTGAGTTTCCCTCGCGCGGCATGGGAGGCATGTCTGTTCCTCCTTCGCTTATCCGCACCATGAGACGTTGTCTCAACCGCGACCATCATATGCGCCCGACTTGCGAGGAGCTACTGCATGAGTCCGATCCCTTCCTCTATCCCGCCGAGCTTACCGACAAGGCTCTTCCCATCGACGAGGAGCTGCTTGGTAGAATCATTCAAAGTGTGGTGACGAGGTGCCGTGAGCGTATGCCTACGGAGGCCGAGAGTTTGAGCGTCTGGCCACAGGCTTATTGGGCCAGTGTTAAGAAAGCCATGGCCGGCAGGATGTGAAAGGAGAATTATGCATAATGTTTGAGTTGCCGAGGCGCAATTGCTTCTGGACGAATGAGTTTTATGATCAATTTGAACGGACTAGAAGAGAACATTTTATAGCTGGGTGTTGAGGAGTATCATTCTTGTCTTTCGCTGCTTAGCTAAATACCTACTTTTTTGATTTCAGGCATAGGAGGTTTTTATTCATCGGTAATACGGAAAGGCTTACGATAGTCAATGGCGTTTATGGCTCGAACCGCAAATGAGCAGGTTCCTGAATAAAACATTTTTCAGCGTCTTCAAACTTGAAACATTTAAATGGTCTTTGCAAAATTTGCTGTATTATTGTACAGCCAGCTTTGAGCTGGTAATGGTACATCGTTTCATGGCGTTTCCTGTTTTATACATATACACCAACGTCTTCCATATGAAACTTTCATTCCTCATCCTCATCTTCATTCGATATCCTCTCCGTTGTTGATGTTCAACTCCGAAATCCGTAGAATTGTGTATCGGTGCTTGCTCTTGGCTTGTCTCTTTCTTCGCTGCCTTCTCTTCTTCTTGATCTTGATACGTAGAGGTTCAGATTCCGTTCCGATAACAGTGGCCCTGCACTCAAACACTCGCTCATCAATGTGGGGAGCGCCCTTCATGGTGTAATCCCTGCTACCGAGGACACTGGCACGGTTGAGTCGTAGCACATCGCCAGGCTGAACACCAGGCATACGGAAAGGCAGGCGGACCTGATCACCCTCTCGGACCAAGTAGGGGAATCCGTGGACATGGACGGTGATATAATGATCCGGTTGAGCGGCCAGGAATGGTAGAAGGGTCTTGACGGAGTCGTCCATGGGCTTTGGAGGCGGAGTAGGATGGCTGACTTTGAAGGCCAGAGGTCGAGGCTCATTTGCTGTAGGGTTGGTGGCATTCTTTGGGTGACGCTCAGGGAACGATTGCTCGATGATGGGCGCCGTGGTGTTGAATGCGCGGGTTCGAATCGGCAGCAAAGATGAGGGGGCCGAGAGTCGAGCGCTGGGAGCTCGAAGCTCCAGCATGGAGCGGAAAAGTGCCCTGCTCATTTTGAACCGCAGTGCCTTTCGAAATTTGGCACTATCGCTGGTCAATTGGACAGGGAATTGAGCTGTCGGCCTCGAAGTCGTTGAATTGTATCTCAAAAAAGTTCAAGGTGCCCGTTCATGGGTCGACCCGGAAAAGCGTAACACCGAGCACCGGTCACTCTAGCTTTGATACCAGCCGCCTCCGATAAACCGCCACTTTTTTTTTATCGCTGGGGAAATTTCAGCATCACTCCAACTAGATATAATCAAGTCCCTGCCTGGGCGATACCAACAACATGGTATGTATCAAAGTCTGCACAATGTTGGAATTGGTCGCTAACTCCCCTAAAGCCTCAGAACGAGTATATGGAAAGATGGCGCAAGCTGCACGGTCGTCGTCTTGATCATGAGGAACGAGTTCGCAAGCGTACCGCCCGTGAGGGCCACAAGGCCTCGCAGGATGCTCAGAACCTGCGTGGTCTCCGGGCTAAGCTTCACCAGCAGAAGCGACACAAGGAGAAGATTCAGATGAAGAAGCAGATCAAGGCTCACGAGGAGCGCAACGTCAAGACCGCGGACGAGAAGGAGCCTACGACACCCATGCCCTCTTACCTTTTGGACCGTACCAACCCTTCAGCTGCCAAGGCTCTTAGCAGCGCTATCAAGAACAAGCGAGCCGAGAAGGCTGCTAAGTTTGCCGTGCCCCTGCCCAAGGTCCGAGGTATCAGCGAAGAAGAGATGTTCAAGGTTGTCAAGACCGGAAAGAAGATCCAGAAGAAGGCCTGGAAGCGCATGGTCACCAAGCCTACATTTGTCGGACCCGACTTCACTCGACGCAACCCCAAGCACGAGCGCTTTATCCGACCCATGGGTCTCCGTTACAAGAAGGCCAACGTCACACATCCCGAGCTTGGCGTTACCGTTCAGCTGCCCATCATCAGCGTCAAGAAGAACCCCCAGAACCCTCTTTACACTCAGCTGGGTGTTCTGACCAAGGGTACCGTTATCGAGGTCAACGTCAGTGAACTTGGTCTTGTTACCGCTGGTGGAAAGGTTGTCTGGGGTCGTTACGCCCAGGTCACCAACAACCCGGAGAATGAGGGCTGCATCAACAGTGTCCTTCTGGTATAATATGCTCAACAGCGTCCGCGAATAATGTTGAGGGGGTTCGTTTGATGAAGTTCGAATGCATGTATTGGCGCCAGGGCGTTTTTGGTTACCGCACGAAAAAGAAAACAGGCCGTGATGGTAGATGGTTGGTAAACGGGTTGATTGTCGACTGAAGATTCCCAGTTGTGATGAAGAAGACTCACTCGAGTTATAGGCCACGCTCTGCTGTTTGCAGAACTTGACATATGGCCATAAATAGACGAATAAAAGATCCAGAGGGTGCTTTGAGTGGCATTAACCATAGGTTGTGCTACAAGTGCTCACCCGATTCAATTTGCATTAGATTATGTTCTGTTGGCGACCTGAGTCGTAGAAGCGACGTTTCCATCTGTACTCTGATAGCTGTCTAAGACCTGTGGTTGGCCAAACACTTGCCCAAGAGTTATCGTTTCCTTCACTTGATAGTATAAAGTAACGTATGGATGGTAATACAGAGTGAAGATACTCTCATCTTGAATAAGCCTTTTTTTCACAAGTCACTTTAACTTGAACTCCTGAAACTACGGAAAATTTCTGTTATCTGATGCGACAGAGTCTTGTACAGCAGTTTTCTAGACTAACCCAAAAAGGAGCTGGTGCTGAAAACAGGGTCCTTCGCCGCCTCTTCTAAAATTCGGGCGGTGACGCCGATAAATTATTTTCTGCCCGAGCTAGCAAAATCGCATCCGTCTGTGGTTCCCCATCTCGCCCGCCGAAACTGTATACTCCGTTTTGCGACTCGTTCTTTTTTCTTCTCTAGTTTTCTTCCTCCCTCAACCTTCATATCATTACAACAACCTTTTCTCTTTCATTATAAACTCCTCAGAAATCCTCAATAATCCTTCAAGATGAGCGGAGACAAGATGGACGTCGAGATTGCGGAGCAGAAGATGAACTCCATGGAGCACAGTGAGCAGCACTACTTCAAGAGGTGAGCTTTGAAAACCTATTCCAGATAAGAGAAAATGATGTATACTAACAGCGCTTTGCGATACAGTTACGATCACCATGGTACGAACATACAACGTCCTTTTTTATTTTGAAGCTATACAGTTATATCCAAGAATACCTTGCTAACAGAATGTTTGTTGCTCTGCAATAGGTATCCACGAGGAGATGTTGGTATGAGCTCCCCTTCCCTTACGCTGCTTCATAGAGCTCCCGCTGACCAGATTGTTTTCTCTAATACAGAAAGATGAGGTCCGAACACGATCGTACATGAACGCCATTATGCAAAATAAGCACATTTTTAAGGACAAGGTCGTTCTCGATGTTGGCTGCGGTACCGCCATTCTTTCCATGTACGTGCGCAGCAAGACCCTGCAAAAACTGCCCCTCGATGTGCCCCGCGTTTGCAAAACCACGACTCTGTCGCAACACGCGCCATTCAACACATAAAAGCAGATGCATCCGATGGAACTCGAATTAACATGATTTAATAGGTTTGCCGCCAAGGCTGGCGCCAAGCATGTTATTGGTGTCGACATGTCTACCATCATCTTCAAGGCCCGTGAGATCGTCAAGCTCAACGGCCTTTCCGACAAGATCACCCTTCTCCAGGGCAAGATGGAGGAGGTTGAGCTTCCTTTCCCCAAGGTCGACATCATCATCTCCGAATGGATGGGCTACTTCCTTCTCTACGAGTCCATGCTTGACACCGTTCTCTACGCTCGTGATACCTACCTTAACAAGGATGGTCTGATCTTCCCTGACAAGGCCACCATCTTCTTCGCTGGTATTGAGGATGGCGACTACAAGGAGGACAAGATTGAGTGTGAGTAGTCTTGTTGAATCGAACCGACCCTGAAAAAAATTGCTAACGGGTTTATAGTCTGGAACGACGTCTACGGTTTCGACTACACCCCTCTTAAGGCAACTGCCCTTTCTGAGCCCCTCGTCGACACCGTTGAGGTCAAGGCTGCTGTCACCGACCCCGCTTCTGTCCTTACTCTCGACCTCTACACCTGCACCGTCGCCGACTTGGCTTTTCAAGTGCCCTTCAAGCTTTCCGCCAAGCGTGACGACTTCATCCATGCCCTTGTGTCGTGGTTCGATATCGACTTCACCGCCTGCCACAAGCCTATCCGCTTCTCAACCGGCCCCCACACCAAGTATACCCACTGGAAGCAGACCGTTTTCTACTTCGAAGACGTCCTCACCGTCCAGGAGGGCGAGGAGATCACGCTTAACCTTGATGTCCGACCCAATGACAAGAACAGACGTGACCTTGACATCAAGATTGCTTACGAGCTCGACACCAAGGACGCTAACCGCGCTTCCAAGGGTGCTCTCGAATACCGCATGTGCTAAGTGGCTCTTTTGCTAAGCTCATGCTAATTTACTTGTTGTAATGACGACACGAAAAATCAAAATTGAGGATATAGAATGACTCGAGTGAGGGGGGATTAGATACTCTTGCACTTGGGGAATGTGTTCAAGGCGGACGGCGTCTTCTTGCATCTTGAAACGGGTGATATTGCTGCTAGATAACACGAAAAGGGAAAAAGAAAAACATGAGCGCGGGGAATGGTTTGGTTGATTGACGACCCGTTATGAGTGATACCACAAAGAAGAGCACTCCGGAGTTACCTAGTCAATAGATCTTTTGCTTGTTATGCTTTGATATACAACTGTGTTATGTTAATCGAAACTTTATTTTCTAAGTCCTGTCACTTTTGAAGCTGATTTTTGAGAACGAGTCTGCTTGCAGAGTAGAAAGTTTTCATTCATCGTTAAAGCGGGCTGAGCATATGGCTCCTTATTCCAATGCTCATTTGAGCTGAGCTGACAACCTATTCTTTGGAAAGCTCTTTTTGTTTCCTTTTCTCCTTCTTTCATACTCATATCCCCACAAGCCCTGTATTAGACGTTTCCCGCCCTTTAATTCGTACTTTTATTGTAGAAAAAAACAAACTCGTTCGCTCAAGTCTGGTCGATGTATGGGAAATTCCTAAGAGCCGAACTGCTTGACGATTTGAGCAACCTTGTTGGCAAGCTCATCTGCCTCGGAGCGAGTGGCAGCCTCAGCGTAGACACGGCATGCGTTCTCAGTTCCACTGGCGCGAGCAAAGGAGCGAGCGCTGGTGTACTTCTTAACACACTGGTCGATCTCGTCCTGAGCACCCACAGGGTGGCTAAGGCGACGTTCAGCGTCAGTTGTCTGGAAGAGGTCCTTGTTGCCAACCTCGACACGGACCAGTCGGTTAGGAAGGTCATTGTAGGTCATGGCCCAATCCTTAAGAGTCCAGCCCTTGTGAGCAAGAATAACCTCGACCATGAGCATGTCGGAGATAGCATCGCCGACAGTCTGGTTGATAAGGTCGCTGACGGCAGCGAGAGTATCGAGAGCATCCTTCTGAGCAGGAGACTGGGGCTCAGTCTCACGGAAAGCACGGATAGCCTCTTGAGAGAAGACAACGGTACCGTGACCGTTGGCCTCGAAGTAAACACCAACATCGAATTGGCAAGCAGCGTGGTGCAAGTGCTTCACACCAGTAGGAGTGAAAACGACAGGAAGGCCAAGGTGCTTCTCGATGTAGTTGGTGCTGGCACCGTTGGCATACGCGGTCTGAACAACGCCGATGCGAAGGTCATTTTCAAGGCCAGCAGAGCGAACAAGGTCGCCAATGAAAGATGCATTGAGCGAAGAGATGCGGTCGCCGTCGAGCATGAAGAAGCCAGTATCGGGGTCGATCCAGTAGTAGATCAGACGGTCAGCGTCACCGTCGAGAGAGCAGCATCGGGCGCCGGGAACGGGCTTAGGGCTGGGAGGAGCTCGCTGCTTGGTCTTGACGAAGTCGGCACCGGACTATTCATGATGTTAGCGATTGCGCCCGAGCCGCGATAATATGAAGCAAACTTACATCCAGGTTGAGAACCTCAGGACGAAGGACGTCGTCATTGACGACCTTGACGTCGATAGTACCCTCGGGCACGACCTTGAGGAAGTCGGAGAGCTTGGGACCGCCAACACCGTTGGCGCAATCCACGATAAGCTGACCCTGAGGCTTTCGGCCCCGCAGAGCACGAGTAAAGGCCTCAGACATCTTCTCATAGTAACCTTGCTCGCTGACCTTGCCGTAGGCCTTGGGGGTGCCTTCGGTGTTGACGCAACGGGTCAGGTAGTGAAGCTGGGGGGTGGTAAGGATCTTGTAGTCGGTGTAGTCGGTGTTTGTGGCCTCGAAAGCATCGGCGAGAGCAGCAACGAGGGAGTGGCCGGAGGGACGAGTATCACGACCGTAGACAACTCGACCGGGAGAAGAAAGGTCGATCTTGAGTTGGGTGGCCAGAGCCTTGTAGTTGTCGAGAAGCTCCTGATCAGAAGGAGAGTTGACGAGCTTGGTAGCAAAGGCCTCCCACTCCTGCTCAAGCATCTCACCCATGGGGTCAACGATCTTGACACCATTGTCGATAGCTGGGTTGTGACTGGCAGTGATCATGACACCAATGGCCTGACCATTGAGCTTACGGCTTCGCAGACCGGACAGAAGACCAACACGGAACGAAACACCATCGAGAAGGTCGGCCTTCATACGGAACCCCGCAGTGCCATAGTTGTAGACATGGTTGGGCACGATAGGGTGCTTGGCCGAAGCGGCGAGGAACTTTTCGTCAGACATTCTACGTATTCTTGTGGGCGAAATAGACTAAAGAAGATGGGATGAAAGAAGAAGAAAGGACAAGATAAGACAAGACGCGGACACAGGCGAGAGGAGAATAAGAAAGAAAGATGGAGCTTGAAATAGATTCTATTTGAAACGATCGAAGCCTCCGCAGTGACGAGGCGGGGTGGTCACTTCGTTTGATACGAGGGGCATCAAAGCCACCACCTAACAGTACATACCTACCTAGGTAACAGTGCTTACTACCGGGGCCAACAGTTCCTGCTACAGTCGGGTCCAGGTCCAGTACCTATGAGCCATACAGCCCAGCCACTTGCACTTTCATATTGAGAGCTGAGCTGAGCTTAGCTACCTACAGTACTGTGGGCGGTTGGCTTGGTGACACACCTTCAATACCGTACCTAGCCTAAACTAACGGTTGAACGGGGCTATGGAGTAATCCATTGGCGGTCAAAAATACTGTCTATGATACATACCGCCTCAATCAAGTGGATTCTTCAATTTGCTATAAACAGTTACAGCATAACTTTCACTCAGAAATGCTCCACTTCAAAGAGCTAAATATGTTGTAGTGCAGGTGGGAGCTTTAGCCGCTTTAATTGGGTGGGTTCTATTCCATTCTTATGGGCAGCGCTCTACCCGCAGAGAATTAGTTCTTAGCTGTCTGCAGGCTCTCAGGCTCAGGGCCTCACGTCAGCCTAACGACAGCCAAGAGCTTTTCTCGATTCAGGGTTCACTTTTTCTCCTCACCGCCCGATTTCTCGGGTCGAAACACGCACGTGACCTCGTGTCAAGTTTTCATCCCTGTCATTCTGAACGCGAAATAGTCGTCGCGTCTTGCTTCACCAACTGGCGACCAGTTTTGGATTTGGATGAGACTGGGTCGAGCAGGCCGCTCATCTCATCTCAAACCACAACCATCGATGTTTATCAAAAGACTCGCTTCTATTTCATCATCACACGAATCGAGGTGGCAACATGGCCGACGCAGATTCAGCCAACCCCCAGCTCCTGGCTTGGGTGAAAGAGTGGTTGGATTTGGCCCGCGAACGGAATTCCAAAGGCGTTACCACGTACAGGACAGCGTATAACTCATTGAAAGCATGCCCGATTACCTTTGAGCACCCTGCGCAGCTGCAGCAACTCAAAGGCTTTGGACCGAAACTCTGCGACCGCCTTGAACAACAATTAAAGAAACATTGCGAGCAAAATGGCCTCCCTATGCCTCCACATCCCAGGTCCCGTAAGGCGGCATCAGTTAATGGAGATGAAAATGGAGAAGGGTCTTCAAAACCTGCGAAAAGGGCACGCAAGCCTAAAGCCTACGTCCCAGCTTTTCGATCTGGGGCGTTCGCCTTAGTAGTCGGCCTTGCAACTCTGGATGAAGATTCGGTTACTGGAATGACCAAGGCGGAGCTCATCGAAGTTGCACAGCCGTACTGCGACTCATCCTTCTCAGCTCCTAGCGACCCAACTAAGTTCTACACTGCCTGGAATTCGATGAAAACCTTGGTGCAGAAGGAACTAGTCTACGAAAGAGGGCGACCATTAAGGAGATATGCCTTGACCGACGAAGGATGGGAAGTTGCCAATCGAATCAAGGAAACGGACCACTGGAAGGCTGAAAAGGGGAAGGCTAAGGACCTAACCTCAGCACAGCCAGTTCCAAACTTTCAGCCCGAAGCTGTCTCAAGGCAGAAGTCGCCGTCTGTGGAAATATCCGAACCAGCACAGGCTCCATCAGAGTACCAAAATATCGTGTCTGATGGCCCGATATCAGAAGATTCCTCGTTGCCGAACTTTACTCCAATACTATTACCTCCGGGATCTTTTACTGTCCAGTTAGTTCTGGACGTTCGCGAAGTAAGGGCCAAGACAGATCGAGATTATATGCAAGAGGAACTTGCAAAACAGGGTGCAAAGCCCATCATGCGCAGTATGGAGCTCGGTGATGCCCAGTGGGTTGCAAAATGCAATGACCCTAATCTGCTCTCATCACAAGGTGCTGAGGGCGACGAGGTGGTGCTGGACTGGATTGTCGAAAGAAAGCGCCTTGATGATTTAATCGGAAGTATCAAGGATGGCAGATTTCACGAGCAAAAGTTTCGCTTGCAACGATCTGGTGTAAAGAAAGTGATTTACATCATCGAAGACATCGGCATGGACCCAGAGGTAGTCACAAGATATGCTGAAGCTGTCCGATCCGCTATCGCCTCGACACAAGTAGTGAATGGCTACTTCGTAAAGAGAACCAACAAGATGGACGAAACAATCAGATACCTTACTCAGATGACGAAGATGTTAAAACGGACGTACGAAAGCAGAGCCCTCCACGTTATACCTACCAAGGTCCTTACGTCTCAGAATTATCTCCCACTGCTGAAGCATCTCAGGGAGTCTATATCTCCAGACTGGTACATCACCTACCCAGCCTTTTCCTCGCTTGCCTCCAAGTCCGAGTCGATCACTTTGCGCGACGTATTTTTGAAAATGCTCATGACTATCAAAGGTGTCACAGGAGAAAAAGCACTTGAAATCCAAAAGCGTTGGAAAACACCTTACGATTTTGTCAAGGCTTTTGAGGCATGTGGCCCTGGCGAACAGGGTTTAAAACGCAAGCGCGAGTTGGTTTTCAGCCAAACAATCCATCTTGTCGGGCGGAAGAAGTTTACCAAACCCTTGAGCACCAAGATTGCTGAAGTGTGGGGTGATGCATGAAGTTTTGTGCATCAATGTATTTCTATAAGTATTTTGACGGCAGGTTGCAAAAGGATATCATATATCTTGGTACACGGAACTGACATGGAAAGCTTGTATGATGGGGATATGGGGATATTGTTTTAGGGCGTTTATGGTGTTGAATAGGCAACACTTCACTGCCAGGAACATCCGGGTATTCAGGATGATGAGCAACATGATACCCAAGTTATTAACCATTAAAATCTATCAAATCGTCTATTACTTCTCGCCAAGTCTTTGTGCCACAATTCTCTCGACGATCTTCTCAATGAAAGGGAAAGAGGACTCGGATCCGGGTTCCGAGCCGACAACTCCGCCCAGCGACTTCTCAGCATACTTGGCCATCATGTCAACCTCGATGTTGACCGTGTCACCCTCCTTCTTCGCCGCCACAACAACCCTCTCCTGAGTGTAGGCGATCAGCATCACCTCCCACCAGCCCTCCTGGTCGTTGACCTTGGTGACAGTCAAGCTAGTACCGTCAATGGCGACGTAGCCCTTGTAGACAACGTATCGCAGCATATCCTTGCGGGCAGGCTGGAAACGGAAGGTCAGGGCATTGCCATCCTTGGTAACAGAGAGGATCTTGGCGGTGGTGTCGACGTGGCCCTGGACAAAATGGCCACCCATGCGGGTATCAGCACGGACAGCGCGCTCAAGGTTGACGTTGCTGTTCTCTTTAAGATCGCCCAGGTTGGTGATTCGTAGAGTCTCGGGGGCTACACCGATAGTGAAAGACTCGGGTGTGAAAGAGGTGACAGTGAGACAGACTCCATTAACAGAGATGGAATCTCCATCATGGCAGTCAGATAGAAGCTGAGAACCAGAAGAAATGGCGATGGTCATAGAAGTGCCCCCAGTAGAGTCATTGTTGTCGAGCTTGGAGACAACTAAAGGTTGAGTTAGTCTTATCCGTCGACAACGACATGAAGAACTGACCTCCCACTTCTTCTACGATTCCGGTAAACATGATGGCTTGCTATATGGTTGGATTGATGTTGAAGATTAATTGTTGATATTGACAACAGTCTTGAAGTCTAAGAGGCGATGACAAATGCTCTAATAAGTCGGACTGAATGCTGATGATAGATTCCACTCTGCCCCGCGAGTGCCCCGCATAGAGGTGAAAGAAATACTGGGACAATCTTTATTCTTCAGCTTGAGGCCCCCAGCAGTTTGTAAAAAGAATAAGAATGTCTCATAACACACCGAGGCTCAAGGAAACTCTTGACTACTAATAAATGATTTACATGTGCATTATTCTCGGTTAGAACTCAGTTGTACGATTTCTGCAGATGCGCTTCCACGTGAAGTGAAGATCATTAATGGGGCAATTTTGTCAACTTTTGCACCTCAGTCAATGGACACCTAAATTGCCCAGTCTGGACATTTTGGATGGAAATATTAGCAATTCAACCAAAGACTCAACATCAATTGTGAGGTTTGGTCGAAATACAAGTCAATAAACTCTTAACATATTAAGTCATATCAACGGATCTTAGCATCATATTCAAATTAAAAGTAGCATAAATTACCAACTCACATGAATGAGATGAGTTGGCCTGTCATGGGTCTTTATCGATAAGACCCGCCTAAATTTTTCAGTTTCCCACTCAACACCAAAGCAAGCTTCTGACAGAACAAGCCTGCTCATTGCACATTATCTCACTTTCACTTTTTTCAACGATCGTACTCCTACCCGATCTTACACCCAAAATTAAACAGTGACTTATCATCAGTCATTGTATTTATTTCATAAGCGTCAACTTATTCATATTTAATCTCGCCAATTCTCATAGCAACTCCCTGCTTCTGCGACATCATGGCACCCTCAAGACCTGACGGCAAAAAGACGAATCCTGACATCGCAAAGCTTCTTGTCGATGCGCAGACTCAGCTCGAGGTTGGAAGATTAGAAGAGGCTGCTACACTCGCACAGCAGGCCCTTGATGCCACCGGCCAGGGTGGTGACTTTGAGCTTAGCGCTGCCAATCTTCTTGGTACCATCTTTATCGAGTCTGGTGATGTGGACGAGGCCCGAGCCGCTTTCGAGCGTGCAGTTCACCTCGATGAAGATGGTACTGTAGACGAGAAGATTGGAGGTGGCCCTGAGAAGTTCCTTCTTCTTGCTCAGCTCAGCGAGGAGGGTGGTCTTGACACCGTTCAATGGTATGAGCGTGGTGCTACTGCGCTTCGAAAGCTGATTGCATCCCTCACCGAAATTCGATCATCCACCCCCGAGCAAAAGGCTGCTCTCCAGGAGAAGCAACACAAGCTGGCTGGAGTTCTCTGCGCTGTTACAGAGGTGTACATGACCGACTTGTCTTGGGAGCCTGATGCCGAGTCCCGCTGCGAGACCCTTATTACCGAGGCTATGCTCCTCGCCCCTGCGGCCCCAGAGACCTGGCAAACTGTCGCCAACGTCCGAATTTCACAGAACCGTGCCAATGAGGCCCAGACCGCTCTACGAAGGAGTCTTGAGCTGTGGCAGAAGCTCCCTCCCAACCACCCTGACGTTCCCGAGTTTCCTACCAGAATCGCTCTTGCCCGCCTCTTGATGGAGACCGAGCTGGAGGATGAGGCTCTGAGCGTGCTAGAGCGTCTTGTTACAGATGATGATACTAGTGTTGAGGCTTGGTACCTTGGCGGATGGTGTCTCTACATCACCGGTGAGAAGCAGAAGACCACTGCTTCTAGGCCCTGGAACGAAGGCGTTAAGGACAACGATGAGTGGAAGGGACTATGGAAGTCTTCGAGACAATGGCTCACCCAGTGCATGAAGCTATTCGATATGCAAGAGTACGAGGACGAGCGACTAGGAGAACACGCCAAGGAACTGCTGGAAAACATCAACGGCGAGATCGGTGAGCCAGCCGAGGGCGAGCTCGAGGACTGGGAAGACCCCAGCGATGGTGAGGGTGATGACGACGCTGAGATGCAGGGCTGAAAAATTTTGTACTGGAGGACAAAGACGGAATGAATTAAAAGGCATTTGGTATGGCGTTTAGGAAAAAAAAATGGGCCTGGCTAGAGGAAATATTGTCACCTTTGGTATTTTGTTAAAACTGAATGTATTTCACCCCTGGGTCTATACCAGAACTTGATTCATGCACTCATGGCAGCAATAAGCTCTGAGTCTCTTCCGTTTTCTTCTCTGTGATATCATCCATCATATCGTCTCATGGCAGGCTATTTGCCGTTGCTTTGTATTTTTATTTGTACCCAAGACCAAACTCCAAGTAATGCACCTTTCCTATTCAAGCCCCTATGTGGCTTCGACCTTGAGCTTCTCGACACCCTCCACAGGCATGTCATCCTCCTCGTCGTCATCGCCCTTGCCAGCAAGACCCCTCTCCCAAAGCTGTCTGCCTGTCAAGCGAGTAGGCTCCTTGACCTTCGCCTTCTTCAACTCAGCCAAACGGTCGTCTTCCTCCTGTTGTCTCTTCTCCTCCATCTCCTTTATGAAACCCTCGCGCCATTGGAGGAAAGTCTCGGGAGTCACCCTAGTGCCGTGGAACTTCTTATTTTCCTCAGCCTCTGCGGCTAGAGCAGCCTCTTCGTGAGCCTTCGTAATGGCATCCTTGCGCTCCTGGATGAGCTGCTCGGCATTGTCCTTTAGTGTGGAAACAATCGCAAAAACCATAGCCATGCCGAGGTTTTCTTGAATAGTCTCATCTAGACTGGCGAGAAGCTGGTCGCGATCGTCGGAAACGCTGAAATGTTCGTGAGGGGTGGCATTGGGAGGAGCGAGAATATCGAGATGAGGCGGCTTTTCGGGGTATTCTTCTGGATACTTCACTTGGAGAAGCATAGTAGGAGGATCTTGATCTTCTTCATCAGGAATATCTAGTGCGACTGACACTCTAAACTCGGTTTCAGAGATATCTACAAAATGGTTAGGCACAGATCGTACAAGTAGCTTTTTTTATTTGATTTTTCGTACCTGTAATTTCTTCTGGGAAAATTGACTCGAGCACCTCGCGCTCTTCAACTTGATCTTCTCGTCCCATTTTGACGATTTGACCGGAAGCCTCTAGACTGCAAAATATTGCTTTTGATAGAGTCTCGAAATGACGAGAGTCCTCATGACAGTGGGGAGGTTTACAGGCGGCGGGGTGGGAGACGGAAGAGGTTTAGTGTCTTGTTGACCGCCCGGCAGTTTGTCTCTCTCTTAAGCTCAGTTTCTTGAAGTTTCCTTCCAAGACAACAATGCAAATAAATGTCGATGGTTTTGTGCATTGTTCATGATGAATGTGGTGTTCTTTCAAGAGAATCATTTTCGGTGTGGTATACCACCACCATTATTCTTCGAATAAAAAGCAATCCGAATCCATGCTATGCTCCATGCGTTCATGTACCGATGAGACTGGAAGCAATGCACCCTCAACCAATAACTCCAAAGCTCTATCGCATCTGGCTCTAACTTATGCATACGAACATCTACCCGTATTAGTTCCATACAGGAACAACGGACTCATTCCCTGTCAGGCCCTTTGCAGCGAGTTTCATAGCTCGCTTATCAAGGTACTTTTGATACGGTGACTTGGGCCTCTTTTTCTTGTTGTCTTCCCAAGGTTGGTAATCGACAGCTCGCCAGATGTCGAGTTGGTCGATAAAATTCTCCCGTGGCCTCACATGCCGCTTTGTCTTGACTTGGGGGAGGATAACATCCAAGCTCTCCTGTTTTTGACGCATGAGATATGCTACTGCGACGGCAGCCGATCTCGACATTCCCATACGGCAGTGAATCAGCACATTCGGCTCCCGGGTCGAGTCGCTGCTTGGTGTGGTTGAAAGCGACCCAAGCTCAGACTCATTTCCACAAACAGATGAGGGTAGGCTTTCCAGAGGTCGGCGGCCCAGCTGCAAGTCGATGAAGTTGCAAATACTGTCTAATAAACAGAGAATATCCATTGTAGAATTGTCGAGACACGGAACAAACATGTGGCAGTCCCGAGGTACTATCTCTCTGTCTTTCGTCTTGTCCCATTTTGGATACGGACCATCGAGGAGCGAAACAATTGACGTTATGTTGTGATGCAGGAGAACATTGCGGTTCATGGAGCTTGCAACATTTCCAACATACAGGTTTGGGGCAACCTGAGAGATTGAAGGAGGGTCCATATCATCCATGATTGATTTAACAAGAGTATAAAAATGACCATTCACGAGTATCAATTAATTCTTGTTTGGAAATCAGCTCGTGTTTAAATTCCTTCTACCCGAAGCTGAGTACATTGTCTCACTTATGCTGGCTCCTCACGTGCATAAGGCGTCAACCCAAGTGGCAATATACAAGACCAACATAATGAAGATCACTGGAATGGGCGAATAGTGGCATTGAGTGAGCTCACTTACACGCTTAGATTGAAGCTTAACGTAAGTTACGTGGGTCAAGCTGTCGTTGTGGATAGATTTCGACGATGAGATGGTTTCCAGCGAGATCAGATATAAGAGTAACGATCAGAATTTACCTGTGAGTCCATCAAGGGACAGAGTACCTGCAGTGAAACCTGATAGTTGTGGGGTTACTTCTTTTAGATTTCTGTTGTCCAAGTTCTTGACTATATTTGTGTCTAAGTTAACTCAGATGGATATCCTCTCTTAATTGAACAGGATAGATAATTGCAATTGATCAAACCTGGGTATAAGTCAGAAGTGCAAGGTGCACGTGACATGTTCGACCCTGGAGCTAGAAGAAAAGCGGGACTTCTCTTATCAGTTAGCTTAGCGGCGGAAGTTTAGCTTATCGCCAGAAAAAAAAGTTCAAGTCTCAACTCTGCGACTCTGCATCCACCCATAGCCATACCCATACACGATCAAATTCGCAACAATGGCTACCAAATCCACAGCTACTGGCGAGAAGCGAAAGTCCGCCCCTGGCGGAAAGCACCAGACCTTTTCTAAGCTTCCCAAGAAGCCCAGACTTGAAGAGAAGGTGCCCAAGAAGAAGAAGCCCGAACCAGAGTCCGACGACGATTCAGAAGGCGGCGCCGATGTGAGCGAAGAGGCTTCCAAGAAGTCAGAAGGAAAGACATTTGAGCGAGGTATGATATATTGGTTCGGTTTTCTACGCAACCAGTCGATGCTAACTTCCCTCAAGCTGCAGGCCAAACTTCGCGCGAATCCCATGCCAAGCAGAAGCAGCTCGCCCTGGAGCGCAAGGCCGCGAAGCCTCTTGCTGACGAAGTTCAACGCACAAAGAAGCTGTGGGAGAGATTGCGACGAAAGTCTCACGTTCCCAAGGAGGAGCGACAGACATTGGTCGACGAGCTGTTCACCATCATCACTGGTCGCATCAAGGACTTTGTGTTGAAGCACGACGCCGTCCGCGCCGTACAGACCGCTATCAAGTACGCCACACCCGAACAGAGGAAGCAGATTGCTCGCGAGTTGACTGGCACATACGCTCAGCTTGCCGAGAGTCGATATGCCAAGTTCTTGATCGGAAAGCTTCTGGTCCAGAACGACGAGGAGATCCGAGATATCATTATTCCCGAGTTTTACGGCCGTGTCCGAAAGATGATCAACCACCCAGAGGCTTCCTGGATTCTTGACGATGTCTACCGAGGTGTTGCGACAAAGGAACAGAAGGCCATCCTTCTCCGCGAGTGGTACGGTCCCGAGTTCTCCCTCCGAGAACTCACCAAGGATACCAAGCCCACATCCGATCTCAAGGCCATCCTCGAGGCCGAGCCCAGCAAGAGAGGTCCCATCATGAAGAGCCTGGTTGACATGATCAGCTCTCTTGTCAACAAGAAGATGACCGGTTTCACTATGCTCCACGACGCTATGTTCCAGTACTTCTCCGCCACTCAGCCTGGCACTGAAGAGTTCAGCGAGTTCTTCGAGATGGTCAAGGGTGACGAGGGCGGAGATTTGCTCAAGAACATGGCCTTCACTCGCAACGGTGCCAAGCTTACATGCTTGCTCCTCGCTCATGGATCTTCAAAGGACCGAAAGCAGATCCTCAAGACTTACAAGGATACCTTCCTGCTGATGTCCGGCGACATCTGGGCGCATCTCATCATTCTTACTGCCTACGACGTTATCGACGATACTAAGCTGACTGCCAAGTCCATCTTCCCCGAGATTTTCGGTGAGGGTGAGAACGTTGCTCAGAATATTGTCGCTGCTGCCAACAACCCCTTTGCTAGAACAACAATCCTTTATCTCTTCGAGGGACTTGCGAAGTCTCTCTTCCCTCCTAATCAGTCATTTGATGTTGAGCTTCTCCAGGAGGTCCACGAGATCCGCAAGACAACAAGTAAGAAGGATGAGGACATTCGACGTAACGAACTCATTACTGCTATTTCACCTCAGCTCGTCTCCGTTATCGCCGAGGTTCCTTCCGAGCTTATGGCCAGTCCTTTCGGCTGCCAATACATCACAGACGTTCTTCTCTCAGGAGTTGGCGACAAGCAGGCTGCTCTGGAGGCCATTGCCCAATCAGCCAGTGGCAACCCCAGCGAGGAGCCAGCAGAGGATGATCTCCAACCCCAAGTTCACATCTCAAAAACACCCCACGGTGGTCGTATGCTGAAGTCTCTGATCCAAGGCGGAAAGTATGACAAGGCTGCCGGCAAGATTATTCCCGTCGACCCTCCTCTGGAGTTCTCCAACATTCTCTACCCCGTTATCAAGGAATACATTATGGACTGGGCTACTGGACCCAGCTCATTCGTCGTCGTCGGTCTCCTTGAGGCTGGCGACTTCAGTGAGACTGGTGCGCTTAAGAAGACACTCAAGAAGAACAAGAAGACTCTTGAGAAGGCCGCCACCGAGGAGACCGCTGAACAGAAGGCTGCTCGTGAGGCTCACGAGCCTGCATCCAAGACAGCCAAGAAGGGCAAGAAGAAGGGTGACAAGCCTGTTGGTAATGCTGGCAGCAAGCTTTTGTTGGAGAAGCTGTAAATGGAAAGCCAAAGATATTGGAATATGGATAGAGATGTGGTGTTTTAATTATCATATATCAGGCGTATAAAACTAGGGTGTTTTTGACAATGATATCACGGACTATGATATACTCCTTGCTTGTCTATATTGGAGATGCTCCCTAATCTGAATGTCACTTAGTAATGCCGAAGCAATAAGACGCCACAACGAAATAATGAGTTGTTGCATGTCTTTTTCCTAATGTGCCTCCTGGTCCTTATTTCCTTTTTCTGTCAGTGCAAGCAATATGTGCTACGATTAAGGATACGGTATCGAACCGTCAGAGTCACACATGGCAGTGAACTGTTTGCTCGGCGCTGTTTCGGTGTGTTTTAGCTCTTGCAAATCCTGCTCCTGTATTATAGAGATCTTGGGATGGGTAATATGATTTCTTCTGAGGCCGAATCCGACATTGAGGCTCAATTAGATAGCAACGCCTCATATATGCATTCATATGAGCCAAACCAAGTGGCTTGTTTACGTTCGTTCTAGACTCCTCGTTTCAAAAATCTGGGTATTACTCATGTTGCACAAAGGTGGGAGTACAAGATGGACACAAGATGGATATGGGCCACTGTGAGATACTTTGCACGACTGTATCTTGCCATGGCAGTTGGATGTGTTACTTCAATAAAACGCTCCATGTTACGTTTTCTAGGAGGAGGATATGGGCATGTGCTGTCAGTGTAGATATTCAAGGAGAGATGAAGAATAGCTGACCTGCCGCTTCTCGGGTGCAATTATTGTGCCAAGTCCGCTATTGATAACCTGTCACTCTACTCTCAATACTTTTTTCCTTTTGTTGCCGAAGTAACTATTTATGGCACTGTTCTAATACTTGAATTATGATATATTCTCATCGTCGCCTCTCCTCTACTCTTTTCTCGTGCTTTGCTCGTGATTATATGACTCTCAATCTTGTTGCATCTGTTTTCTCTGCAGTTCCAGAACTGTAACTCAATTATCGTCACTTGTTACTCCATTGGTAAGTTCTTTACAGCATTGCAGTGCAATTCTTTAGCAATTTCTCTTTCGATCGTTACTTCAGTGTGCGGTGAAGGGGCAGGTTTGGCCGACAGTTGTTGACAACTGGCAGCTAGGGAATTGCAACTGCTGAATGGCAGCTGCCAAACTTCCATTTCCTCCCCCATTGTTCCTCCTTTTTCTTCTCTTCGACGTCACCTGCACAAACAGAAAAGTCCCAACCAAAGCAGTTCTTTCAACATTGATCTATTCATCTTTTTTCCCTCTTCGTTTTTGCCTTCCCTTCTACTTGCCTTCTTCCGAATCAGCGACAAGATTACCTATCCGCCCTCTCGAGGGGGCAGAACAACACTCTCAGCTGCTCAAACACTTCTTCGCAGATTCACGGTCGATGCGGTAGCTATATCAAAGGCGGCCTCACCTCCACGAACACAAAACGTAGCCACCTTCCAAATCAAACGAAGTACAATTAAAGCAAACAAGTATCCCTGTCTTGCTGCTTGACTGACTGACCGTTTGTGTTCCCCTTTGCCATACCGTTTGCCTACTATGACCAAGGTTTTACGGGTGGACGATAAGGAAGAATGCGGCGCTGACAAGACATACTACGATTGTAGTCACTCCGACTTCTTCACATACATCGGCTGCTGTTCCCACAACCCATGCATCAAGCCTCGCGGCTGCCGCGACGATCCCGTCACCTCAGACCTGAGCTCGTGGCCAACTAGCGAAATGTCTGAAACCGAGACTACTTTCACAGTATCAGAGTTTCCAGAAACTACCGGAACTTTTACTTCTGACATTTCCGACACTGAAACCACTCTGTTGAGTCGAAGAAAGCCCAGTGCTTCACTCACCATGTCAGACGACGAGGAAGCTTCTTCGCCTGCCAGGCACATAGCGTCTTCCACTACTATGACCGACTCGGGGATCACCCATACAGTTTCAAACCCCAGGAAAGTCACAGTTACCAACAGGAGGACTGTCTTTACCAGCCAGGCACCTTCAACACCAACCGGCTCCATGACTTCCGTGACTTCAGCTGGCACAGATCAATTTCCATTTCCGACTGGGTCCTTGGATGGCACAGCTACCTCGTTGCCTACTGAGACGAGCACATCGGGTGCTTCTCTCGATGATAACAACAATGCAGGATCGCCCTCGATTGGTCTTGTTGTCGGTGCAGTAATAGGCGGCATTGCTTTCTTGGCACTCATCATCGCCGCAGTACTTTGCATACGTCGTCGAAAGGCCAAGCAGATGGAGTTCCCCAATACTCCTTACTACCTGGAGGAAAAGGCGGATAAGAGCCTGCTCAGTAGGATGCTGTCACGCAAGAGCACTCGTAGAAGTGAAGATCCATTTGCACCATTTGGAGGTATGTTACCAGATTCATCATCGGATTCTTCATCGGACGACGACTCGCTACCGAAACGAATACTAAAGCTGCTCTGCAGGCCGTATCGACAGAGTAGACAACCACCTCCGGCCCCCCAGTGGCACTTTTGAGATGGATGGCGCTGACAATGTTGTGCATGAGCTTCCTGCAGTCACTTTCAGCGACGCCAGAGAAAAGGAGTCTCAGCCAGATCATGGTGCAGCTGCAGTTTCTGGATATTCCGCTCAGACTGCATATCCTACAACAAATGGGAGCTGCATAGATCCCCGTGCCAATCTCAACGCTACCCTGGAGGACCGTCAACAAAAGCAATTTGTCAATCACTGGAATCAATATCGAACTCTCGGTGAAAGTACGAATCAACAACAGCAACCAGGATGAAAGGGCGTCATTACGAACAGTGTGAGGGACTAGTTGTGGTTTAATAGGGAAGTCGAACACATGCAATACTGATTGACAAGCATTTGATGGCGTTGTGCGGAGAATACTTTTTCGTCTTCTCCCTTTTGTGTTGTAAGATATGATTCACTACTTGGGGCTCGAATACAGGATCTATAGGTTGAAACAGCCCGAATGTGGCTTGCAGATCAAAGCCCTGCCCAAGCCTCTCTCATCATAACAGTGATACGCATTCCCTGCTATTGGAGCAAATCTGACAACCAGGCGGCAGTTCACTCTTCCCGCTTGCGGCCCGCTCCCTGGGGCTGAATCGGGTGAGATTCCGTTTGTGCTGTATCACGTAGATGGTGCTTATGTTGAAAGTGGAGAGCTGACCGTCTTACTCTGTACTGTAGATGCTGGGAACCATTCGATTCGAGCTTACTATGTGCCGAAAATGTCTATACTGGGCATTCTCCGCGTCGATACCCTGCATGATACGCTGATTGACCAATTCATGCTGACGTCTGACACTTTTACGAGGCACCTGCCGAATCATTGTGTAGTTTCACCGCAACTGCCTCGTCCTCGACAAGAGCCTATCACAACTCTAGTTTCCAGCACAATGATCTACCAAAGTGAGGGGTGAGTGGTGCAGCAGACCTATTCGGGACTGCCGACTAAGACACAGCAGCATTGTGGCTTCAGCTGAGTCTAGATACTGCAGGGAGGAAAGAGACGGGAACCTGAAAGAAACCAGGCTGTGCCCCCCAGGTCACCGTCATGAGAAGGATATAAGAGCCCAGAGTAGAAGGTCAATCAACCGTGATCAGCTCTCAGTTCTAAGACTCATTTCATATCTTGTCAAACATCACTTACCGGAATGCCTTCTCATCCTCATTTCTCCAAAGCTTTCATCCCTCTGAATGATGGATCTCATCATGAAGCAGCAGAAGATGCCCACGCCGCTCCCAAGCGTATCGTCATCTGCTGTGACGGCACTTGGCAGTCTTCTGTTTCAGGCCTCAAGAACATCCCGTCCAACGTGACAAGACTTGCCCGCTCCATTGCTCGCAGCGGCAAGGATAAGGATGGAAAGGTCTGGCAGCAGGTAGTATACTACGATGCCGGTATTGGGACTGGAGATCTGGGTCAAGCAGAGGCCAACCGACAGGGAGGCACAGGCATTGGGTTTGTAGGTAATGTCATTGAAGCCTACAACTTCATTGTTCTTAACTACAACCTTGGCGATGAGATCTTCTGCTTTGGCTTCTCACGTGGAGCGTACACTGCTCGTGCGGTAGCCGGTCTTGTCACCGACATTGGCATTGTCTGTCCCCAAGACCTTCAAGATTTTCCAGACCTGTACGCCCTGTACCAAAAGAACCCTGACGGTTTGCACTTCCGCAAGTCACAGGCTTATCTGGAATGGGTTAACGGAGTGCATTCTAAGAAGCAGGCCAACGGAGGATCTGGGATTCCTTCTGAGTGGGATAGTCCTCCTCATCATGACGCGCCCGAGTCTTCGAGATTCGTCAAGGTCGTGGGTGTCTTTGATACAGTTGGTAGTCTGGGTATTCCAGATTTGCCCTGGACACGCTTCAATTTGAAGTTCCTCGAAAAGGCTGTTGGCATCTCCGATCCTGGCTTCCACAACATTCACCTCAGCCCTTGTAAGTCTTCAAACAACAACCATTAATTCCTAACACTGAACTTACTCAGATATCCAACATGCGTACCACGCATTGGCTCTTGATGAACATCGAGCCCCCTTCTCGCCCAGTCTTTGGCACTTCCCAACCAGCAAAGAACAGTCTCCAGAGCCCGAAAAGGATCTAGAGCAGCTCTGGTCTGACTGGGAAAAGGTGCACTGCAATCCTAGTGCCAGCAAGAAAGAGCTCCAAGAAGCATGGGGTGCTGTCGTTGACGGCGAGATGCATGAGCAGTTACGCGACAACAAGTCTGAGCTTCTCCAGGTCTGGTTTCCTGGAGTGCACATCAACATTGGTGGTGGAAACGACGACCTTCTTACGGACAAGAAGAGTGATTTCGAACGTGAGTTCATCGGCCGACTTTGGCTCTCAAGTATGTGCTGACAGGAATAGAAATTGCGCTCATCTCGTTCGCATGGATGTGCGAGCAGGTCGCTCCATACCTTCAATTCGTTCAAGATGGCAGCTTGGGCGATCTGGGCAAAGCAGCAGTCCAAGACCGCTACAACCTCCTCAAGCCTCTCCTAACCGATATCCAGAATGGCGAAGAGAAGGATTTCGGCGGTGGTCTAGTGACAAGTCGAATCGCAGCCTCCTTGGATCGCACAGGTATCAGGAAAGCAGATGTGCGTAAGGTCCCAGAAGAGACTATCAGCGGCTGGGCAACTGGTCCCATCGTCGATAGCTTCACAGGTGCCATGGTCGCTGCTGGATCAGTCGACAGAGCGCCTGGTAACTATACCAAAGACGATAAGGGTCAAGAGCTGGGTGAGACGTACGAGATGATCCATCCGTGTGTCAAGTACCGCATGAACAAGGTGCCCAACTACAAGCCCAAGGCTCTGCGTGGGTTTGAGAGGGCTACTGATGGTCGAAACGGTTATGTGTGGAAGAAGGGTAATGTACAGATTCCCGAGTTTGTGATCAAGACTGGAGATGCCTTCTCAAGACATGTTGCTCAGCAGGATCGCTTTGCAACTGATTTCATCAAGTCGATTGATACTGTTTTGGTTTGAGGGCGGTCGGTAATTAGTCAAATTTAGCAGTCTTTCGTTTCCCCATATCCATTGTCATCGAGTTCCAACTGATTGTCCCTAAAGTTGAGTTCAGCAACATCTTGTTTCCATTGGACCACCGAGATGCCTGTACATGACGCTCATTTTCCACTGATATAATATGTCCAAACTTGTCAAATACCAGCCTGAATCTATATGGCCATTGTAGTCTTTGTGCACCATGGCACTGGCTGTTGTTAGATATGCTTGGGGCACGAATCCTGCGATCTAAACAGCGAAAAGTCGGTCAACTGATTTCTACTCGCCAAGAAGAAACAAATCTAATTATTAGTATTTTGTCATAAAAGTATCAGTAGTACAAGAACCACCAAGTGCCCCTAGCCCGTCCAACAAGGAACAATACACATTGACTGCCATACTTTAAAACATGCATGGACTAGGGTCATCGTGCGTTTCCAGAATACAATATGCGGTGTCCCCTTTTTCCCGCTATGCGCCTCAAATGCAAGAGTAAATGTGTCGCCATCCCTGAAGTTGCGACTTTCGTTTCCCATTTTTTCTTTTTTCATTCTTCGAGCTTGGATAAATATGCACGCATCAACCACCACGAAAAGAAGCCAATCTGCAAAAGTACGCCGTCCGGTTGGTGTTAAGTCTGAATCGAGTCTCGCCATACAGTTGTAGCAAGCGCTTCACCTGGTCTGGAGCTTGGAAATCTCGTCAAGAAGATCCTGGAGGTCCTGGTCTGAGATCTTATCGGCCAGTGATGGGATGAGTGTCTTCGCTTCGTCGGCTCCTTCGCAGCATAGGGACCCTAGAATTCAGGTGTCAGTTTTTCGGGAAGTTGAACAAGCTCTTCCTAGCTGCCTTACCCAACTGTGCGCGCTCAAATTTGGCGAGGTTCTTGTGTGCGCTCAGAAGACGCTCGACAGCTTCTACGTTCTCCTTCTGCGTGAATCGCGCAAAGTTATCTAGGTAGGTAAGAGTCGAGTTCAACATTCTATCCATGGTCAGTTTCTCTGTTCACGATCCAAGAGCCACGAGGATTATTTACTCGGTGTTGTTGACATTTCGGCGGTCGTTCTTTCGCTTGGCGTGAAGGGCGTTGAGAACCAGGGCAGCTTCGGAGAGTGTGAGGGTATCGACATCTTGGAACTCGCCAAGGTTGAGGATTGCAGAAGCCTCTTCGTTTCCAGGAGCAGCGGGCTTGGGTCGCGAGGTTCGAGGGTGGCTGACCTTCTTAGGCGGTTGGGGAATAGCCGGTGTTTGTTGATCCTCCATTGTAGATATGAAGATTGCGCTAGATATGAGAGGTGAGAGGTGTTCGCGTGCGATCCGTATATCTTAATTGATGCGCGGGTTATGAAGATAGTCGGTATGCGAACGAGTCTTTGTTATAGAATGCGATGGATATTGAAAGTGGAAGAGTCGAGAGATCAGAGGCAGGTAATGTACGTACCCCAGCTTAATTAGTGGGGCTTCGGTCTACTTTAGGCCAGGTACCTCCCTGAGGAAGATGAAACCTTTCAGTGGCTGTCCGCTGTTTGGTTTCGGTGATAGAGTCGCGTGGCGGTCTCTTCCAGCCTCTGGGCGCAGCTCTGTCTTCCATTGTCAATCTGTCAACCCTCATTGATACTCCGCCCTAGAGAACCGACAAGATTTGGCTTCACAGCTTTATACATCCCCGGTATCAACGCATATAAATAATCGCTCAACCTTGTGTGTATCTTATTCCTGTATAAAACAAAGATGCTAACTATATACTCACAGGCTCATCTCACCCTCATCCCTCTCACCCTTGTTCTGGTCCCTTTTCATATGGATATAAATGACGAATGAGGCTCAGGGGCATACAAACGGCAACATCAGAACACTCATGATATATAAAACAGACAAGGCATCATGTACGAGTATTTATTACCGAGATCCCAGAGGGCACTCCATTAATCATACATTAGGACTATCTTTGCTCTCATCATCATCAACAAGGCTGGTGGTTTAGTCTATAACAAAAACTTCCACGAAGGTCTCCAACAAATCAGCACAAATGACTATCTAGTCCTTGCCGGAACCTTTCACGGGTATGTGTCTTCGCTTCCTCTATATAGATATGCCAAACTCACGCCGATATCCAGTGTTCATGCAATCACCTCACGCCTCAATCCAGTAAAGAACTTACCAGGCGCAACACTACCGGGCAACAGACCAGAGCCATCATCAGGCCTAGAGGTTCTAGAGACAGAAAACTTCCGCATGCAGTGCTTCAACACCTTGACAGGCGTTAAGTTCCTCCTCTTCACCGACACAACACAAGCAAACGTTGATGTCACCATCCGCAAGATCTATGATCTCTACTCAGACTATGTCATGAAGAACCCTTTCTATTCTCTTGAGATGCCTGTTCGCTGCGACATCTTTGACAGGAAACTACTATCATACATTAGGGAGATAAATAATCGATAGATGGGTGGGTGGTCCATAGAATCACGGAGTATCGGGGGACATTTGCATGTATCGTAATGGCTTTAATCTTCGTCATCTAAACCCCTGGCCTGTGTCTATTGTACAGTTGCTATGATGTTCAAAGCGGGACCGTATTCTATTATGAGATGTCCATCTTGTCGTCACCCTTCTTGTCCTTATCTTGGTCCTTGCTGCTTGATCCGTGGCTCTCGTCCTCCTCCTTGACGTCGCCTAGAGAAGCCTTCTTAGCTGCCTCTTCCTCTTCGCGAGCCGCCTTTTCCTGTCGGGCCTTTTCCTCCTCCATACTCATGCGCAGAGCAAGAGCAAGCTCGGGCTCCATCGCGGGGTCAAAACCAAACTCGAACTCATCGTTACCGCCACCTGCACCTCCAGCTCCGCTAGATCCGCCAGCATTTTCGCCCAGAAGAATGGGGGACGAGACGAGTTGGTCGCTAAGAAGCTTACTGCTAGCAGGAATGACTACCAAGTGACAGCCCTCGTTCGTCTTGACCGTATCGATGAAAAATTGCAGCTTGTTCTTGGTGCTGTCGTCGTCGAGATCGCCGAACAGAACGAAGTCGACCGAGATGTTGGCCTTCTTCATCTTCTTGGCGAGTGTGGTGAGCTCCTTCTCTGATTCTTCAACGGGGGAACAGACAAAGACTATTATTCGTTGACGCTGGGATCGGTTCTGGCGATGCTTCAAGGCGAGCTAAGAAAAGGTCAGGACTTGTGTGAGCTCATCAACACTGTATGCGACTTACAGTAGCCACCTGAATACCCGTCTTCAAGTGAGAAGAGCCTCCAATCTTCTTCTTCGTTCGGTGCAGACCCTCGAGGATCTTGCCCTGCTCCGTGGTGAGAGTCACCAACACCTCAGGTCCCTTGCCTCCCATGCTCATCAATCCAACAGATGATTCGGGGTTTCCTTGTGTGATAGACTGGAAAGTGATGTTGACGGCATCTACTTGCGAATCGAATCGGGTTGGTTGATAGTCGCCATTTCTGCTGCTTTCGCTGTTGTCAACGACAACCATTACCGCCTCGAGAACCATGTTGAGCGTTGATGTGTTCTGCAATTAAATCTTTTTTCCTTTGCAGCTATGGAGATGTGAGGAGAAGATGCGTAGAAAATGTTCAGGTGTTGATGTTGAGCTTCGGTTGGAGGTGAGAAGGCTAGAAGCGATTGAAGCTCCCAGTGTCGTAAGGCAGTTCAGCCTGGCGGAGTGCAGCTGTACCTAGAGGTCCAAGGTAGAGCTACTTTGTTGCTGCGGGAACATGGGTGCAAGACCGAGTAGCTCTACCTTCTGTGTAGCCGCTACCAAATGCTTGCGTCAGGGAAGCTAAGACGTATTACCTAATCCTAGACCCACATACTTTGTTTACTTCCCGCAGCTCCACCTCTAAACCAACGCGCCTGGGGTAGACAATTGCAACTCCAGACATTCCACACTTTTTGATTATTGTCACTAAATAAACAACGGACCAAATACACGCACACATACACAAAAAATGGCTCCTACACGACCAAGAACAAGATCTTCAGTGGGATCCTCATCTCCCTGCAAGAATGCCATGGCCGAAGTAGTCCCTCTACGATCTGGAAGCCCTACGGCGCACCCACGAAGTCCCATTAAGAAACGAACACCCGGTACCATCACGATGCAGCAAAAGCAAGCCATGATCGATAACATGCAGCTTGAGAGTATGAAATACTGAATCAGTACAATGACACGCGACTAACTATACTTCAGTCACTGAACGCGCTCGACGACTAAGGGCTCAATATAACTACATGGCCACAACAGTGCGCTCACGTATCGAAATGCGACTCAACAGAATCCCCATGTCAATGAGAAACGTCAAGATGGGAGACTTGCTGCAGAAGTTCATGGAACAAGAAAAGCAGCGAGCTGCACGATCAGCAATCACAAGGAAGCCTCCCACAACAGCACGAATTACAAGCCCAGTGAAACACTCCCAACCCAGCGCGCACAACTTCAAGTCTTCGACGCGTACAAAGCGCATGAGGTACATGCTTCCTGTCAACTTGCCGAGGTTACGGGCTAACAAACTACAGTGATGCTATCTCGGGAGATAAGGAGAACGAAATTGAGCACAACGAAAATGCGAAGAAGAAGGTCAGAGGGATGCCAAATGGAGACGTGTCTCTTATGCGACCTGCACAAGTTTTGTCACCAACTTCGTCAAACTCGCGAATGGCGAATCGACCAGTATCCCCTATCAAATCCGGCATTGCACGACCCGCTTCTCCATTGAAGAACCCCTCACAATCTCGCTCTGCTGCGGCTGCGAATATGCTCACAAGCATGGTGGAAAAGGCAAAGGCCTCGCGAGGTGGCGTTTCACGGAAGGTCACCACATCCTCAACTATAAGCACAAATTCCAACAGCGTTGCTGTAGCGAAAAACAAGAAAGTGCCAGCAAATGCCACCTCTCGACCCCCTGTCTCGCGACCAGCCACGCGGACAGGACGTAGATCAATCGCCAACAGTGAATCGAGCGAGACCAGCAACGGAACAGTGATAAGAAAGGCCTCGGCAGCCAAGGGAGCCCCAGCAAAGAAGGGGGCCACAGCTTCGCGTAAGGGGGCTGCACCAGGTGGAGTACGCAAGACAACAGCAGCAAAGGCCAACACTTCTACCGCGAGCACAGGTACAGGACGAGTATTGCGGAAACGGGCATAGCATGCTCCGTGATGAAGCACATGAGACTTGTTTGGTGCATTGGTCATTTTTATCTTGGTACATGATATGGCGTTTAAGGACATAGGCGAGTCGTTATGCAAAGGAAAGCAAGCTCCAGGTTATTTTACGATGTTTTGAAACTGCATATGCCTAGAGAAGAAAAGCGCAAGGTTTCATGAACAAACTCCCCTTTGCCATTTTTTTAATGCGGAATGACTTCTGGTATATATCCCCGTTCACTCTATGGCGCCGGAGCGGCCTTCTTCTTCTTCTTGTCCTCGACAAGTTCGATGTGGTCCTTAGGTATCTGCTTGTACTTCTCGAGTAGAAACTCCTCCAGCTCAATGCTGACATCACCCTGCACGACAATCTCGTCTCCGCCACCAGGAAGCTTTGTGACTGAAGCTCCAGTAGCAAACTTCTTGCCAAGATCCTTGGCGACCTGTGATGATGTTAAGCATTGTAGTTCTCCAGCCCTGAAAGGGAGTGAAACAGTAAACTCACCTTCTTCAGCTCCAGATCAAACGCCTCCAGTCCTATCACGGCGGTGACAAACTTCTTCTTGTTTCGCTCAATGCGCTTGATAGTGACCGTACTCTTGGCCAGCATGTCGGCATGCTTAGCTTCGGCAGCCTCGGCCTTTGCCGTCTTCTTCTGGGCATCCTTCTCGGCTCGTTTCTGGGCTTCGACAGATAGCGATGCTGTAGCAGCTTCTAGGGCCTCTGTAGGTAGCGTCGAGGGTTATCGCATGTTCTAGCGTATTCAAAACCATTTGTGGTTGCATACCTGGTGACCAGATACGGCTGTACAGCTCTGGTTCGTTCTTCTCGAGCCACTCTCGGCATTTCTTAGCTGTTCCGCCATACTCGCAGTACTACTTGGACAATTATTCAGTTGGAATGGTCCTCTTAAAGGGGTCTCGTCAAAGGTAGGTCGTTACCTCTGGAGGTAGAGTGCAAACTGTACGTAGACGCGGTCAGATATGTTTTGATTCTCGTTTTTATGTAGTATATCAGAGCTTCATAATGGCGGGTAACTTACCACCGCAGTAGGTGACACGACGGCTCTGAGGCTCGCCCTCGGGTTGTTCCACGTCGGCCATGGAGATTAGAAGCTTTGAGGTATTCTTTGAACGCTATTGAAAAGGAATTGTAGTCAAAAACTCGTTTGATATGGAGATACGCGTTACTCTGCTTGACGATAATCGGGGATGCGAATCTATGGCGGGGTAAATTTGATGGAGGGGCACTGCACCTAAGCAGGTGGGTTAAAGAAAAATGGAGACTTGATCAAGGGTGTCATAGGTTTTAGAGCAGCCTACAGTGAGCTTTAGTGCCTAAGCATGCCTAGATTATTTTATCAATAGACTTCTGTGTCCTGATTATTTTTGGGGCCGCCTGCCAAGGTAAGTCTACGGGGCTCGAGCCTTGTCCTCCAAATCGTAACCTTAGAGGCAAGGCCAGGACCGACAGCAGGGACATGACGGAGCTTTAAGCCTGAGGCATGTTGCACTAACAATTTTGTGCTGGTGATGGTCACCCTAGACTTCAACGAAAATACTACATTTGTTCATTTACAATCCATCTCAGCACCAATCTTCATTTAAGTGTCCCTCAAATAATAGCGATTATTCTAATCTTTTTAAGAGTTGCTGTACCTGTATCAGACATTGCGGCAACAAACAAGAAGTCTATCCCTCTGTGACTCATATCTGGACGTTGATATTGTACAGTTCTACCTACCCGCATCAACTGAAAGATGTCTCAACAACGAACCAAAGTCTAGACTTGAACTGGGATTCTCTTATTCTCCGAAAGAACGTACCTGAAAATTGTACTGGAGTTTATCCGCGCTTATTCTCCAGGTTTTGCAGCATCTTGAGATTTGCCTATGCACGACGACGTGACGAGAATGACCAACGACAGATTAATGACGCTACCTTGGGTTACATTGAAATGATGTGCGCGCTTGTAACCCGACGGGTTAATTGCTTCTCCTAGACCCTGGACTAGAGACAAGGCCTCGTGGCTTTAATCGAGCATCGTCAACCTCCCTATTCACGACTCACGTTGATCCACAATGAACTACGTCACATTTCTCACCGATTATCGTGGCCATTGCAATGTTTGATGTTTGGGCTCGGATTACCAATATTGGGCAACCTTGAATCATCCTCGGCGCCTTCCACATCTTTCGACGTTTGATCGATCAAACCATGGTCTCTTAAAGCGGCCGGGACCATTTCAGCATGAAGAATTCACGGCCAGTGAAGCTGCGAGTTCCAGCATACGCTTGGATATATGACATTTGGAAAGTTCGGAAACCTCCCCTTTGGGCCGGTTCTGTTGCATGACTTGTCTCAATTGAGCGACCTCATGGTCTCTGTTTTCATGCGTTCAGGCAGTGCTATCACAAAAACGATACCGCATTCGACGATGCACATAATTGGCCAAGAGGCAGTTAGCCGCCCAAGAAACAAATGTTTTCGCTTATTGGCTCTATAGGGTCGTGAGTCGACCAATGGTCTCTCACGCTCGTTACCGTCATCACAGCTTTCGCGCGCGACAACAAGTTCTACCCCTGTCAACCGCTGTCAACCAAAAATAGAAGTCCACGATCTTTCATCTTATTGGTTCTTTGGACTAATTAGTTGCTTGCTAGTGGGGGTCAACCGACTTAGAGACCAGGAATCGATGCCACCTTGATGCAACCTCTTCCTCGTCTTGTCTACCGCCAACACGGACTTCACATTGCTTTCGCAGCCTTATGTGCCAGTCAGCTTCTTCAACACCATATTGGCGCTCTTAGTGCCCCCGCATGCGCCACATACCATGTCAATGGATGTCTGTCGATGCATCGGCCCACCTGAGCTACGGTACGGTGGGCGAGGTGCTACTGCAAGTGCAGTATGTACCGCCCAACCTCGACTCGTTCTGAGCCCACTCTTCGGATAGCCGCTCCAGCGAGTCTTGATGATCCTGGACAAGACTAGTCTAGCCTTCGGGCTTTAAGACTATGATAATCCCCCGGCCAGAAGCCTGGCCTCTTGTTCTACATTCTCTTCTTACCATCTTCAGCCTTCCGTGCTGTGTCACTTCCCAGATCCGCATAGAGCTTCGTTGATCGAGGCATCCTGTCGTTTTACACCACTTAATACCGACGCAGGCCGTCCCCAATCCCTAACTACCACGACTAATTTAATCAGCCTGTTTATTGCGTCGAGCCCTCGGGCCATAGTCAGATATCGGGAATAGCTGATATAAAAACGCAATATGGCCGATACACAAAACCGATACTACCCCCTGGACCCTTCGCTGGCTCGGAAGCACAGGGGGAGACTTAATCCTATAATCGAGGAGGATAGCGACGATGGTATGGCCCAGAATGGAGGTCGCAGGCTAAGACGAACTGGCAATACTCAGCTCAAGATCGAGGCTTGGTTAACACCGATGAGCGATCACTTCCCGACACCAAGAGGAATTCACTACCTCTCCGCTCCAGTTCTACCATCGTCACCCTCAGCTGACTCGGCTACTGACACTTCGCCAACAACTTCCAGCAACCCCTGGAACCGCCAGAGTGTTGCTACCGAGGCCACCGAGTTTGAGGACCTCTACGATGTAACGGATGATGAGGAAGACATGCTCAGGAGAAAGGCGTCTGCTAAGTCGAGGCAGGCCTCGACAAGGCAGCCCACTCCGCTTGTCATCCCAGCAACACGCGACAACTCTGTCGAGACGTGGTCTGCTGTGGACAACATGAAGAAGTCACTGACTTCTCCAGTTCCTCTGACTCCTTCCGTGAAACTTACTATGTCACCTGCTCAGATGGAGTTCATGCACGAACAACATGCCGCGCAAACACCAACAATGTCAGCACCTCCCTCCTTGGATGGTAGCTTGACATCTGAGCAACTCGCAGCCATGAGCGCTCCGCCCACACCAATCATTGGTAACGAGGAATCAACCACAGATGATGCTTGGGCCGGTGTTCAACTCCAGCCTGGTGCTCTGGCTACTCTTCACGCTCTTGCAAGCGGCGAGAACCTTCATGAACAGCCCTCCCAGGTTATCGAGGTTCCCGAGCAACAGCCAACACAGCCAGCAGTTGAGATGCGACAACAACCACTGCGACTCGTCACCACCTTCCACCCGCAGTCTGCTATCAACAGGGCTTTCTCTCCCAACACCAACCGCCAGTCTCTCGCCGACTTGACCAAGCTCGACATTCCCTCTCCAGGAGGCTTCTTTTCTGGCCTGTCTCCACGAACCCGCAACACATGGCACATGCCCTCCAAGTCTCCTGAGGATATGCCCCCGCCTACGTCGACCACCGCCGAGCAGTTTTACCGATGCCCCTGGAACGCGGATGCTTCTGCCCCTCCTGTCCCCAAGCGAAAGGATATCGTCGAGGACTTTTACCGCAATGTCAGGTTTACACCCGCTCCCACGGAGCCCATCGTTGAACAGGTGGTCGAGCTTAAGGAGGAGGATGATTTCTCTGATGACATGCCCACTGCTCGCCCCGTGTTTGAGCACAAAACCGCTCCATCCACTGTCGAGTCCGCCGATGCTCCCGCTTCTCCTCAGGTTGAGGATGCCCCTACCGAGATTGTCGTCGATTACGACCCCGACTATGCTCGCAAGCAACAGAAGGAGGCCCTCTCCCACTTTGACCGTACTGAGCTCTGGCTCTTGGCTCAGCGATCTTACCTTCGCGGTGTCCAGGATGATACTTCTGAAGACGATGGTGGTCTCAACACTATTACTGAGGAGGCCGAAGAGGAAGTCGGAACTTCCGTGGTTCAGAACGAGCTCCCTCCCCTCAAGGCTCAGCCTGAGCAGTCTATTGCTCCCCTCAAGAAGAGTGTTCGTTTTTCCAACCTTGTCTCGACATCTGACCACCCCAAGCGCCTGCCATCTATGCTCATCCGCCGCGAGTCTGCCTACTACCGAGCATTCCAAGACTACATCATCCGCATCCAGCGTCAAGATGTCTTTGTTCACCAGCTTGCTCGTTTTGAAGCCATTCAGGCTCAGCGTGTTTCTCTCCGTGACTCTCACCGCAACCAGCTTCTCGGCAAGTACCAACTCAGTGTCGTCCCACAATCCGCCAAGAAGCGACTCAGCGCCAACGTTGCTCGTGGAGATGACAACATCATCGACGACCCTGAGAAGCTCCGACATGAGAAGGAGGTTGAGGCCATGAACCAGATGACCGTTGCTGCCTGGCACGTTGCCGCCATGAAGATGCTTAACGGCGGCCGTCTTATTTCTGCTCCCGTGACCAAGAGACTTGCTCGTCTTTCTCGCGCTGCCCCCAACAAGAGCGGTATTATCCGTGAGCGCGCCAGAGTTCTTGACCTTGGTGGACAGACTACCTGCGACTGGGCGTGGCACTGCGCGCTCCAGTTCCCCAACACCAAGGTTTACACTGTCACCACCAAGTCTATCCGTCAACTTTCCAACTGCAACGTCCGCGGACCTCCCAATCATCGTCAAGTTGCCGTTGAGAAGTTCTCTCGCCTTCCCTTTGCAGACAACCAGTTCGATCTCATTTCTGCCCGAGAGCTTCACAGCATTCTTAAGCTTTTTGGTGAGAACGGTGAAGATGAGTGGGACACCTGCCTCAAGGAGTGCATGCGTGTCCTCAAGCCTGGTGGCTACCTCGACTTCTCTCTTCTTGACTCAGACATCATCAACGCTGGTCCCGTCGGATTGGCCAAGAGCGTTGAGTTTGGCTTTGCCCTTAAGACTCTGGGCTATGACCCCAACCCCACCAAGCTCTGGCTTAGCCGTCTGGCTCGTGCCGGCTTCCAAGACACCCGCCGCATCTGGATGTGTCTTCCAATGGGTGCCAGGCGAAGTATGTACAAGCCTCCCACTCCCCCCATGAAGGACAGCCCCGATGGACAGGATGTCAAGACCTGTCAGATGGACGCCATGGTTATGGGAAGCAGTGACGATATCGCGAGCGCTTGCAGCATCGCTGGCGGCTGGAACTGGGAGCGATGGCTCCTTCGCTGTGAGATGGAGAAGGTTGCTGGCGAGCTGCGACTGGCCGATACCACCACTACTGGAACTACCATGGAAGAGGCTGGCAAGTGTCTGGACGGTGTTGCCGCTGTATTCGAGGAAGGCCGAAACTGCAAGGCCGGCTTCCGAATGCTCAGTGGTTATGCTCAGAAGCCCAAGGCTGGCACTGAGACAATCAAGATTGCTCTCCGCGAGTAATCTGTGACATATAAAGTATTCATTTTCCTTTGTCAATGCGTACGCGCTCGAAATATTTGCAATACATAGATGAATTTTGCTCTTGGATGGATATATACGAAAAGATGTATAGGAATTAAGTATGAATGGATGACGGGATGCGTGGATGCCGATTTCACGTATAATGGGTATCAGGTTAAGGTTGCATGTGTTTGGCGAATGGGGTTTGTCGATGTTGTGTACGTACAGATACCATTGTATATAGTGCAGAACATGGTGTTCTGATGCCCCTTGACGGGACAAAGATTTTCCTTTGTATGAAATATTCATTCAATTATGATGCATGTTTTTGGAAGAGTGCCTGACTGACTGTGACTGTGATCGAGTAACACGATTATTTCATGTCTTAGTGTAAGGCAAGAGGCAATTGGACGAATGCTGTTTCTTAAACGGGAAAGGTCGGGCGGGCGGGCAAAAAGAGGGGACCCACACCCGACAGCTTCAATCGCAGCTCCATGACCCATCCCATCACCATCATTGACGACTACACGGACGCCTAGGAAAAACGCATCACCACCCACGTCGACATCCCACTTCGGTTCGATTCGTCCACGCTCGCTCCGAAAACACAAGCTTCATAATGTCGAACAACAACTGGCAAGAGGAGGCCATGCGCCGTCTCCGACAGATGCAGCAGGCTCGTGGTGGTGTTGGAGGAGGTGGCCCTCAGATGCCTCGAGCAGCCGGTGGCGCTCTCGCTGGTGGTCTTTTGCTTGCTGGTGGTGCTCTGTTCCTGTCAAACTCGCTTTTCAATGTTGATGGTGGTCACCGAGCCATCAAGTACCAGAGATTAACTGGTGTGAGCAAGGAAATCTACAACGAAGGTACGAGGACCAATATCTCGGACGATTCGGAATCGGCCTAGAGGCTGACTCGGGAAACTTATAGGAACACACATCAACATCCCTTGGTTTGAGACTCCGATCGTGTACGATGTCCGAGCGAAGCCGCGCAACGTTGCGTCCTTGACTGGTACCAAGGATTTGCAGATGGTTAACATCACCTGTCGTGTGCTTTCCCGCCCTCAGATCGATGCTCTTCCCCAAATCTACCGAACACTAGGCACCGATTACGACGAGCGTGTGCTGCCCTCTATCGTTAACGAGGTTCTCAAGAGCGTTGTTGCCCAGTTCAATGCCAGTCAGCTCATTACACAGCGTGAGAATGTTGCTAGACTGGTGCGAGAGAACCTTTCTCGCCGAGCTGCCCGATTCAACATTCTTCTCGACGATGTCTCTCTAACTGTATGTACAAATCTTGCGAGTTTAATATGTATATTGAACTAACATGCCATAGCACCTTGCCTTCTCTCCGGAGTTCACAGCCGCCGTTGAGGCCAAGCAGGTTGCCCAGCAAGAGGCCCAGCGAGCAGCCTTCGTCGTCGACAAGGCACGACAAGAGAAGCAAGCCATGGTTGTCAAGGCGCAGGGTGAGGCTCGCTCTGCTGAGCTGATTGGTGAGGCTATCAAGAAGAACAAGGCCTACGTTGAGCTCAAGAAGATCGAGAATGCTCGATTGATCGCTTCTCAGCTCCAGGAGGCTGGCTCCAAGAACAGGCTGATGCTTGATTCTGAGGGTCTGGGTCTCAATGTTTTCGACAATGGCGAGAAGAACTAAGGATGATCTGATGAGGATGAAGAGAGGTGTTTATGGGGTTTAATGTAACTCTCCACTGTATGTCTAACTACCGAAAGGGTTGTACTATTATGAATAATGAGGCAGTGAAGGAAAACTGCCTATTCTGCGCTGCTGCAAACGACATTGGTTGGAACGCTCAACTTGTGAATTTATCTATAACTAAGATGGAGCGTGTATCTATGCAAACATAACTACCTAGGTCCATAATAAAAAGACACGGCATTGTGTTAAGTTTGTCCTGTTTGCTTTATAAGTTGGCGGTCGGAACAAGTCCTTGTTGGAATCGTGTTTAAGCATCGGATTCATCAAATAGCAAGCACTGATAGCAGGCAGATGAATGTTCCTAGCGAGGCAACCGCCATTCAGTACCAGGGTCGCCCCTCCTTCCGTGAACGTTAGCCTGCAACCCCACCATCGATCCGGGCTCAGTCAGCCCAACAGCGTCCAGCATTTGACTTTCCCATCAGCCTCGCATACTCGGAAGCTTCACGACTTTCCGTCTTTCTTCTTCACAAACTCCAAAAAAGCACACTCGATAATACTAGGCCCGAACGCCTTAACACAACCGCAAAAATGTTGATCAAGTACGTCACCGAAACTTCGACGTCATGTACAAACGCAGCTAACTTTGCGATTCAACAGGGTCCGAACATTGACTGGCAAGGAGATCGAGCTCGACATCGAGTCAGACTACAAGGTAATATTGGACATGCGTTTCGCATTTGATGCAGAAGGAATATTGAAGCTTATGCTGACTGCTTGTAGGTCTCCCAAATCAAGGAGAAGGTCGAGGAGAAGGAGGGTATCCCGCCTGTTCAGCAACGACTCATTCACGGCGGCAAGCAAATGTACGTCGCATTTAACAACACGCCCGTTTCAAAGACGCACCGGTTACTGACCTATCTTCTCTAGGACCGACGACAAGACCGCCTCTGAATACAACCTCGTCGCTGGAGACACTCTGCATCTCGTCCTCGCCCTTAGAGGTGGACGATGGCTAGCATAAATAGTATCGAATGACAATTCGAACATCAGAGTAGACTTTATTCCCAACCCAAGGAACTCGATACAGGTTCCAGGATCATGTACACTAAGGATACACAACACGCGCAACATACAACAGCTGTTGAACCGAAAGGATCATGATGTCGAGTCAGCTGTACACTGAAGATGCGCAGAATGCCGTTGCTGGGATTGAGCACTACTTAGAAGACACGCACATGATGAGTATACCATAAAACAATCAAAGAGTTATCAAATTCTATAATGGCTGCCACTGATTGTAGTTCTTTTCGCCGGCAGTGCTGTCATTGCTGTCGTACAAATCACCAGTAACGACAAATCCATGTTGAGCCATCCCATTTTATACCCAATCTAATTCATATTGATGGACCGTAAACCCTAGTCCCCTTTGCAGTGTTGTACCATTTCCTGAAACCACCCGCTTGAAACTCATACGCCAATAACGCAATGAAGGACAAATAGTCTCCTGCCGACAAAAACGCTCTAATACCACCCGAAGATGCAATAGTAGAAAACAAACAAAGAAAAAACTGACCCATGGAGCCTTAGGCTCTTCTTTTGGGCTTCATGAAGATATCAGTGCCCTTACGCTTGCGTGGGTTGACAGCAGGAGGCGGTCGTGCAGCTGGTGGGGGCGAAGAGGATGGGCCAGCCTCGGGTGAAGGGGATAAAACTTCCCGCTCGGGGATAGGAGATCTTCTTTCCTGCTTGACTGGCCGCGAAAATCGAGGTTGTGAAGGTGCTGCAGCGGCTTGAGGCTTAGGGCCTTTGTAACTGTTGGACAGCAGACCTCGCTTGGCCTTTGCCGCTGGCTTGCTTGGACTCGGTGATAGTCCCTTGAGGGTAGATGATGAAGGGCGAGCAGATGTCTGTCGAGGAGGTGAAGGTTCGTCATCAAACAAGTCGTCGTCACCACCACCGTCCGAGTCCGAGTCTGTGATATATTGCGCTCGTTCCTCGTGAGCTTCAACTACCTCAGAAGGCGTTGGTTTCGGTGGGGGCGGCCGGACCGCTGGCTGAGACGCTCTCTGGTAGTCATTAACCATAGCGGGAGGGGCCCTTCGAATCTTTGTGAGGGCATTGGATGACTGGGTCGGTCTCGACAATGAGCCATGGATGCTGGCAATTTCCTTTGTCTCCCTTCGCACCTTGCGCATTACGCTTGCGCCATTGTTTGTCTTTGTGCGACTACCCCTTGTAAACGCCAGTGTGCTGCCATTGGGGTCTCGCGCACCGAATCCCCAAGGTTTCTTTGGGCCGACTCTCCCTCCCTGCGGGAGCAGCCTCCTGTCATCGACAATCTTGGTGATGGTCTTCTCTCTATCCTTCTTGATCCCCATAAAGGCGCTCTTGAGCTTAGCCTCACTCTCGTCGAGGGCTTTCTGATGGTCTGATTTGTACTTTTCATAGACGCGATACCATTTCGTCGCGTTCGGGGGCTTGTATGCCTTCTGCTTGAATTCCATTGGGAACTCGTGCTTGATTATCTTGAGCCATATCTCGCCGGTCTCGCCTTGAATTTGCGGCGAGTTAATCTCGATGGTACGTAGTTGTTTGGGATTGTCGATCTTGAGGAGGAGAGGTCGTATGGTTTTGTAGAGGAGATAGTCGCCGACGCTATCAAGTTCGCGGATGTTCTTGATACATGCCGTCGTGGCAATCTCCAAGAGAGACTTGGCTGGCATATTGACGTGTATGTGTGTAGAAAATTAGGTTCGGGGGTTTGTGTTCAAGTATTCGCTGGGTCTACTGGTGGTATTATATATCGTGACCTATATCGCGATGCTGGAAGGTCTGTCGTGGAAATTGGGGCGAAGTCGGAGTTGTCGACTATGTGACAACGGGTCAAGATGGCTTATATCCAATCGTGATGGAAAAGGGGATGGCCGTATATATAAGCTGGCCCAATAGCTGCCGCTTGTGAATCAGTGTTACCGAGACATTGCAAAAATTAGAATGTTGAGTTAAAGAGAGTCCAGGGTTGTCAGAAGTTAAAGGGATGTTGTTAAAGAGGCTGAGCCACGACGTAGTTGTCGGGGATGTGATAGGTGAGACCTCTGTTTGGCTTTGGGATGCAGCTTGGGGCGCATGGGTCTTTGCCTTATTGGTTCAAGTGCAGAACGACTTTAGTTGAAAAGGAAAGGGGATCTACAGAAAGATGACACAAAGAAACGAATAACATGGAGCCTTCGAGGCGTGTCAGGTGTGGCAGTATTTTGTTTCCAGTTAGGTGTCCGCTAAAAGACAGAGAGTCATTCTGGTAGCTGGAAATAACCAGCGCTGAAGGACATGACTCAACGTCCGTGCGCCCTTGTTTCCAGGCTTTCTTTGTTCTTCATATAATGGATGCTACCCTATATCTGAAATAATACAAACTTATTTACAACACAAGGTAACTGAGCCTTACGAATTTCAAGTATTCAAAACCTAAAGAAGGTTGTCCTCCTTCTACTTCATTCTAGTTAGCTGCTTTCTCTTTTCTCAGCTATAGGTAGGTTTCTCCATCAAATTACCTTAGTATAGTTCTGCCCGAAGTCGAATACAAAGAAGGGACCCGCTTTAGTACGTCTTAGCTCTTGCAGCCTGTAATTCCATCCATATTTACGACATTGCGCGCGCCGTCACTTTCTCCTACCAACCTACCATCCACATCAACCAACATCATGTCCGAACCGTTCATCAAACAAGACCCTTATATCAAACCCGATCCCGAAACACCAGCGGAGGAAGAGGATCTATATGAAGATGCTGGCGACCTCGAATTTTACGACAAGAATGCTCCCACTTCTGAGACGCTCTACTTAGCGCGCGTTCCTCGATACATGTGGGAAGCTTGGTACAAGCTCACCGAGCGACTGGGCGACGACGACGAGATTCAGATTGGCACTCTGCGAACATGGACCGAACAAAAGCCAGACGGCAGCTCGGACGTGCGTATTCTATCCTGCGCCTGCGCCTGCATAAGTAAGGCAGGGCATGATGATGGCATCATATTGACACAATGATAGACCAAACTTCGCATGCTTCTCTCCAACAACTGTCCCGAACACCAAGTGCTGCCTCGCGAATACGACCTAGAAGTCCTAGAACCCAATGTCAACAACCACTTCATCTTCAGCGAAGAAGATTTGCCCGGCTTCAAGGCGCGGAGCAAGGCGCGACAAGAGGCTGCTAACGCTGGTATCCCTGCCTCGCTGCTAAGGCAGAAGCAAGCCAACAACGGCAATGGGTCAGATCGACCGGCGTACGACCGCAGGAGCCGATATCAGCCCTACTACCGAAAAGCTGTTCCCAGTAAGTGCGACTGGATGCTTTGCGACCAGAGGATGGATGGCTAATTCGTTACATCAGAAAAGACGAAGATCTTTGGTAAGATTCATTATGATGTTCGCGTGGAACCTCGTGATATTAGGGAAGAAGAGCGATTGCTTCAGCAGAAGATTCTCGATGCTGAGGCAAACAAGTCCAAGCTTCAAATTATCAGTCGAAACGCAGCTTCAACCATTGTCAACCCCGGAAGTGTCAGCGCAGCCAACTGGGGTGGCAGCTTTGTCGTAAGTTTCGTTGTTTCTGTGTGTGTTTCAATTCAAGCAATACTGATCAACCTGCTAGAAAAATGCTGCAGTTACAGCCAAGCCAAAGAAGGGCGAGGTTTTCAAGGCCGCCCGTATCCCAGAGAACCAGCTTCTGGATCTTATTTTCGAGTGTTTCCGCCAGTATCAATATTGGTCTATGAAGGCACTTCGACAAAAGCTCCAGCAGCCCGACCAGTACTTGCGACAAGTTCTTGAGAAGATTGCCGTCCTTAACAAGAGTGGTCGATTCGCCAACCACTACTGTTTGAGCGACGCCTACCGTGACAAGGGCGGCGCAGAGGCCCAAGAGGCTGCTGCCGAACCCATGGACGATGACGACGACGACGAAGAGATGGAAGATGTGCTGCCAGTCTCTTAGGGCCGCGTTTCTCTCACGTCTTACGAGCAATAAATAAGAAGCAGAGGTAGAATTTCATCACAGGGATATTTGATTACAGCACAGCTCTCGTATAATGCTACATTGGAAGGATTCAAACAAAGGATAGGGTTTTTAGAGCATGATACCCTTTAGTACCAGAGATTACAAGAAGTAGTCAATTTTAGCGAATTGTTTTTCTTAAAACTCCAACTTGTCTCGTGTCTATCGTTGTATTATATCCGGCCTTTACTAGGCATGCAAGTAGGAAGCTTGGCCGAGCTACTATTTCCTGGTTATTGTGATCCACTCACTCTCATTCTTTACAAGAACAACTACGTAATGAACTTCCCCGCAATAACCAAGTTAACTTAACCTTAGTAGACTCTAGAGTAACCACAGGCGCTCTATAAAACGCCATTTGAATATTGAGTCAGCTGCTTGTTTTGAGCGGGAAGCTACCTTCAAGATCTTGGCTCAAATGCTTATGCTTATAGTTCTTCTCCACTTGTTGATCATCCCAGCAACTTCGCTTGTGACAACAATCTCGCCTCAAGACTGCCTTCACTATTCTTCCTGTTACAAAATGCATCTGGTATTCGATTTTGACGGAACCATTACCCAGCAAGACACAATCGGGGAGCTGGCCCGCTCGGCTATCGAGATACAGCGGAATAGAAACGGCCACGATCTTCAGGCTTCATGGGACCAAGTGGTTCAAGCCTATGTTGCCGATTACAGACACTACAAAGAGAATCACCCCTCACCAGAGGATATGCGGACATGTGTGGATCAAGAAGTTCACTTTTTGTCGGGAATGAAAGACGTGGAGGAGGCGTCATTACAGCGCATTGCCGAGTCACGCATCTTTACAGGCTTGGATGCTGAGACGCTATCACAAGCTGGAGCCGACGCCGTTACCGCTGGGAGGATAAAGATCAGAGATGGCTTCAAAGACGTCATGGACCTTGCAGTGGACAGGAATTGGAGCGTGAGCGTTATATCTGTGAACTGGTCCCGTGCGTTTATTCGAGGCGCTTTATCTCCACATACTCTTGATATTGTTGCGAACGAACCAGCTCTGGACGGAACCATTACAGGCCCCGAGTTCTTCAATGGACGTATGACGAATGCGCGAGAGAAGAAGGAAGCTTTGAAGCATCTCATGAGAGAGAAGGATGGAAAAGTGATTTACTTTGGGGACTCGACGACGGATATGGAGTGTTTACTTACAGGGGGAGTTGTGATATCCGATGATGAAGAGTCAACCTTGATGAAAACACTCAAGAGGATTAGAGTTAATGTTCCTCACGTTGGTGAGAAGAGTGAAGGGGATGGTAAAGTGAAATGGGCGAGGAACTTTCGGGAGGTATTGGAGAGCGGATTATTGGATGGACAGGCATAACAGTACTGAACCTGAAAGATTCCTTGCTTGCAAAGAATATTCTAGTTGTAGAGAGAGTTTTCTTGTTTGCTTCTAATTTAATTGACATGAATGTCGATATTGAATGATGGACGAAATGCATGAATTCAGGCACGGATGAACCTTGCGTTGTTGCACGCTGTTCACGCCAACGACGTGGCTAGTGCAAGAATCCATTAATAGTGAAATGAGATTCCATGTAAACAAAGAAAATGCCTCCGATTCAGTGTCTGGTTGCGCCCTGTACAAGAGAACAAGGTTTGTTCAATGTTAATGGATCTAGTTGTACATAAAGAACATAGCCCCAAGAACACCAATAGTCTGTGAACACCAACAAAAGAATACTTCTTCACTGTCTTGTTAGTTACTTTACTTGTTCAGATAATGATATAAGAACGACAAGATGCTTGACCGATCTCTAGACTGCGCTCTCATCCACAACAAATATCGATACAGAAGAAACCTCTACCCACGAGCATTATCAGTATCGACCCCATCAACGTCTCTATCTCTACACCGTCACTATGTGTTTATACGGCCGTGTCATCTTCACCTGCGCCCACGAGCGCTGGGGTTTATGTGTAAAGAAGTGCCCGACCAGCGAAGCCTTTGCCGTCAAGGAGCGCGACCAAGATTGCTTGGTAAAAAACCCTCACGTGCCTACATCGCGAAGATTGCAGAAAAAGTGCAGCAGATGTATCGCGATGGACGACAAATTGGGCAAAGCTAGGAAGAGAATTGAGGATGTGAAGGAGACTCTCAAGAGAATTGAGGAGAAGAAGAAGGATATTGAAGAGAAAAAGAAGATCGAAGAACAAAGGAAAATAGAAGAGAAGAAAATCGAAGAGAGTCAAGCTGAACCTATCGTTGAACTTGATCCTGGTCTCGGAGTCATTAGTGAGGAGGATGAGACTGAGGAGTCTGAGATGGGAGATTCTTCTTGGGCGAGTGGTTCATGCACATCATAAATACGAAGATACGAGTCGAGATAATACCCGGTTGATGGATCTTGGAGTTGGTTAGATATACCCTTATAGACTAGAATGGACACAAGTCTAATGAATAAACAGAAACATTTGTGTCTACATCCAAGTAATACTTGTCTTAACATGACTTATCATAGACTTCTTTTGGTGACTAATAGTTGTTATCAACATATCAAATCGATCTGTAAATTGGGCAGCAATTCTTACCGTTTCTGGTCATCTCTGCGAGAAACAAGTCTCGTGATGTCTGTTGGTTCATGGATATCAAGGTCAATGTCACTCTACCAAAACCTGCGCCTCAGTTGAGAATCCATATCTACGCCCGAGATAAACCCAGAATGGCAGTTCGCTTATAACCGTCCAATTGATGTACACCATATCGCTGTCCTTTTCTCTTTTCCCCGGATCTAATCTAACTCAGCCACCACCGACTGATATCCTCCGACTCCCCGTTCCGGCCGGGTCCACTTCCCATGTCCCGGAGTCCGGTCTCATTCGCCGTTGGACGGATCTTGAAGTCGTGATGGAAGAACATGAGACATTCTAGAGTCATGGAAGGAAGATTAACCTTGTCTCTCAAGAACTCGTGACGCTCTTTGTGCGTAGCCTAACAACGGTATCAAAATGTCGGGCTCGTAATGAACCAGCCCCCCCGGCTAGACAAACGCTTGGCAGTCAGCTTCAGAGGATACTTCACATACATAAATCAGCTCGACCCGCCGCTGGACGATCAATGACACTTTATTGCATACAGCTGTAGAAAAAGGAGTGACCTACCGCTCGCTTATATCGCATCCCCCCCACCGACACTACAGTCCTACCTAAACTTCCAATCCTTCTAGTCAAAAGACTCTCATGAATAACGAGTTCTCGACCCCGTTCAAGAGGGTCGCCGTTCTTCTCAAGTCTCGTAAGACTACGCTGTCCGTCTCGGGCGGTGGAGCACAACCGCCCTAATGGGTTTTGTACACCACGGTTTAGATCTCTTCAACTATGACCAGAAGGTCTGTTCTGAGCAAGTTCTTATCACGGGAAATGATACTCCGTCAAACATTGAGTATGATGAGTATGTCGTTTATAAACGAGATGATTCTGAGCCTGCGCCCGAACCTTCGCCCGCAAGTTTGAATCATGCATGGGGACATCATGATGAGCATATCACCCATCACTTTACCCGCGATGATACCCCGGGAACTACAATCTTTGATCTAGCATTCCGCCAAGGATTCATGCTTGATCGTGAAGTCAGTATTCATCATTAGCTACAAGACATGTTGACTGACTTGTTGAAAGGGTACTTTTCGAAAGCCAGATGACGATGAAGCACCATCAGCTGGCATGGAAGGTCGAATTCGCAGAGTGTAAGTCCTCTTTGTTATTAAAAACTATTTATCTGACTGGATATAGCATCTGTTTCAAGCGCAAGACAGGTATCTACGATGGTAACCGCGACATTCTCAGCATGACAGTTGACGATCTCGCTGCCATGAACCTCCACCCAGCCACTCTGCAATACTCAACTCGTACCACAACAGAATCTAGATTCTGGTCTAAAGACAGGTCTCAGCTGAGTAGGTCTACTTGTGTTTATACAAATGATAAGTTCTAACAAAACACTTAGGCATCATTCTCGCTTTCTCAGAAATGCCAAAGACACCTTGCGACTTCCTCTCCATGACATACGACGTTCGTGACCGCTCTGCAACCATCTTGGTCCGTCAGTCCTGGGAGCCGAGACGTCACAACATGGACGATCTCGACGAGTACGATCACCGTCTCGAGTCATGCAGAACCCATTGGGCACACCCTCTCATCATGCCTGTCGTCTTACTCCAAGTACAGTTCTTGCGGTGCGAGGAAGCTGTCAGCGAGAACAACTCCAACGTAGCCCATCTGGAATACGACGTCAGCAACATTGCTGGCTTCGATAAATCAGAGTCTGGGAGACGTCTGAGCCGAACCTTCAGCAATGGAAAGGATGGCGAAAGAATTACATGGGGCCCTTCGACTATGACAAAGCTCATGAAGAGGGCGCACGAGGTTCTCAAGGATACTATTAAGCTTCTTGATACTATTCGATGGATGGAGAGAGCTATCAAGGTCTTGATTCTGGCTGGCGATGAACTCAATGAACGAATGGGGAACAGCTTGTGCTTTGGTCAAGATCTCAGCATGTTGAGTCCCAATTTATTGGACCCATCAGGAGGATTTCCTCCCGTCAGTCCCGTTCTGCCGCCTCGAGACCTTCCCAAGCTTCGGCTTCCCGAAGAGATCACGGATGGCGACTCTCTGGGACCTCATTGGCATGAGATTCGTCAGTACCTTGATGGTTTGCTTAGGCTCTGTATGGGTCTTGAGACTGATAGACGTATGTCAGAGGCTAGATGCCGTGCCCAAATTGACATGGTAAGTATCACTATCTCCCTGCTGAACGGCATATGCTTACATAACACAGATCTACAGTAAGATGGCTCAGGAAGACAACATCCTCAACGCTCGAATGGCCGTATCATCCTCCCGCGACAGTTCCTCCATGAAAGCCTTAGCCGTCATAACCGCCATATTTCTCCCTGGAGAGTTTCTTGGTACACTCTTCGGCATGTCCATGTTTGACTGGCTTGGCCCAGAGGCGGAAGACGATGCCAGCGACGATGCTGAAGGACCCACGATCCCAGGAGTAAAAGTCGACCGATTCGGTGAAAACTTTTGGTACTACTGGGCTACTGCCGTCCCCCTGACCATCATGATCCTCGTCGTATGGCGAGCCTGGTGGGTTAACCAGGACCGTTACTTCCGAAGACACTTGTCCCAGGAGCTCAGCGAGGAGAGATACTGGACCGCTGATGGAAAGCCTCGACAGCTGGAGCGTAGCTTTCTTTGGGACTTCTTTTATCTTTCTGCGAGAAGGGATGAGAAGCCGCGTACGGCAGAGGATTTGGCTGAGCTTGAGACTGTTACTTCCACTACGAAGGATGAATACGACGGAGGATTGCCGAGAGCTACGAGTATGAGACAGAGAGACATTCTTGAGACGCACAGATGGAGACTTCAAAGGGGGGCGAATACAGCTGTATGATCAAAGTTTCTGTGTGTGCAATGTTCGTTTGCCAGCATAATATAGCAGCGTTTACGAGTTTGTATATGGGGTTTAATTAGGTTGTCCTCAGGTTCGGTACTTATTACATATTCACATGTTATCAAGATGTTAACTGACCTTCTGGTTTGTCTTTGAACAAAACTGGTTCTCGATCAATCATAGGACCTTGGTGGGAGTTTGTCACGCGGCTGTCAGTGACAGTGCTTCCACCAGCCTGAAAGAACTTCCAGGGAGCCCTGCCACCTGTTCTCCCTTTTCCTGTGGCGATATTAGTAAAACACCGGATGACATATATACATATAATTGTGACATCAAATGGCGGTTTCAAGGTGAACCAATTCTTAATTATGCTGCGGCCAGAGAGTTACATCTGGTGCCTCATCCATTCATGGCAGAGGCTGTCCATAACTGAAAGTCGCGGGATCAGGGGGCATGATCGATGTCTTGTATCAGAGATAGACAGCAGAGATTTCGATGCAACCGGCCGGCCCGATAGTTTCTGAATCGATGGTTGTGGGCGACTGGAATGCAGATTGACAATTCGGGCGCCATTAAGGACATCGCGATGGCTTCACTAGTCTAGTGTCAGTGTCAGCCGTAAGTGATCTGTCATCATCGTCTCTAGCTCAGCCACAGGCCCTTCTTTAAGTCAGGAACAGGCAGCAGAGGAAGAAAATGCTGTTTATTTCAAATCAACAACGCTTGGACGTTGGTCAAGGCAGAGTTCGTATCTTCAACGTTGATGAGTCCAGATTGAGTCTCGGCGACGCCTTTACTAACGTCTGTTTTCTGGATCATGATCTAGACCCTTGAAATCAATTATCGCTTGGTTTCTCGGGATTGTCTTGTGTGAGTTAAAGATCGTAGTCTTGACGAGCTGTCAGATGTGAATCATTCAAGGGAGTCGCCCTTGAGGTAGCGGGAGCGCAAGGGAAAGGACTCAGACATTAGCGGGAGCGGCGTCTTAGATGCCCTGACAAGGGCTCATTGTGAGAAGTAGGGGAACAATGAATTGTTTTTCCCCTTTGATTGGTATTAATATATAGACAATATATGTAACTTGGCGATTGTCCTTGAACTCAACCCTTCTGCTGCGTTCGATGTATCAGTCAGCAACTGTGAAAGTCAAACTGGGCAGGCACAAACGACGGGTCAATTCAGGGTCAGGGTCAGGGTCAGGAACAGGAACAGGGACAGTGACAGGCACAAGATTGGAAGGTGCAGGAATCCATTAAACGGAAGGAGGCTTACGCAGGAACAACTGTCACTTTCAACTTTCAGCCTCTCAGGTCCCGACGCCGATCGGGGTCCTAAACTTCATACTTTCATCATCACCAACGCTACTGAACCCACTTACACCAGGATCACCAACATCGAGCCTCCATTACGGACTTTCTCTTCAACCCCGAGAAAGACCCGGACTCAACTCTATTACGGCTCATTTACCATTTAAATCTCATCTGAAAGAATCATCAACATGTTCCAGTGTCTTAGACTCCGACCGGCCCTCTCTAGTGCCATCATCCACTGGTTCCAGACACTAAGCGCATTCCTCGTCAGGGTCCCAAGACATACCAATCCCACGTTTTAGAGGCTTGTGGCGCTCAGTAAGCTCACAGATTTTGGTCTTCATGTCTCATCTGGTGTCGAGACACCCTTAGTCGAGAACGGAATCCCCTTTATGGAGGGTCAGCGATGCTTTCCGTAGCATGCTTGGGCGTCCTCTTCTCACCGGTACGCGCACACGATACGCTTTCGTCGACATGCTATACTCCTTCAGGGTCTCCTTCTTATCCTGAACCGACATAGCCAGAGTGGCGTGCCTTCATCATGCCCAGTGTCATAAATTTGCCTCGATTCCCGGGTCTCACCCTCTTGGCTCTCCTTCTCTTCCCATTGACCTCACCCTTGAGCCATTCCTTTTCCATCAATATCCAACCAACGTCATTCGTTCCTTACAAACCGTCTCCCTCGCTTTCATAAAGTATAGTGCTTTCTCATTCTCCGCTTCCGTCACCTGGTTTCTGTCTCACTGCCAGCCTGCCTTCAGCATCTTGTCTCAGCTTAAACTCCCTCACAAGACTGTTGGACCCCTTGAAGCAGTTTCTGAATACCATCTCACTTTTTGCGAGGTGTCACTCCTTTACAATCAGCTCACTGTCAGTCGCTTATAAGAAGCGGTGATAGTTATCAATTTCTTATCGACTTGCTTTCCCAACCCATCATCTAGACTCTCCCAAATTTGAGTCCGATTACACCCACGGACAGGCATCTTTTTACCAAAAACTTCTACTAGAGTACTGGATATGCTCAACCAGATCTTTATCATCGCGCCCCTCTTGGTGCAAGCAGCCTTGGCTGTCCCGTCAGTGGAACCCAGACACCAGCACCTCCATGGCCACATGGAGCACTCACACGGTTCCAGGACTACCATGTCAACTGCTGTTCGCCGTCAAGCAGAAGAAACCGCCGTCGTAGCACCGCAGTTCATCCCGCCCAAGATGCCTTATGCGCTCAAGCCTCAGACCAAGGTAGCTAAGCCCACCGCTGCAGCCCAGCCAGATGACCCTCAGGATGATATTGTACCGGGATTCATCCCACCCAAGATGCCTTTTGTTGCAAAGACGTACCAGCAGCAAAAGTCGACCAACGAACAGGCTAGCCCTCAAAGGCTTGCCTCAGTTGCGTCTGCCAACGACAACAAGAAAACTGCAGCAAAGGATTCGAAGACCTCAAAAGACACCAAGAACACTAAGGACAACAAGGATACAAAAAGCACCAAGGATACCAAGGATACCAAGAACACCAAAGACACAAAGAACACAAAGACAAACAACAAGAACGCCAGTCCCCAGAAGCTTGCAGCCCAGGACAATGCAGATGATGATAAACTGCCTAGTTTCATCCCACCTAGGGCACCCTTCCGAGGCCCCAAGAAGCCCCAGCCTACTCAAGCTGTTCCTAGAGACACAGTACCCGAATTCATCCCTCCCAGAAACCCTTGGTTGCCGTCTAGGTTCAACACACGCTCAGCAAACAGTGATATTAAAGCTGCTTCTCAAGAGACTGCCATTCCTGATTCTGAGCAGAGGGCTTCTCGAGCCGATCTTCTGAAGCGTGACGAAGAAGATGAAGGCAATGCCGATTTCGAAGCAGAGGATGACGAGTTCAGCCCTTCGGACTTCCCCAATCTTGGCGACTCTGAGGACGAGGAGTCTGATGAGATTGAGAGTCAGGACACTGAGAAGAACCCTGTTGTCGATATGTCTGAGCAGCAGGTTGAGAATGAAGAGACCGATGAGGCTCAGAACCAGGACTCAGCGAACATTCCTGTTGCCAATATGTCTGAACAGCAGCCCGAGAATGAAGAGGCGGTCAATGTCCAGGATGAAGATGACGCTAAGAACTACTTTGGTGGTGACTTCGATGATGAGGATGCCAGCAACGCCCCTACTCGCCTAGAGGCCCGAGGTGTTGCAAAGCGAAACATGATTTACTTCACAAACTGGTGAGTTGTTTTGCGCTTTCTGATCACTAATGGGTGCTAATAATGAAGAAACTAGGGGTACATACCGGGGTTTCTATCCCCAAAACCTCCCGGTAAAGCACGTTACGCATGTGCTCTACTCATTTGCCAATGTAGACGCCAAAGATGGAACAGTGTAAGTGCCTGTCAAGTACGAGGGCATAAATGAGTCCCACTAACTAAAGTTCAGAAAATCATCAGATGAGGATGCGGACACCAAAAGGCTCTATTCGGGCGACGCTGGGGGTGGCAACAACGTATATGGGTGTGTTAAGCAGCTGTACATTCTCAAGAAAAAGAACCGCAATTTGAAGGTAGCTTTGTCACTAAAACCCAGAGTTTTTGAAAGTAAAAATGCTAAGACGTACAAACAGATGCTGCTTTCGATTGGTGGCTACAATGGAAGCCCAGCACTCGCCGCTGGTGTAAGTACCCAGGCTGGCCGAAGGCGCTTTGTCGCTACTGCTGTCGAACTCATCACAGACTGGGGATTTGACGGCATTGATGTGGACTGGGAGTACCCGACCAATGCCCAGGAGGCTCGAAACTATGTCCTGATACTGAGTGAACTTCGAAAAGCCCTTGACAGGTACTCAGCAAACAACAAACTCAATTATCACTTCCTGCTCACAGTTGCCTCACCAGCGGGTTCAAGCCATTACAACACCATGGATCTCAAGAACATGAACCGCTGGATTGATGCCTGGCATCTGATGGCTTATGACTATGCTGGCCCCTGGGAATCTACTACTGGTCACCAATCGAATGTTTTCTTGGACAAGAAGAACCCTCTTTCAACGAAGCTCAGCACTGATGGAACTCTCAATGATTACATCGCTGCTGGTATACCTCCTGAAAAGATCCAAATGGGCATGGCTCTTTATGGCCGTTCCTTTTCTAACACAGCTGGTCTTGGTAAATCTTACTCCGGCACTGCAGGCGACTCAGAAGGGATCTACCGTCTCAATGAACTGCCTCGTCCTGGAGCCAAGACTTCTTACAGCTCTTCTCTTATGGCCAGCTGGACATATGACAGCAGCAAGAAGGAGCTTGTGACAATGGATGACCTGAAGTCAGGCCAGGCCAAGGCTGGTTACATCAATCAGCGAGGTCTTGGTGGTGCTTTCTATTGGGAAGCCAGTGGCGATAGAACCGGATCCGCAAGTGTGGTTGCTGGTGTCCATCGTACTCTTGGCAGTTTGGAGAAGAGCCAGAATCTTCTCAAATACCCCACGAGTAGATATGCCAATATTCGAAACAACATGCCCTGAAATCTTGGGGAACACTAGATAAATTTCCTTTGTAACTAATCTTGTACGGATATATGGGATGGTCTTGGAGTTCTGGTTCAATTTTCCTTTGTTAACTGGTTATGAAAGACGTGATTGGGATCTTGTCACTTGTAGATTATAGAAAAGCCCTTCGTTAGATAATGACATACACTCGTTAATCGAAAACTCTTCCAGGCTGAATTTGGCTTTGGCAACAATGTTAGTAGTTTGAGTCCTGAATCAACTGTCATGATCCGTCATTTGCTTGTTGCTCTTGTAAGCAAAACTTATATAGCGAAATGGTCTTAATATCAACTTTTGAAGTAATGAGCAATCTCGCAGAAGAGCTTCCAGAGCTCATAATGAAACTTATGCGATTTCTGCAGCTGCATGATTGAGCGAAACTAATGTGGTGCCATTATCATCTAATATATTGATTTGTTTATAACTATGCAACAGCATGCTTCGAATTAACACATTTGTACCGAATATCATGCATCATTCCAACACCAAACACCGGGTAAAGCCTTTCTCTGGCTGGAAGCACGAATTAGCCAAGTAGTCGAAGACCGTTCTTAGTCTTTTGACCAGGCTTGACGACACCATTGCCACCTTGGGGTCCCAGGCTGGGTTCATAGCTAGCACCTCCGCCGTGACCACCGTTGCCGCCCTTCTTATTCTTGTTGTTCTTCTTTCCATTTCTATCCTTGTCCTTGACATTGGCCACCTTGATTTCGGTGTTGGCTTTGCGAATGGTTACGGGGTGACTTTGAATGTATTTGCCGTTCATTTCCTTGGCGGCTTGGAAGAAGTCGTCGGCGTCACTGAAGCTGACGAAGCCATAGCCTTTGGACTTGGATGTACGCTTATCACGAATGACACGGGCCTTTTGAACGGACTGCCAGCGCGAGAAGGCCTTTAAGAGGGCATCGTCGGTCGTTTCGCCTGCCAGGTTACCAACAAAAAGTCGCAGGTGAGAGGGATCCCATTCGAGAAGGCTGTCGTCTGTCCATTTCTTACCACCACCTTCACGAACGACCGTTTTCTTACGCTCTTGGTTTGCAGCGGTGGCTGCAGCAGCCGCTGAAGACTGGGTATCGGTTCGAGGTGCCGCAGGACCAGCGCTTTTATCTTTACTGTCTGCCGGGGCACTGGAGTATGCGCTTTGCCATTGCGCTATCTGAGCGGCCATCTCGGGGTTGTAATCGGCTCCGGCCGTGCCTGGCGTAGGGAAGGGATTCCTGATCTGTGGTGCTGCGCCATAGCTTTGCGGTTCGTAACCCTGAGGACCATAGCTTTGCGCGCCGTAACTCTGAGGTTGTTGAGGGTACGAGTATGCTGCGGCCGAACTCACCGCGCCGGGAGCGGTAGTAGTCGGGTATGAAGAGTACGAAGCGCCATACTGTGTTGCGGGAGCGCTAGCGGCTGGGTAACTCGAAGGACCGGAGTAGGTCGGCGGGCCGCTGGAGTAGGCAGGCTTTGAGGTCTGTGCCGCTGAGGAAAATGCGGGCTTGAAGCCTGACTTGGAAGCGGGTGGTCTCGGTGGAAGGGAGCTGTTGCTGATGCCTGGAGGGGGAGGGTACGACATGATGAATACAGGAGAAGGCGGTGTAGTTTTGCGCAGAAACGTACCTTGAGCCGAGTTCTGCTCAAAGTTCCTCTTTCACAAGATTTACTAGCAGCGTGTGCAGTTTTTTACTGAAAGAATCGACCGGGCGCGCGTTGCGACGAGGTAACGCGATTTTGATGGTGACGATGGTGTGGTTGGATGGAAATGGAAGAAAATGGATCTTGATAAGGCTGCCTCCAAAAATTTGGGTTGCCTCAGCCTCGCTCGAACAGTGATGATCTAAGTGGGGCCGCTGTCTAGTCACGTGTAATCATCGCAAATGCCATCATAACTTCTCGATGGGTACTCATGATAGTTGATATTTGCGATTGTAGGAGAGAAATCACATAATCCAACATAAAATTCGACAAACTCTATCTGGTAGCCTTTTTACTCCTCCTTGGCTCAATTTGGGTGCTGGCCTTTGATGTAAAAGAGGTTATGCTTTGTAGCTCAGAGTTGACCCCCACGAATAGCGGGCTGCCTCGTCTCGACTGTCTTGAATGTAAATCATGGAAAAGGTTGTATATCGGAACCTAGAATATATCTCATGATACCTCGTAGTTATTTCCATGAGAGAAGTTGTAGAGCCATATACTAGGACAGGGCATACTATCACTAACCAAGTCTGGGTCTATCTGCCTTGCAATATCACATACCAGGTATTTTCCCTATGATATAATCCATTGGATGGATGTACGTCGACTTTTTTGACAAGTGAGTAAATTGGGAAATACGGTTTTAGATACTTCCCCATCAATGATAACTAAGGCTTTATTTGCCTCTCAGTGGGCCCACGATGTCTTCATGTCCAAGTTTGGCAAGTTTCAAACGAGTCGAAAAAGGCGCATCCGCTCTTGTTAGGTACGATACCGGACTAGGTGGCTGTCTAGACTCTGGACATGTATCCGTAATTTCCATTGAACATGGGATGAGGTTAAAAGGAAGGATGAAATTGATCCGTTATCAAGCCGACTTGGGCGGCAGAAGCTGGCGGCTAATATGAACCGAGCCGATGCGACTGGACCTGAGACATTATTATCCAGATGCAGTGATTGACAATGGTTCGCATATCGATAGACGTTTTGCTTTTGATAGAGCCGAGTCAATTAGAAGTCGAGTTTGTCAGGCGTGCTTAATGGCATAAAGATTGCCCTGGACTGCTGGTTATACCCAAGACGGCTTTTGGCGGTTCCGCTTCTGAGGCGCGTTTCGCTTGGCTGACCTGGGGCTGTCTCGTCTCGTCTTGGGTCTTGGGTCTTGGGTCTTGGGTCTTGGGTTATCCATGAGTTTCTTGTATGTTTCGTCATGAGCGACTTCGGACTCCAGTGAGGCTGTCTATCTGATTCGGCGCTTATACCGCGCCGTGGTACCTGTTGCCGGGCTAATGTCCGGTGGGGGTGTTGTCCAGAAGTAGAAGTCAGGCTGAGGTGAGTGTACACCTGGGTTGAGAGTACGCCTGTACTGGCTGACGGTTGAGTCTGAATCTACCATTTGCGGCCTTTTTTCTTTGGGCTTCCATTTGTCTGTATCCGCCTTTCTCGGGGGCATCGGTACGGATTGGCGAAGGCTAAAGCGCGTTGGGGTTCGGGTTATTGTCCGATGGAGAAGTCAATTGGCACGGCAGTGATTACACGGGCCCGGAAGGTAGTGGACCCCAACACTCGGACAACATAGCATGGCATGGCATGAACAACGAGGGAGGAAGTTATCCCAACCGAACGCATCGAAAGAGCTCTGGAGGCTAGAAGGTTTAGGATCGATGCTTTTGCATGATTGATTGTCAAACGGAAGCTACGGAAGTGCAAACCCAAAAAACTGACACGATATGCGGCATGAGGTTTGTAACGAGATTTGTATTGCTTGTGTCACGGTTTCAAAAATCTTGGTAAGCCTTGGGGTTCAACTTGGGGGTAAGACCGCAGCAGCACCGCAGAGTCGTCATAACGTTGGAGCTGAGGGGGCGCAGAGGGGCCCGGGACCTGGAGGGGTAAATCTCAGTGCCTGTGATACCGCTAAAAATATTGTGAGGGAAATCTCTGGAACTTGGTGTCCGGTGGCTGATGGACCCCTACTAGAGAATAACAGCCAATGAGAGGTTATAAACAAGGCCAGGGAGTGGAGGGACATCACTTCAGTCATCATGATGGCTGAAGGAATTGAACAAAAGTTTGAATCTTGTAGCTGTATATGTCAATGATTAAGTTTGAGTATAATGCTGATGAGTATTACTGGTAAAAAGAGTCCTCTTAGGGTCTACAGGTGCAAACAGACGCATTGGAAATAATACGTAGTCATATACAATACTGCAATCCATCAAAACCTCTCCATCGTCAGTTGTTCACTTCACTTCGGCCGCACCGCGCAGTGACGACTGGCGAGTGACGATGACGATACGCACTTAGCTAGCAAAAGCCCCGCCAATCAAGGCGGATTCTCCACCATTCTTGGCGTTATGCCAATTGTATTGGATTGGTTTTGAGCTGTTGCTTCGTTGAGCGAAGCGGTCGCAGAAAAAAAAAGGGACCTCTGTTTCCTCCCATGCTTTGCTGGCGGACAAGGTACCGAGCCTTAGCACGGGTGTGACAACATTCATCAGATTTCAGTCCATCCCAGGCCCAGTCCCCGTCCAAAGCCAGAGCAAGGTTCTGTATTCGTACCAGTACTTGAACTTTGCATCTCCTCCCACCTTCTTCTTTTTCCTTTCCTCCTCTTCTTCATTCATCCTCACAAACTTCATTTTATTCCATCACCTATACCCCCCGATCACATAATATAGCCCATCATGTCTGGCCCTGTGTAAGTTACAAGCTCCCCTCGTCGCTCCTACCTATCGACATTACCCCACCACCCCTCCACGACCTCTTCATGGTGATGCTCTAATGCTCTCATTTCCGCGCGCTCCGGGCGCTGCTTGAGGGAAAAAAAAGAAAAATGAAGCAATCGCCATGGTAGGGTTTCATATGGAGTCGTCGCGTGGTTGGTATCATTTGTCTCCATCATGAACACCGCTCATGCTCTTCTTTTGGGGGTAGAGCTCGTCTCGCTCACCTCAACCTGGGCGCCCCTCAACAACGCACTGCTTCCACATCACCCTCGTCTGTTGCGACTCAAGATACAACGAATGCTGACAATGTGCCAAGTGCGGATCTGGGCCTCATCGGCCTCGCTGTCATGTAAGTAACCCCCCAAATTCATCTCTGGCTCAGCCAGAAACAATAGCTTGTACTTACACGTCTTATAGGGGACAGAACCTTATTCTGAACATGGCTGACAACGGCTTCACCATCTGCGCTTTCAACCGAACCGTCTCCAAGGTCGACCGATTCCTCGAGAACGAGGCCAAGGGCAAGTCCATTGTTGGCGCCCACAGCGTCGAGGAGTTCGTCAGCAAGCTCAAGTCTCCCCGCCGTGTCATGCTCCTGGTCCAGGCTGGCCAGGCTGTCGACGACTGGATTGAGAAGATCCTCCCTCTCCTTGACGAGGGCGACATCATCATCGACGGTGGTAACTCCCACTTCCCCGACTCCAACCGCCGCACCAAGTACCTCGCCGAGAAGAAGATCCGATTCGTCGGCTCTGGTGTCTCCGGTGGTGAGGAGGGTGCCCGATACGGCCCTTCCATCATGCCCGGTGGTAACGAGGAGGCCTGGCCCCACATCAAGGACATCTTCCAGAGCATCTCCGCTAAGAGCGATGGCGATGCTTGCTGTGAGTGGGTTGGCGACGAGGGTGCTGGTCACTACGTCAAGATGGTCCACAACGGTATTGAGTACGGTGACATGCAGCTCATCTGCGAGGTAAGTAGAACTGCCTAAACGGCCAAGTCTGAATATGAAACTAACGCCTTACCTTACAGGCTTACGACATCATGAAGCGCGGTCTCGGCCTCTCCAGCAAGGAGATTGGCGATGTCTTCGCTAAGTGGAACAAGGGTGTTCTGGACTCTTTCCTGATTGAGATCACTCGCGACATCATGTACTTCAACGACGATGATGACACTGCCCTCGTCGAGAAGATCCTCGACAAGGCCGGCCAGAAGGGTACCGGCAAGTGGACCGCCGTTAACGCCCTTGATCTCGGCATGCCCGTCACTTTGATCGCCGAGTCTGTTCTCTCCCGATGCTTGTCCGCCATCAAGGACGAGCGTGCTACTGCCTCCACCAAGCTTGAGTTTGTCAGCCGAACCACCAAGTTCGAGGGCGACAAGGAGCAGTTCCTCGAGGACCTCGAGCAGGCTCTCTACGCCTCTAAGATCATCTCCTACGCTCAGGGCTTCATGCTTATGCAGGAGGCCGCTCGCGAGTACGGCTGGAAGCTTAACAAGCCTTCCATTGCCCTCATGTGGCGAGGTGGCTGCATTATCCGATCCGTCTTCCTCAAGGACATCACCCACGCCTACCGCAGCCAGCCTGACCTCCAGAACCTCCTGTTCGACGACTTCTTCAACAAGGCCATTCACAAGGCTCAGCCCGGTTGGAGAGACGTTATTGCCAAGGCTGCCCTCCTTGGTATCCCTACTCCCGCCTTCTCTACTGCTCTGTCTTGGTTCGACGGTTACCGCACCAAGGACCTCCCCGCCAACCTTCTCCAGGCTCAGCGTGACTACTTCGGTGCCCACACTTTCCGCATCAAGCCCGAGCACGCCAGCGAGAAGTACCCCAACGGCCAGGACATTCACGTCAACTGGACTGGACGTGGTGGTAACGTCTCCGCCTCCACCTACCAGGCTTAAACGGCTTAGAGGCAAGAGGAGGAATTATGATTGGTTAAGAAATGAATATCGTCGGGCCGTACGAAGCTCGATAGCTGCGTCTTATAAAAAATCTGTGATTAGGAAAGCAGGAACAACGCTGGCGCTGCAAGGATAATGATGGATGGGCTGGTATGGATTTAGAAAGCTCTGTGATGACATCCAGGTTCGCCTTTAGAACCTGAACAGAAGAATAAAAAATAAGTTAAATAATACCTCTGACCGTCTTTGAAGAGTGATTATGAGTAGTCTATAAAATGTGTTTTATAAGTATCCTACCAAAGTCAATTGTATGCTGTAAAACGATTAAACGTGAGACGGACTCAAAAGGTACATGGCATCCGCATGGTGCTGAAGAAATGTATAGTAATCTTGCTCACAGATCTTGTGCTACTTCCTTTCTCATTTAGATCTTCCAAAAGATATTGTATAAAGACAATTGACCTTTTTATGTTGAAGTCATATCTTGCTTGACATTGGATCTCTTAACACGAATGTCGAGAGACCCACCATCACCTCCCATAAATGCGCCCCTCTCATTGGCTAGGTACACCCAGCCTTGTCGCGAGAAGTTTGGAGCCGCGCAAGGGCATTACTCTTCTAACAACTCCATCGCATATCAAATCATTGATTGCGCCACGACATTCCCTTATCTTTTTAACGCCCAATCGCCCCATCAATACCTCCGTACAGCGAATGTCTTGTATCGCGCAGCTATACGTACGATCATTCGCGTAAACAGAAATAACGACACGCCAGCAATTATCCATCGCGACGCTTGCCCATCATGGCTCAACCGGATCCTAGCCAGGGCGTTCCTCAGGAACTTGTATGTTCAGCTTTCACGCGCAACGACGGAAATCTCGTCGCAGTGTCCCTCTGACAGGTTGATAGATGCCCCATGTTCATCTCATCTCATCGTTTCGATACCCAGTGATGCCCCGACTTGACCTCAACGAGGTTGCTAAGTGGCTTATGAGCGCACCACAAGTCGCGCGAGACAGAGCACCTTTCTTCTGGACATATCTCGACAAACCCACAGACGGCACAATTCTCTTGACCTGGCAGCCTCTTCAGCGTTTGGGAACCAACTTTGCGACCGATGGCTACGTGTGGGCTCCCCCGGAGCAAGTCTACAAGCATGATCTGGGCAATGGACTGGTAAGATCGAATGTAATAATAAAATATGGGAACATAATGCTAAATCTCTCTAGATGCTCGAAATTTACTACCAAAAGGCCGGTTACTACCCTGGTGAACAACTTACTCTTCACGCCCGTCGACGATGCCGATTAGTCCCTATCCCCGGCCACCCCAACCCACCTCAACCAGACATCGGCCTGTTTATCGTGCACTACGGACCATCCGATCCCAATGATAGAGTTCCTGTCACAATGATCCCCTTCGACGAGCGAGTCAGCAACATTATGCAACAGCGCCACTTCTTGCTACGCGCTGGTCAGATTCGTCGTAAGGAGTTCATGTTGTCTGATCGGGTTAACTGGCCCCAACTGCCGGACCTTACAAGGCAGGCAATGCCTCACCAAATGGCTCCCCGAGGTGTCCCTCAGCAGATGGCTTATCCCACCCAGCCTACACCAGGCCCTCCTGCCAAGCGACCAAGACACGCCGCGAGCCAAGGTGGCCAAGCTCCCCTACCAGGAATGCCTCAGGCTGATGCTGCTTTTGATGACGAGGAGGATGTCTCCCGAGGTGATATGTTCGATCATCTCACTCCCAGAGAGATCTCGTTGAGCCGATACCAACAGAACCACGAATGGATGGAGGAGATTCTCTCATCTCCTTATCGTATAAGCCAAATCACACCAGCCGACCTCAACCTTGGTTTCAAGGGTGAATTGTCACCACTGACAGACGGAATCTTCCCTGCCCAAGGTGTTGAGGCCTTCACAACTGTGCCCGAAAAGCCTTATATCGGCCGGCTAGACGCTGATAAGGCTGAGGAATTTCGAAAGCGAGTTCATAATCACATCGAATCCACAAAGGCAGAAATAGAAAAAATGCAGGCCGATCATGCGAAGGCGCTCGCTGAATTCAAGAAGAACTCCATTCTCAACACCAAGGAGAAGGAGCTTCGAGGTATTGTTGAGGGCACAGGTACAGAAATTTGGCGAGTTGAGGGCAAGATTGACCCCCATGATGAGGACCCTGCCCCTCGTCCCGTTAGCACGAAAACAGTCGAACAGATAGTATCTGAGGTTGAGAATGCTACTGGAAAGAAGGTCGAGACAAAGCCAACGGTGTCCCGTGTTCAAGATGGAGGTTATCAACCACCAGCACCAGAGCCCGTTCAGGCTAGCAACTCACAACTATCCCGCCAGCCCTCGCAGTCTGGTTCCCAAAACAGTGGTATTATGATCGGCGAGTCTGATATTGATATGGGCGGTACTGTTGCTGGATTGCTAGACCAGATGCACACTACCACCTCTACACCCCTGAACAACTTTGGAACCCCTCAGCCTCAATTATCAGCCAATCAGTCTGGAGCCGGAACACCCTCCAACCTCAACACTGCATCCGCTAATACTGGCGATGTGACCATGGGCGGAACACAAGTACCTAAGGATTCGAATGCTACAGCCCCCGATCAAGGAACCGGTAGCGGAGACTGGGTTGTCGTGCCCAAAGATGGTACATCCAACGATCAAATCAACCAGGGACCCGGATCAGGTACCGCATCTGTCAACGCCAACACACCTGTCGCCTCAGGAGCCGATGCCGCCAAGTCAGTAGCAAAGACCGCTTCTGCTAGTGCTACACCGGCGGCTGGAACCCCAGGAGGCTCTGTCACCTTTGATCAGAACGATTTCAGTTCGCTGGGTGATCTCGATACAGCAGGCGACGCCCTTGCTGGCTTCGACGGCCCTACGCTAGACGGCTCAGCAGGCGAGTTGGGTGAAGGTCTGGATCTGAGCATGGACATGGACGACTCAGCGTTCGGTGATGCTTTCCACGGTGTTGACACTTCCGGAACTCCTCAGGGCCATGACATGTAGGATCCTCCTCTTTGACCTGTAGTGACGAAAAGGGGGAAGCAGATGACAGCTGAAAGGAAAGACGGGAAACGGATCATCAAGACGGCGGAGAATGGCGCGCCTTTGTAACCACGGGAGTTATTTTAATCTTTCCTTTTCTTTGACAAAGGTTGGGTCTGGACTTGTAGTTTTTGCAAGAGTTTTTGGTCCTTTGCTTCCATCACTGAGGCTGGTTGTAGTATGTTGGACTACTGCTGCCTGCGTGGTGTAGAAATAGTTGTAGACAGAAGCAGAGGAGGATCTTGACTGAAGGATAATATCACAATTTTTATATACTTTATTGCCATGTCCGGGACTTGGTAGTTACAGTCATATCGTTTGGTAAGGTGATAGACACTATACCTGTGACCATCTCCATCGCCACAGCCCCTTCGGACTGCTTCCAAGCCGGTTAAAGGTGTCCTCGGCCTCCGGGGATCAGACAGGCGTTGGGCAGAGTTTCCGAATTTGGGATTTGGGATTGCGAAAGTCCTTATATTCTGACGGCCTATTTATAAGCTCCTCTATAAATATGCAGAAGATAGCCTCGCAGTGTGTCTCTCGTGCTCTTGGCAGCTGAGTTTCCGGATAACCTGAGACCTAGAACTAGAACCTCGAATATCAAACCTGAAGAAATTCAGTGACATGTTGATCCACAACAGGTTTTGGAGAGTCTAGACTGCCTGATAACAAGAGCTTCGAGCAAAGTTCCAAGTGCAACGCGAATGTCTCAGGTCACTATCATTGGTGGACCGAGAGCTTGGGTCCGGCCTTGACGGGAAAGCCCATGTCTCGGATGGCGAGGACCCTCTCTCATGGGCCTGCTAAATCCACTTGAGGACAACTCAACCGCAAGCATCTGGGTTCTAATTTAGCAGTGAACTTATTTCCTGATCAACGTTACTTTCGCCAAGATTTCGAATGCCGTCTCCCGTACGGATAGGCAGACGTGATTAACTCGAATGGACTTTTTAAAGGGGTTGATATAAACAATTAGTCTAGAGTCTCCCAAATTTATCGAATACGATAACGATGTCATGATGGATAACGTTGAATTAGTGCTTGGACTTTATGCAAGATCAAAGCCCCGTCCAATACGAGTTGGAGACCTCCCGTTCGGTTGCCCCTGGATTAGCGGGTCGGCAATTCAACTGCAAGTTTGTCTGAGACTCCGAGTACATGCATCTTGAATATCTCCAGGATGAGAGTTGGAGTTTCAATGAATTAATTGATAGACCATTAGTAAGTCGATCTGACTCGAGGGTTGCATAAAGCTAGAGGATGCATCACATGGGCAACCCACACGTGCTCGAGCTTGATCAGCAGCGGACCGCTGTCGATTGAAGATCGCTACAGTAAATACTAAGGTACCTAGAGAAGGCTTAGTCCGTAGGTCGGTTGCAGTGATTATCTGATGAACCACCAACAGACAGAGTAGATTTATGATGCAACCCCCGCATAAGCCCTTCTAAGTTCTCTGTTCTTCTCGGGTAAGTCCTGGTATGTTTATTGCTGAATTGTCAGACGAGACTGCGCCTCAAATCCCAAACGCTTTGCTGTCGAAGCTTGGCCAAATCTCGCCAACCTCCGTCTGCTGAGACTGAATCTTGGTAGTCAAAGTGTCAGTTATTAAGTTACCGCTCTTTTTGCTTATGATGAAAGGGAAGGCGGCCACAGAGAGATATGTGCTGCACACTGCACACTGCACTCTCACAACCTTGAAACAGGGTCCTCGGACCAATCATGACTCCGTTTCAAGGCCCAAATGTTGTGTCGCGTGCAGCTGGATGCGGTGCGCCACGGGGTTCCTTGTAGCCGCCAAGAGGCCGAACACCGTGAAAGGTCCACTCCGTATTTCGTGCTGCTGGGTTAACAATCCAACATAGGAGGAAAGGTAAAAACCGAGAATAGAGAGCAGTTGTGAGGATACAGTAATAGTACAGTACAATACATATCAACGCCTGTGAACTGCAATCAGGATCTAGTAAAGATGACTTGAGGAGTCACCCACCCATCCATCCATACCAGATGCACCGTCGACGTCAAGAGATTCAGGTCAGTGGTCAGTGGTCAGTAGGTAGTTAGTGGCTACTGACTCCTGTGCTCAGAGTCTTCCCCCAAAAAAGCCCAAGACTCGACACTACGGTCCCCTACCGTGACGGCCCCGACTTAAACTATCGCCACAAAGAGATTAGCTCCTCCGCCTTTTCTAATGCACTACTGTACGAATGGAGTCCTTGCGACCACCTAAGCCAGCCAGAGATCGACCATCCGACAGGACCTGACCAGACCCAACCTGACTATTCATTACCATCACCTAACTAACTGATTGATTGACTTATGAAAGCCCCATCCTATCCCCTGCTCTAGTCCGTTCTTTTGTCCCCATCATGACCGCTCTTCCTCTTCCTCTTGGATCTCATCCTGTCTCCTCCTCTCCCTCCTCCTCACCACCACCACCACTCCCTTCATCTTCGACTCGCGCTCCAGCTTCAGCTTCAGATCCCCCCGCATCCTCCGAGCCTCTTCTTATCGACGACACCGACTCTAGACCCTTGGAAACAGCAGCAGGATCATCATCGGGCGCAGCAAGGGTAGCTCCCACGTTAAATCCGGGCGCAAGTGGAGGAAGTCAAGCAGTAGCTGGTCCGTCTCGCGACCGGGTAGCCAGATCAGTCAACGGCGAAGACGAGAGCGAAAGCGATTGGAGTATAGAGATGGAGCCCATTGCAGGACACCGACGACGGCGAAGTAGTCACAACATGGTCACTCGGCCAGCCGGGTCACCAAGCCGGCTTCGTGATACAAGCCGTGGCCCTGTACCAGGCAACTCAACACATGAGCCCAAGATATCCGAAGAAAACTTGGATGCGAACGGTTTTGCGATCGGCAAAGACGAATCAGGCGACGACAGCTTGACCGATGAAGATTTACAAGACGACGAAGAGACGGGGTTGACCCGTAAAGATAAGCAAAGGAGGCAGAAGAAGCGCATCAGAAACACTCAATTAGATCAGCGAGTTGCCAGGGATAGGAATGATATCTCAAAAGAGGAGCGCAAAGAAGCAGATAAGACCGTATTCAGGAGCCTGATGATTAACATGGTCCTGATTCTCTTGTGGTACCTCTTTTCGTTATCAATATCGATTGTAAGTCCTCTCATGAATTTGCCCCCTTTTCGGGAGAACTGAATTGCTGACATTGCTTACAGTACAACAAATGGATGTTCGATCATGACCGTCTGAACTTTGCGTTTCCTTTGTTTACAACCTCTATGCACATGGTAGTACAATTTGTGCTATCGGGTCTGGTTCTGTACTTCATACCCTCCCTGAGACCAGGATATGGTGTCAGTCAGGCTGGAGTTCACCAGTCCGATATGGGAAGATCAAGACATGATGACGAACCCAAGTCTTACGGCATGACCAAGATGTTTTACCTCACCAGAATTGGACCTTGTGGTGCAGCTACTGGTCTTGACATTGGCCTTGGCAACACCTCTCTCAAGTTTATCAGCCTTACTTTCTACAGTATGTTTCATTCCGAGATGCATTTCTGAGAGACTTGCTAACCCGCTGTAGCTATGTGCAAATCCTCATCGCTCGCTTTTGTCCTTATGTTCGCTTTCGCATTCCGCCTCGAAACTCCAACACTTCGTCTCATTGCCATTATTGCTACCATGACATTAGGTGTCGTTCTCATGGTCTTTGGTGAAGTCGAATTCAAAGCCGGCGGTTTCGCTCTCGTTATCTCAGCCGCCTTCTTCTCCGGTTTCCGATGGGCATTGACCCAGATCCTACTCCTCCGCAACCCTGCGACCTCGAACCCGTTTTCTAGCATCTTCTTCCTTACGCCCGTTATGTTCCTCGTTCTTATATGCCTCGCTGTCCCCGTCGAGGGAATCGGCAACCTGCTTGAGGGATACACAGTTCTGGCCGATGAATGGGGCTACTTCATGGCACCTCTTTTCCTACTTTTCCCCGGATGTATTGCCTTTTGCATGACAGCATCCGAGTTCGCTCTGCTGCAGCGTACTTCCGTCGTCACCCTTTCCATCGCCGGTATCTTCAAGGAAGTTGTCACTATCAGTGCAGCTGCTCTTGTCTTTGGTGATCGCCTGACTCCCATCAACTTTGTTGGTCTTCTCACGACCATGGCTGCCATCGCTGCTTATAACTACATTAAAATTACAAAGATGCGCGAGGATGCCCAAGAATCTGTCCACGGTCGACACGCCGACGAAGACGAACCAGGCTCTCCTGATAGCCAAACAAGTGGAATTATCGACCGCGATGGCAATCCAGATGCGGAAAACACTGGCCTTTTGCGCGATAGCATCGACCGTCTCGATATCGATGAGCCAGCGGCAGCCAACGAGCGTCGTTAGGTTCGAATACTTGTTTCAGCGTCACAATTTTCTTATTGTCTTGATTATCATCGCCTATATATAACGACTCTATGGGCCGGTTTCTTTGTCATACTGGGTGAGAGTCGACACGATGGCTCCATATCTTTTGTCTTAATGTAACACAACCACGGTTAAACAGGCGGCGCAAGGGGACATCGTTGCTTCCGTATATGACGGATATTAGAAGAGAAGAGTAGAAAATGGATATTTGTCCTGTGGATTCTTCCGTAACAGGCGCCCATCTTTCTAAATATTTGACCATTATTAGATATGTGTATTTGGGATAGCCTTTTGCAATAGTGAGAAACATGTTTGAATATGGATTTTTAGATACCAGTACTGCATTCAAGTTGAAGATGACTCTTACTATACTCTTTGAGCAAACAGAATGTGAGACTCATGATATCTTATTGTATCAACCATGCCGTCATTGGCGACCTAGGAAATGTTGTCTGTGCTTCCGGGTAAGTTAACCAAGTGGCCTACGTAGTACTTTCATCATATTGAATGAATTTATACGAGGCACAAGAAGTACTTTCTTGTCTTTGGAGAACTTAGTAAAATATATGTAATCAAAGACCATGTTTCATGATACCTACTGCGTATCTGTTGTTTAGCTTGGCTGGAAGATGTAGACACCACAGCTCTTGGCCAACGAAACGATCCGATTACTTCTGACGACTATCGCGAGACAGGAATGAATTACTTTGTCAGCCTCAAAAATGATTTGCAGTCCCAAGAGCATCTCTCCTCTTTCGGGAATGGCTGCTCAGGTAATAGCGTAGTCATCCACACCATTGAGAAGTACGTAGTTACACATCGTGAAAGCTTATAAGTAACCCCGCGCATCTCACCCTCAGAAGCAATTCCTTGGAATCGATATCTTTTATTTACTAGAACTTGAAAGAAGGATCCAATTTTACACTTCGCCGGGGTATCCGGGGTAGTACGATACTAAGCATTTCCGTCTAAACCACTTACACGATCCATTACATCATTCTTGGGTGTCTATCCTAAGCTCCCGGAGCTATAGCTTTTGACATCTTTCAACTACTTTCAACAGTTAACAGTTAACAGTGAAAAATGGAAGGAAGACGCTCTTCGACTCTCCCTGGAGGTTCCCGTCGGGGACAGACTGGCGGATATCTTCCTATTGAGGATTATGGAATGATTGGGAATATGCATACTTGTGCTCTTGTGGGAATCGATGGAAGTATTGATTATATGTGTTGGTGAGTATATCTCAAGTATTCTGTATGGGATAATATTGACAGGTAAACTACAGGCCTGATTTTGATTCTCCCTCTGTATTTTGTCGCTTGCTCGACAAGAACAAGGGAGGCCATTTCTTCATCTCGCCTCCTCCCAATGTGAACTGCACCACCAAACAGCAGTATCTCCCCTCTTCATGTATTCTTCAGACGAGATCTATTCATGAAGACGGTGTGGTTGATGTGGTTGACTTCTTTCCTCGTCCAAAGAGCACTCAAGTGACTACCAAAGGGGTGAAGCTTAACGCTTACCGAGAAGCTACCAAGGTCCAGGATGAACTCAAGAAGTGGCTTGTTCGTCGAGTGGAATGTATTCGCGGTTCCATGAATCTCGGTAAGTTCCCTCGACTCTGCATATGAGAATCTGAGCTGACATGTTCTGTTCAGACATCGAGATCTTCCCCTCATTCAACTACGGTAGAGACGAACATGAGACAACATTATTTCAAGCTCACCACTCAACAACCGACACAACCAGCAAAGTCGCTACTTTTCGCAGCAGGGATACTCAGCTCCAACTCGACGTCGCAGTCGAAAAGGGGGAAAATGAGACAAGCTGCCCTCTCATAACTTTCAGAAAAGAGAAACGTGACGGTATCCACGGCGAAGGCCTGGTAGCCCAGATCCGCATCGAAGAAGGCCAAACTATTTCCTTCGTGCTTAGGAATGATATGAAGCAGCATATCACAGAGAATATCACGACTGATGTTCTGGATGCGCAGCAGCATGCTACCCAGAGCTTTTGGTATAGTTTTATTGCACAGTCCAAGTACAAGGGGCGATGGAGGGAGGTTGTGTCGAGGAGTTTGATGATTCTCAAGATGATGACCTACGGTAGGCCTTCGGACTCTTCCTGATATTTGAAAATTGTGCTGAACCTCTGCAGAGCCCACTGGAGCCATCATAGCTGCCCCGACCTTCTCCATCCCCGAAGCCATCGGCGGCGTCAGAAACTGGGATTATCGCTACTCCTGGATCCGCGACTCTAGCTTCACAATCTATATTCTCTTACGCCTGGGCTTCAAAGCCGAAGCAGATGCATACATGGAGTTCATCATGGAGAGATTCGTTCACTCACGCGGTCCCGATGGTGGACTGCCTATCATGTTTACCATCCGTGGTGAGACTGACATTCCAGAACTCACGCTGGATCATCTTGAAGGATATCGGGGAAGCAGTCCTGTTCGTATTGGTAATGGAGCGGCGTTTCATCAGCAATTTGATATCTATGGTGAGCTCATGGATGCGATCTATCTGTATAATAAGTATGGAAAGCCGGTTCCTTGGGATGTGTGGAAGGCCGTGCGTGAGATTCTTGGTAAGTTGGCATACCCAACTTTGAGGCATGGACTAATGACTTCTAAGACTACGTTTTGACAATCCTCGACGGCAAGTGATACCCATGACTGACATCTTTTTTTCAGGCTGTGACTGACAATTGTAGATCCCGATATGTCAATCTGGGAGGTCCGTAACAACAAACAGCACTTCACTTACTCTCAGATCATGCTCTGGGTTGCATTTGACCGAGGTCTTCGTCTCGCAGAAAAGAGATGCTTCCCCTGCCCAAACCGCAACAAGTGGATGGAAGCGAGAGATAACCTCTATGAGCGTATAATGGAGAAGGGCTACAATGAGGAGATGAAGTGCTTCGTACAGAGTTTCGAGAGCAGAACCATGCTCGATTCCTCCATTCTCATTGCTCCTCTTGTATTCTTCATCTCACCCTGCGACCCACGCTTCATGAACACTCTCGATCGTATCCTTCTACCCCCTGAAAAGGGTGGCTTGACAAGTACTGGTTTAGTATACCGTTACGACACAACACTCTCCAACGACGGTAAGGAACCCTTCTACCCCACCGAAGGACAGTTGCTGACGAGAGAAACGTTATTGTAGGAGTAGGCGGACACGAAGGCGCATTCAGTATGTGTACGTTCTGGCTGGTTGAAGCTATGACTCGAGCAGCTGTGTACGAACCAAAGTATCTCGTTCGAGCTGTCAACTTGTTTGAAAACATGCTTGGTTTCTCCAATCATCTATGCATGTTCTCCGAGGAGATTGCACGAAGTGGTGAGCAACTTGGAAATACGCCTCAGGCTTTCAGTCATCTTGCTTTGATCAGTGCTGCTTTCAACCTTGATCGTGTCGCGAGATAATATTTAACGACGAGAGATCCCGAAGCAGGGCGTGATATCTATGTCCTGGAAAGTTGCATCGGATCATTTGTCTTTTCAATACCTGCATTTGATAGCTTAAATAGCTTTCAGACTTTTGCCAACGGTGAAATTTCTCAGTTACACAATATTCAAAATAGTATCTCATGCTGCACAGTTATAACCATAGGTAATGAGTATCTTTTTTTGAAAAACTGTGATCTCACTAGCTATCATATATGTATATAGTGTAAATGCCCCATGTCCCGTTAAAACACCTAAGCACGATGCTGCACCGATACAGGATCTCCTACTTGAATCGTAGGATATTGCGAATCCTTACTCATCAAGTTCCCTTCCCTCAAGGGATCATGACGCATATGTACCCCAAAGTAGACCTTTCCATCAAATCGTCTCGTCTTTGCTAGCGTTACAAATGGTTCTTCCTTCTTTTCACCAGTATCTTGGTCTATACAAACCATTTGACACCTGCGACACGCACCCATGAGTTTGAAGTTCTGGATTCCAATGCTCATAGAGTCCCAACTATCTTCGGAAAATGCTGGCTGAGCTTTGGAGCCAGCAGCCTGTTCGACAATGATATTTGCCCGGAAGGACTTTTCTTCCACCGAGGTACCACCTCGGCTAGTAACCTCCTGATTCAAAGCGTCAACACTCGAGCTATGAATCAACAAGATGGGGCTCTCATTTGAGAGAAGTATCGTAGAAGTCTTCTTCTGTTCTGAGTCTGAGTCGGGAGGCGACGGTACATCTGGGAAAGAGCCAGGTATTGTATGAATTTTGCTTGGTTGCTGATACCGTTGTATCTGAGCTTTCGAAAGACGGCTTTTCATGCCTAGTCCACCAGGAGGAAAACGTGCCAGGACACAAGGAATTCCAAGCACGTTAGAAAAGAAAGAGTTAATCCGATCTGAAGTGTATATTTGTGTGGTAACCTTTTCACCACATACCCTTGATGATTGTTTGTCCAAGTCGGAATCAATAAGTGACGGGTCCGCGGATAATGGTATAGCTATTTGCTGTAGCCGATTAATAGACTTTTTGCCGTGATACGTAACAATCAGTTGGCCCTTCTCTAAATCTAATATCGGTCGCAGAAGAGCCATTTTCGGACAACGTTTTTGACTCAAGGCATGCCCTGAACCATGATGTACCAAGCACCATTCACGGTCCCAAGCTAGACCCTCTGGACGAACTTCCCAAGGCATGGTAGATGGGATGGAAAAGCTGGCGCAACTCTTGACAGGGTAAATAGTTATGTTTTTGACCCTCAGTGTAGGAGATTGAGATGTAATCGTCGATTCATGCAGAAGTGAATTAGATGGGGCGACTGGTATCACACTTTCCCGGTAAAACTCGTCGATGAAAGCAACGAAGCTGTCGACATCTGCTTTAGTACTCATCGCACCCAAGCTGGCTCGAATAACTCCTGTTGGCTTGCCAGATATGATATCGTTATCTGCTCCGCAGCGAAACCCAGCTGAGAAATTCTTCTTCATTTCCCAAGGTTGTAGGTCAAGAGCTGAAGCGATACCTCCTGGACTGCATAGCCCGCCAGTTCGGATGTGAATGTTCTTCAGATTTGTGAGTTTTTCAAACTCGGCCAGACTTATCCAAGCACCGTGGCTATTTCTTAGATTGAAAGCAATGATTGGGCCATTTCCTAGAAATCCGTCATCATCAGATGTCGATGTATATATTGTGCAGACTGGCGCCCCATTGCCATGACGCAAGTTGCCTAGTTCCCGAAGCATTCGTTGAGCGAGGTATGAAGCATGCGAACTGATTTGTTCCATCGATCCAAATAACTTTCGATGTATGTTCATGGCAATGTCAAGTGCCACTATATTGTGAAATGGTAGCGTGCCGTCCTCTAATCGTTCGTGGAGGGAATTCAATTTCGGGGCATGCCACTTCTCCTTTCCAGAAACAACCATATCGACGGTGCCACCTCCAAAGTATCTTCTGTTTTCGAACACCCATTCTGCTGAACGTTTTACCAACAGAGCACCAAGGTCAGGAAATCCAAAGATTTTGTATAAGCTTAGAACTGTGAAATCTGGTGCAATCGTGGGATCGCTCAAATCGAAACGGGATGTGGCAACAAATGAAGATGCGTCCAACAGTGTAAGTATTTGTTGGCTCGAGATCTCTGATGCTGTTTTTATGTCCTTTGCCCAACTGAGAGGATACCTCTTGCCATCCATATGAGATTGGGCAGGGTATGCAAAAAGGATTGTCGATGATGAACCGGCAGCATCCTGAAAAGGAGAGTGTCCACCTAGCCATGATCGAACGCCGTCATTGTCGATGGGCATACTAGTAACTGATTCTTCTCGAGCTCCAATTAAGCTGGTGTGGCAGGCTTGGTGATATGCATATTTGAAGCCTTGTGATTGAGTTCTCATCGCATCCACAACCATCTTCACGCCAGCTGTGGCATTGGCGACAAATACCACGTCGTACTCAGTCGGATCCGCCCCAAAGAATGTTAATAAATTCATTCGCGCATCTTCAATTCGTGATGTTGATTGTTGTGAAGACAGAGAAGCAGAGTGAGGGTTGCCGTAGAGCACAGTTGCCATCTCGTGGGCGAAAGAGTCCATCAAGGACTTTGAGCATAATGTTGTGCCAGCATGATCCAGGTATAATGAATCTGTAACGGGTCAATATATTTAAAAGTATCAGTGCAAGAGTATATGACCTTTGATCATGGGATATTCATATTCTCTCAACTCTTCCACCGCCGAGTTGTATTGGTAAAGGCTCGAGTCGCCACTGTGAATAGACGCCCCCATCTTGACCTTTTCTAGAAACAACAAAGTCGAACTAAAGATGAGGAACTGCCCAAACTATCATTCCTGAACCTGGAGACGCCTCGAGGTGAGTTCAGGTTTTTATATGCGGCACGACTCTTATCATAGGTAGGTATGCCAGTGAGGAGGTCTAAGCCGCTATCATGAGCGGATAGTGGGGGTGAAGAGTGGATGAGGAAGCCAAGCCGAGGAAGGAAGCTGGTTATGTTTCTTTGAGTGGTACTTGAGATAAAGCAGGAGAAATATATAAAATGCTAGTAGGAAAGCATGTGTATGGCAATATTTTTCAACAGTATTGAGGTCTTATCATGGTCAGCTGGGTTGTTGTTTGCCGCTTGTTAGTGAGTGAACCACTGAGCATAGAGGAATGTCCCCCAGATTCTTTTGTTAGTTGCAAGCGGAGATCGCCACTTTCCTGTTTCAAGCCAGCACTGCACAGGTTCGCTGTTTGCCGACAGGGCGTAAGCTAAATGGTGATTGGTCAAACTGGCAAGGGACGAATTGCAGGCAGCTATTTGGTGACATGGATTGTTGATGTATCGGCAGGTACGAGCTACCATCAGAAACTCCATCTGAGAACCTAGGTACCATTATAGGTGCTTGAGTGCAGGGCAGGTACCTACCTAGGTACCTAGGTAGGTTAATGTCTATTCCATTCTAAACAACAATCATCCCTACTGATATGGATCATTTCTGATGCTTCTGGGAAGTAAGCTTTCTTCCATCCTAGATTGTTACCGTTTGTTATTCAGAAACATAGAATCCTTCGTTTCCATAGACTACAAAAAGTCAATGGCAAACAAGAAGCAGAGAAGAAAATGAAATCAAGACCTAACATCTTACTATAAATTAAAAGATACTCACAGCATCATCGCAATAGTGTACCTGAGAATCTCACGCTTGACTTGTTAGGCGCCTTGTCCTAAAGCAGAGCTACAGAACCCCCCTGCAGTTTCCGTGGAGTGACCCACCACGTCGCCCGGGCGCGACAGGCACAGGCAGCTGAACTTCCGAGTGGCCCCCAGTTAACCAACCAACTTAGCCTCTTCAACATCACATCGCATTGCATTACCGTTCATTCTGAACAGTACTGTCTTGCAATCTGCTTGTGAAGTGAGAGTGCTTATATATCTCTCTCTACCTTATTCAAGCTCATCGTCTTCCTCTCAGAAGATCGTGCTTGTTCAATTAGTTTGTCTCCCTATACTCTTTCTCTCCTCCTGCTCTACTCTCTTTTCCCCTTATCCCTCTTGCAGCTCTTGCAACCCGTCGATCCAGCCACTCTCGCATCCTCGCGTTCTCTCTCGCCCTCCCTCTTAGACGCAGCATCTTTCTCCTGTCCCTTTCAATACTACTCTTCTCTCAATCCTTCTTCTCATTTTCTCTTCTTCGCTCAGGACGCGTTGTCCTTGGCTCATCTTCTAAATGGCGCCTCTTTGGCAACCCTCCTCTTTCTCTTGTTTGCTACACCATCATTTATCTATGCTCTTCTCAAGATGATTTCTCTAACATCGACATGTTGCAACACAATAGATTCGACCTTTGCGAACCGCCAATTACTCTATAGAACGTAGGAAAGACCTGCGCCGGAATCCCGCTAGCCAACTTTCTTTCATGCCGCGTCGCGTCGCCGCCAACGCTACCAACAATGGACTCTTATTCATCTTTCCGGGATGCCTCGGCTCGTTCTCCGGTTGATCGCAGCTGGAACCGTGACGATTCGCGCAACCGTGACGAACGTCCCGACCGCGGCGACTCTTTCTATCGTGGAAGATCTCCAGGTTCGTATTCAAGGATTCAAGCTTTGCTTCGCGCCGGCAAGCCTCAGCATCGAATCAAAAATAACTAACATATCCAAAGGCCATGAACGTCGTGACCGTCGCAGATCTCGCTCTCCTGCTACTGTTGACCGCTATGAGCCCCGACCTCGTCGAGACGACCGGGACCGTGATGATAGACGCCGCATGTCGCCACCCGCCAACATCGATCGCTATGTTCCTGGTCAAGATTCAAACTCAGGCAGCCCAAGTGTGAACCCTCTTCACGACCCGGCCAAGCTCCCTTACCAGGTCGGCTTCTCTTACTTTGGCGAATGGTGGAGAATAAACGAAAAGATGAAGGAGGAGAAAGAGCGATTGCGCACTGGTCGACGTCGCGAACCAGAGAGGGCCCGTGTCCCTGAAGATCGCGAAAAGGAAAAGGCTAAGATCCAGGCTGCCTACGATGCATACAAGGAGGAGCTCCAGGCCAAGATGGCTCGTTCATTCGTTTCCGAACACAAGAAGGAGCAGTGGTTCAAGGAGCGATATGTTCCCGAGATTCGAGACGATTTCAGAACAAAACTGAACGAATATCGACGCGGTGCATACAGTCAGTGGGAGCAGGATCTCGAGTCTGGTACCTTCGACGACTTCTCTCTGGAGGGACTCCCCAAGAGTGAGAGTAACGGTAGTGGTGGTGTTGTTGAAAAGGAGGAAGGAGAGGCGACAGCCACGAATGAGATCCTGGGTGTTGGTGACCTTGTGCCCGCCAACGGTGCTGACATCCGTGACGATAACCAGTTTCAGCCAACTCTTTTGATTAAGACGATTGCACCCCATGTTAGCCGTCAAAACCTCGAGGCTTTCTGTAAAGAACACCTTGGCGAGGAGGAAGGCGGCTTCAAGTGGCTCTCTTTGTCCGATCCCAACCCTAGCAAACGATACCACCGCATCGGATGGGTTATGCTTCACCCCTCTTCTGAAACAGCCCTGCCTGCGGACCGTATTGATCCGAAAGACGAGGATGGCGATGAGGCCATCAGATCTCCCCAGCCAGTGTCCACTGCCGACAAGGCTTTAGAGGCTATTAACGGAAAGACCGTCAAGGACGAAGTTAGAGGTGACTTTGTCTGCCACGTTGGTGTTCATAACCCACCCGTCCATCCTAGAAAAAAGGCTCTTTGGGATCTCTTCTCTGCTCCCGAGCGTATCGACAAGGACCTTCTACTTGTGCAGCGAATCGTCAACAAGTTCGAGGAAGACTTTGGTTCTGATTTCCAGGCTACTATAAAAATTGAGGAGAAGGTGGAAGATCTTAGAAATGCAGGCCAACTCCAACCGGCTGTTGTTCCAGCACCTGTCAAGAAGGTTAAGAAGACCCGAGAGGTTGGAATGGATGAAGCCATGGATGATGAGGAGGACGGCGTCATTGATGTCGAAGAAGAGGAAGAGGAGGGCGCCATTGAGGACGAAGAGGTCGACGATGAGGACCTTCTAGTTAAGAAGAAGCAGCTTGACCTCTTGATTGAGTACTTGCGCCGAGTCTTCAACTTCTGCTTCTTCTGCGTTTTCGAAAGTGACTCAATTCACGAGCTTACCCGAAAGTGCCCTGGTGGACACTTGCGTCGCCCTCGCAGCACCCTTTCGTCTACAGCTAAGGCCGTTGCAAGAGCCAGTGCAAACGGAGATGCTTTCCCTGGAAAGAAGCGAAGCGATGATGATGCTGAGGGCGAGCTTACCGAAGGAGAGAAGAAGTTCCGAAACACTTCTAACAAGACTGAGCAACAGCTCCTTCGGGCTTTTAACTGGGTCAAGACTTTTGAAGATAAGCTTACCCAGATCTTGGACCCTCACTCAGTTGATCTTCGAAAGCTTGGTGGTCGTCCTGCTGATGAGGCTGTTGAAGAGGAGCTTATGAAGCACGTAAAGCAAGAGGATGAGCATAAATGGCGATGCAAGGCTCCTGACTGCTCCAAGCTGTTCAAAGAGGAACATTTCTGGCGTAAGCATGTTGAGAAGCGTCATGGTGACTGGCTCGATAGCCTTAGACAAGAGGTGCGTCATGTTTCCGACAAATTGTTACTTTTGGCTAACCAGATAATTAGTTTGAACTCATCAACGCCTATGTGATAGATCCATCGCATATCGCACCATCTAGAACTGACGCCAACTCAAATGGACACTTCCCAACTTCCAATGGCCAGTCCAGCAGCGGAACACCTCGCGGTTTCAACCTCCAGAACTTTTCCATGAATGGAATGATGGGTATGCCAGGTTTCCCCATGGCTCCTGGTAACTTCAACCCCATGTTTGGGAACATTCCATCCGGAGGATTCCATCCTATGGGTGACGATCGATCCGGTGGAGGTCCCATTCGCCGAGGAGGTATGGGTGGTGGCCGAGGCCAGTACCGTTCTGGTCCTTATGACCGCCGTGGTGGTGGTAACCGTTTCGATGGCGCTCGCAACCGAAATGGTGGATCGCGCTGGGGTGACGGTGCTGGAGGAGCCGCTGGAGGCCCTCGGGAAGCTGTCCAGGGCAGAAGCCTGAAGAGCTACGAAGATCTTGACCAGGCTTCGGGTGGCGGAAGCGGCGAGCTCAATTACTAAACCGTCAAGGCATTTCTTTATCAAGATCATTGCAATTTGGACGCTCTGGAGTTAATTGCTTTTTACATAATCAGAATCGAAGCCGGATTATAAGGAGGGAAGGACTACGTACTTAGATTCTTTGTACTATATGCTTACAATTATTGCTACAAGGCGGTCACTGGATGGACCAGCAGTTTATCAACAGAATGTTTACATCCACCGTGTTGAGTTGATCCAGTCCCTTGTTAAGTTGGTACTGTATTTGGTACTACACTTGTTCCTCGGTGAGCTTCGGTCAAGATAAGCTAGCGGATGGGCTACGGGGTAATTATAGTTCTCTGTATCCAATAAGGTGCAGCGATAAGATATTTTCGCGACCGCACATCCCCACCGCCCACCTTTTTTTTCTGTACCTTTAGTCTTGTTCAACTCTCGCATTGTGAATTGTTTGGTGGTTGTATCTTTCAAGAGTTTTAGGTCGCAAACATGGGGCTCCTCGCAGAAAACAAGACGTAAGAGACCACGCACTTCCAGAGTGTTTGTGTATCTTTACGGTCATGCGCTAATTGACTACAGTCGACGAAAGATCAACAAGGATCCTAACAACACGAAATGGACTAAAGACGAGAACACCTTCGGACAGAAGATCCTGCGCGCTCAGGGCTGGCAGCCGGGCCAGTTCCTCGGAGCCCAAGATGCGCCGCACTCGGAGCTGCACACTGCCGCCAACGCTTCCTACATCCGTGTAGTTCTCAAGGATGACATGAAGGGGTTAGGCTTCAGCAAGTCTAAGGAGGACGAGGTTACGGGTCTTGATGTGTTCCAGGATCTGCTTAGTCGACTCAACGGAAAGACAGACGATGCCATTGTAGAAGACCAACAAGCCCGACTTGCCGTCAAGACACACCACTTCGTCGAACAACGATACGGACCCATGCGATTCGTGTACGGAGGTCTCTTGATTGGAGACGAAATGAAGGAGTTGGAAGACAAGAATACCGAGAAGACAGAGACAAGTTCCGACGAGGATGTTGCCATGGAATCCGCACCCACACCAAAGGAATCCAAGAAGGAGAAGAAGTCCAAGAAGAGAAAGGCCAGCGAGGAGGAGGAAGACGAGTCCTCTAGCCGCGATACCGATTCAAAGAGCAAGAAGCGACGCAAGGAAGAGCGCAAGCTGAAGGAAGCCGATGGCGACGACACCAAGGCCAAGAAGAAGAAGGAAAAGAAAGAAAAGAAGGACAAGTCCCGCAAGAAGTCCTCCGCAGAAGCCTCAGACGACGAAGACGCCACAGAAGAACGCTCCAAGAAGCGCAAGTCCAAGAAGGATAAGAGCAGGTCACCAGAGGGTTCAGATGAGGAAAAGGTGAAGGATAAGAAGTCTAAGAAGGAGAAGAAAGAAAAGAAGAAGCGCAAGAAGGAGGAAGAAGCTACCAGCACAGCGGATTCTACGCCCGCGGCTTCAGTACCTGGAACTGGAGTGACAACACCATCTGGTACATCTACACCTCGCGGAAGCAGAAACTTTGTGCGGTCACGATTCATTGCGCAGAAGAGGCAGGCAGTCTTGGATACCAAGGCACTTAACCAGGTTTGTCTGCTCCGATTTCACCATCACTGACAAAGTTTGCTAACAATTGATAGATTTTTATGGTCAAGGCTTAGATTACAAGGATCGACTTTACAGGTTGACTGTTGCTAGATATTAAAGAGATGCATAGAAGCACCTAGATGGATGGCAATGGCTAGATCATAGCTGTCGGGTACGGATATATACGACAGCGGTATAAAAGGCGTCGGGTTGCATGGTAATGTTGGAAGAATTGATCACATTTGAAGCAATTGATTGAGCTGAAATTCACATGGTGATTTAATAAGTCAAGTCATAGTATCAGGAATACTATACATCCAAACTCAAGGCCGTGCAAGAACGGCTACACAGTCAAGATTTGCCTCAATGGAACATCACTGATCAAGGCTATAAAATACCTACGCCTTGCTACTACCGAAACAGCGGTATCAATTCTGAATCATTTCATGCTTATCAATAATCTAGTACGCGAAGTAAGATCTTTCGCTCTTCTGCATTACCAGTTCAAACAGGGTCATTACATATCATCGTTGTCCCTTTTTGAGTTTGTATGCCACCCTTAACCGTTAGCCATCATCGTTAGAGCCATGTTCCTGATGATCACCTGTCAAAGACGCGTCACAGATTTTTCACTACATCTGAAAATACATGACTAGTTAATGTATCGCATCATTTATTGTGCTATACTACTCCGATTGACACCTGAGCTCGCTTTCGCGTTTAACTCCATGGCCAAAATACCAAATTGCAAACTGAAGAAAAGGGCCCAAAATGCCCTACAATTCGCCGTGTTGATACTAATAATACAATAGGACAATGCCTTTCATTTCATCGTGATTTCATTTCAATTATTTTTGAGCGTTCTTGCCGAAGTTGCTTCAGAGGTTGTCAGTAAATGAGTCGCTTGATGAGACTATGATATGACAATTGTGACATACTTGTGGAAGAACTGGCCGAAGAGACCGCTCTTGGGCTGCTGGTCTGACATACTCGCTCGGCGGGTAGCGCTGTCCTGAGAACCACGCTTCTGCTCACTGAGGCTGGCGAAGGCGGGCATGAAGCCTGAGCTCTGGTGGTGAAGCGTGTTAGTGGGAAGGTGTAAGTGAGAGTGGGTATATGGGTGAACATACTCGACGACGACCGCTAACGTTGCCAGTGGGAGCACCAGTCTGGGGAGCACCAGAATCCATTATGAAGATTGTTGGAGGGAAGTCTAGATGTATCTAGCCGTTCGTTGTATTTGTATGTATCCTTTGCTTTAGGATACGTTAGTGGGCAGTGGACAGAATGTCAGTGTTGGATTATATAGTGTAGGCTGAAGATGAAAGAACGGAAAACAGAGATGAGGGGGAAGAGCTCAGTTTATATCCTGTGCGAGGAAGGAGAGAGCCGACCAGCTCTTGTCGATCTTTAGGCTCTTGCAGCAAAAGGGTAAGAGCGAGTGCAACTGTCTACGCATGTCTGGGCCTGATCTCGCGTGTCACGGAAGGGAAGTCAATCAGCCATCATCATACAGTTAACCAACGAGCTGTCCAATGGAGACATCACTCAGTAAGCTTTGAGACCAAACGTGCTGGCCATCCTTTTTCGAGCATTAGCCAACCAGACCATGACAAAGGTGGCGTACCCCCCGTTCGCCTCAGACTGTCACTGTCATCCCTTTCAGCATCAAGTGAAAAGGACCAACCAGGACGCTTCGATCGTCAAGCTGCCTTGTGAATCTGGTGAGGAGGAAGCAGTGAATGATGTTCATCTCGCTTGGAAAAAGTGAGCATCATGACTTCTGAACCGGCAGATGCTGATCTCTGCGGAGAAGCTCAGTCAGGCAGGCAGCTGTTGTGGTAGAGGTCACACCACCCATCAACTTGGCAGGGGAATTACAAACACCAGTAATTCTACGCGGGGAAGGACGCCACGGGCGTTTATTCTCTTGTCCTTAAACTGCAACCGACTTCCAAATAGCTAACATGCATGCAGCGTTGCATTCTAGAGCAAAGAGGACCAATTGCCTTTGCTGTTCTCCTTCTCGTTTCTTCCAAGGCCCAATCCGTAATTCTTCTCAAGGCACTAATTATGAATAGTCGTCACGATATTGAGGAAGAGTCCAGACGTCAAAAGCCGTTCTTGGATCTCAATGACGAAGTCTCAAGTGGATGCGATGAGACGCGATGCGATGGAGGCGGGGCTCAAGGGACGTGGGGCCGATCAAGTCTAAATGTGGAGCTGAAGAGACCAAAAGCAAAGGAAGGTGCCGAAAGCGGGGACAGGGAAAGCCAAGAACTGACACTCAACTCGATCCATTTCTACTGTACTCCAGTCAATCAATCAGTCAAATCACATGAACAAGAATCAAGCTGACAACCACCTTCTCAATTGACAAACAACTGCCGAAATAAACCGTCATGATTCAGGGTCCAGGAACTAATCAATCGAGTGCGTAATTCACCGCAAAAATGGCTTCCCTTCTTGTGGGGCAACGGCAACCGTCTCTGAAACAAAACCTCACTGACGACATGACTCCATCTTAAGTCTCGATTCCCGTCTCTAGTCAGGGTCCCTCCTCATCAGTCATCATCTCAGCCCAGGGGACCCCTATTCTATCCAGATCCAAGATCGGGACCCAGATCGAGGCTTATTTCATGCTTGAAACTTTTAGGTATCCGTCTTTTTTTGTTGGTTAATCTTATTTCGTCTAGTCGTGATAGATACTGACATTGCATTGCATCGGGTCCTCTAGATGCCGTCCTCTAAACCAATCCAACATGCGTCATACGTATCTCTCTTTTTCTTCTTTTTTTGTTATCTTGCCTATACATCCATGGCTCAATCTCTTCTTTACTCCTTCTCTAATCTCACCGCAGGGTTTCTCTCAATGAAGTTGAGATCGACCTTGTGGCCCAGCAACTCTCGGATGTTGGAGATCTTGTACTTGATCATGGTTGGGCGCTCAAGAGACAGACCCCAGCCAAAGACACGCATGTCCTTGGGAAGACCCATAGGCTCCAGCATCTCAGGTCGGAACATACCACTGTTACCAATCTCCACCAGCTTGCCCAGACCCTCGTGGTAGCTGAAGATTTCCATACTGGGCTCGGTGTAAGGGTTGTAAGCGGGCTTGAACTTAAGGTTGGTGATGCCCATCTTGGCAAAGAAGGCCTCCATAAACTCCATCAGTCCACCCAGTGTAAGATCGTAGTCAGCGATAACACCCTCGACCTGGTGGAACTCAGCCAGATGGGTTGCGTCCACTGTCTCGTTACGGAAAACTCGATCAATAGAGAAGTATCGCGCGGGAGGTGGGCGGCCGTCAGGTCCCTTCTGTGCTGCTAGCTTGTAGAGCATGGCTGTTGAAATGGAAGTAGTGTGTGTTCGGAGCACCAGTCTCTTGGTTTCTTCCGCTGACCAGGGGTATCTGTAACCAATTGATCCAAACTTGCCGTTCTGGTGAACCTGCTTGATGTTCTCCCAGTACTCCTCAGTGTTCTGTCCTTCTTCTGATCGGGGCGCGTCACCAAGAGCAGGGTCGGAAATGTAGAAGGTGTCCTGAAGATCACGGGCAGGGTGCTGCTGAGGGACAAACAGGGCGTCGAAGTTCCAGAATCCAGTCTCGACGAACTTGTTGGTGGGCATTTCCTCGAAACCCATCTCGAAGAAGATGGATCGGAACTCATGTCGCACCTTGTTCAGGGGGTGCAGGGCGCCAGCGTTTTGATCGGCACCGAGGGCCTTGAAGTTGTAAGGCTTGAAGTTGGCAGACTTCCATGATCCGGACGCAATCATGTCGGCTGTCAGGTCAGTCTCCTCCTTTTGGATTTCCAGCGCAAATTTGGGTCCCTTCTCGATCTTGAAGCTGATGACCTTTTGCATCTTAATCAGCTTTCGCTTCTTCAAGTCGGTCAAGATCTTGGGCTCGTGTGTTCGGGTCTCCTTGATCCTCTGGAGCTGCGCTCGGGTGACATCCTCGATGGACTCAGCCTGTCATATACAGTTAGCCACCTAATATCGCAGAAATAGCATGAGCATCCTAGGTACTACATACAGTAGCAACAAGCTTTCCATCGTTACTCTTCTTGATCCACTTCTCCTTGAAAGCCTTGCCCTGTCCGACCTTGGTCACTGTCTTATCTCCAATGGCCTTCTCCAAATCTTGAACCGACAATCCTTCAACGGCACTTCTCAAGGCCTCGAAAACACGCGCCTCGTGACTACCGTGCTCGGCAATCTGCTCCGCCTCGGGTTCGAGAATAGCCTCCTCTCGGTCAATTGTCTCGTATGTGACCATAGATCGGGAAGCCAGACGGTCGAGGGCAGCCTTGATGTCCTGGAAGGCGATGGCGGGGAAGGCCTCTGAGGAGAGCAGGGGGCTCTTTTCCGAAAGGGCTTGAAGGATCTGGGAGGTGAGGTCCCCCGAGGGGGCGGAGCTTGAGGTCGTCATGATGGCAGACTTGGAGATTTTCGAACCAAGTCGTAGGTTCTGTTCTGTTGTCTCGTCCTTGATTGTTCGTCTGAGTCACGGCGGGCAGAAATTATTTGGGCCGTTGCAGTGCTGCATCCCACCAGAGACGGCCGATGGCGGGGTACTGGTACGTACCCTCCTGCTCTCAGGTGCTGGGGCCTGATCGTTCCTGTCGGACCTTACTTTTTCCGGACTGAGCTGTGGCCGCTGGTAGCTTAGCACCTATAGGTGCCTGCCTGCCTGTCGCAGATGATCCCTGCAATCTTATCATGGCGGCTCAGGTCGTCTCATGCATGTTCCAACAAGTCACTTCCATTCACTCAAGTGCTATTAGTCCAAGCTCCAAAATCACATAGAGCCGGTCGAATCCATCTTGTTACAAACTATATATACGAAAACACTTACTTCGACTCTTGCTACAGTTCCCTGCCGTTTGCGAAAAGGCCCATGACCCGCACGTGCTTCTCCTGAGCTGTCGCCCTGCTCATGCAGAACTAGCTCTACAGATGCAGTTGCAGATGCAGATGACGATACTCGAGAATGAGCGATGATGCCTCGCCGAACTCTACGGCGCCGAACGATGTCTCCTCAGCCGAGCCCGCCAATGCTTCGTCCGGCAGCCGCGTCACATGGGATCTGCCACAGGAGCAGTCGAGGTCGACTCGGTCTCGCGCCCAGTCACAGTCTCAACGTCGCAAGAAGAAAAAGAATAGAAAGAAGCGAAATCCGGGTTTAGCGAGGAAGTTGCTTTTTGTCACACATTTGCTCAAGAGTCTTGATACCCTGGTTTTTGCGGAGTTAAGTGCCTTATACTATATGGAGTACGTCCCATCATCCTGCTGCATCATGGCTTTATGCTTCTTGAGCTGTGCTTACAGGTGATACCTTTCCAGATGCTCAATGTTTCGGTTCATCCTCAGGGCTGTTGTTCAGTACTTGTATCTTACGCCAAAGGATGAGTCATTCCCTTTTCTAATGCCTGCAAGTCCCCTGCATGTCTGCTTGGTACTCATTCCCAACATCATATGCATACTTCTGCATATCTTTGTTTCTCTGCCAGTGGGACCAGACTTTCATCGTGGCTATATGCATGGCGGCCTAGTCATTGACTTTATAGGCCAGAAGCCTCCCACTTCTCGAGTCTACTATGTTTTGGTGGATGTCATGATACTTGCTGTTCAATGTTTGATGTTGACGGTGCATACTGAACGGGAGAGGCTAAGAGTGATCCTCAAAACCTTCAGACCCATGGTCCCGGATGTGGCCGAGGAAATGGCTCCCACTATAGAAGATTTGGATGCCGAGGAGCGTGGGGTTTCCAGGGACATGCCCGGCTCATTGCCAGCCGATGAGGAGGAAGGCATTGAACTGCAACCGTTGCATCGTGTCAGCACAAACGAAGAAGGCAACTCGACGTCGGGAGAATCGGAATCATCTGCTAGAGAACGCTCTGTCGATGAACCGTCTAGGTCGCATTTGTCCGATGTCTTGAGCTCTGGAAATGCGATCATTGGCGAGTATCATGTTCTTCACTCGCTTCATAATGCGGCATTGAACATAGAGAGAACGGCTGCATATTCTCTGCGTACGATTAGCTACGGGGCAACTATGGCTTCTATCGAAGCTCGGAGGCGAGCCCTTCAAGTGCCAGCCCGGACGGTTCAAAATGATAGACAGCAATAGCATAAAGGTTTGAATTATGGTTTTTTAATACGGCACAAGCGTTATCCTATGATAGGTTCAGAGGCATAAATGATCATTTTCAGTTGACCCGGCCTCAGGGTCTCAAAACCACTTGTTTGTTACGGTACAGGGACCAAGAGTGAGTTAGACTATGTTATGCCATTGGTGTTTCTTGGCTTCAGAATATGAATTTAGAAGAAGCATAGAATGGCAGGCGGGTAACAAAAGAATTGTCCTCCAAGGGTTAGGGCGCCAAAATAAAGTAGCATAAATGCTTCTCTAAGCTTACATCAAGTGGCTAAACTATTTTATCTTATATGCTCTTGGCCGCCAATTCTTCTGAAATCCTGACAAATGGAGACTATCATCTCATTTGCGAAATTTGAATAGGAATATATTACTCTTTGTTTTTACGCTATCTTTCTTCCAACATTGCCAACGCCAGTACCCTTAACAGAAACAATGATATCATTCGTGTCGTCCCCAACATCTCTCAGACCCCAGCTGCTTGCGCCAAACGTCTTCAAGTCTCTTGCAAGAATAACCATCTCTTCATTTCCAAGCACATCTCGACCGATTCTGAGACGGCCAACATCCTCTGATCCCATGGCCATAAGAATAAGCATCGTCTTTGCCGAAACCTGTGTAGCGCATCCGCCTTGAGAGATGTTCTCTAGAAGTTGGTATGCGCATTGCTTTCCAATGTCCTCAGGGACAACACCACCAGAAGACGGGACAACGACATCTGCCGAGTATAGGACACCAACGGCGCTCGACTCAGCGACCAAGCTCAGACCAAAACCAATTCCTAGACGTCTCTTGCTTCCTGCCTTGTCGCCTGAGGGTACAAGGGGTGCCTGGTCGTACTGCGCAGCGATATGGATATCAGGTACCAGGGGGTTGAGGACCTCGCGCGCTGAGTGGATCATGCGGGCGTTGTTAGAGGCAGATACTCCAGTGCAGTATGCGACACCACGAATGCGCTTTATGCGACCAGGGCTTCGGTTAAGATGCAAAGTCTTTGGTAGTCGTACTTGACTTGCGAATCGAAGCTCGACGCAACCACCGCCACCCTTTCCACCAGGTCCAGCACATGATCTTTGAAGTACTCTGAGTTCGATACGGGCGGGAGGAATTCCATAAAGGGCGAAAAGAGGAAGAATAGCCGTTCGGAAAGAATCGACCGAAATGTCGCCAGTCTCGGTGGATGATGTGATGACTCCAGGGCCTGTGAACCGGACGTTCATGTGCGCTTTGGAGAAGGGAGCCAATAGACACAAAGGCATAAGGAAGTAGGTAATACCGCGGGTATTGTTCATGGAGATGTTGTGCTCAATAACATCGCCATCAGAAGCTCCAAAGCCGGCGATAGTTCCGGTGATCAGACCTGGGTGAAATGTTATAGTAGTACCAGTGTAGGAGATCTGCATCGAACTGCCATTGGTGACAGCCTCGAGGAGGCGCAAGAAGGAAATCTCATGGGGAGCGAGACCAGGATTCGTAGGCGACGAGCTTCGGATCTTGGAGATGTGAATCGGTCGACCGGTGAGCGTCGACAGAGTCAAACGCTGCGTAAAGGACCTATGTCCTGTAAATCGAAGGAATTCCGGCGTAGAATTCGACATTTTGCTGTGCTTGGGGGTATCTTTGGGAGTCGCAATATTTCCAGTCCGTCGCCAAAGTACAGACAAAAATTAATTTTCTGCCGCTGGAAAAGTTGTATGTGAGCTAAAAGAGTAAGGCGGTGAGAATCACTACTGGTGGTCCGTCTGTAAGTAGCAGATTTACAGTCAAAGTCTTATCGATAACCACTAAAAAAGGTTCCATATTCAGTCCCTCCAAGCTTCAACTTCAACACCAGCGCTTTATGTATTGAGAATGGCGGGCCGACCGCTTTTACGCGAGCTACGATCCAGCAATGAGACAATATGCCGGTCCTGCCGTTTGGCGATTCGACAGAGACCGACACAACGAATAGCGGCAACATATAGCACCAAATCCACTGCGCAACAGGCGATCGATGATGCCGTAACACGGAAACCCACCAAATTCGAACTTAAGCAATATCTCGACCGAATAAAGTCTCTGCGGAATCCGACCCAGGATAATGAGTCGTTCAGCGTGCGGTTCTTTGAACAAAATGACAATAAGAGAACAGAGCTTTCTGGAGAAGAAGCTTTTGGGGATTCACTCAATGAATTGGATACGTCAGGCTTAAAAGATGCTCTTTTAGAGATCAAGGACGATATTGGTGGGATTGACGAAAAGGCGGCATTCCAGGAAGTGGTCGATCAACTGGGTAGTGAATGGCAGAAAATGAAGACAGCAGATGATCTGGAGAGGATTATTACAAAGCTGGATGCATATACTGCTGCGATTGATCAAGAAATCGACAAGACCGGCGCAGACTTACCCAAGGAATTATTGGAGAAATTGGATTCTGAACTTCCAGGATTACCGGGACTTGGATCTTTGGGTTCTCGAGTGACGTTCCCTCAAATTCCGGAAAAGCCATGGACGATCAACCAGCGCAAGAAGATTGCTCGTCTTAATTCCGTTTTGTCGCGGGTTGCCAGAGATCATCGCCGGAATGTTAAACTTACAACAAAGACGATACAAGGAGTGTACAAGGCGTACCACTCGGCTAGGCTTTCTCTTGCCCATGGTTGGAGTCATGTACCTCTCGAGGTGTGGGATTTGCTATGGAAGATATTCTCGGCACCCGAAACTGTCAATATTCACCGTCTATCACATATTGCACTTCTTGCTCGCGACATGAGCGAAGCCAGAGTGACTCTAAGCCCTGCCCAGCAATTGTTGACTGTTGAAGCTGTGTTTGTTGATGGATGGGAGTCAAAGGCGATCGAGAACTGGAAGCGATGCATAAGTACCCTGGGCGACGAAAACGCAGAGACGTTCCAAGAGTTTTGGGAGCTTGGTGTGAGGATGTACTGCCGTGTGGGAGATCTCGACCAAGCACAGCGAGCCATCAGCAAGCTGATCCAAAAGCAATCTGATCCTCGCATCCTGATGCCTTTCATTCGTACATGTTCTGAATTATGCACAGAAGAGGGCAAGGAGAAGGCTTGGGCGGCATATCGCCAACTCCGTGAGCTTCTAGGAGAACATATGAAGCTCGCTGACTATGATCAAGTCATATCATACTTCCTGACAACTCATCAGACCGAAAATGGCTTATACGCCTTCGTCGATATGATGAGCGACGGCAAGATCGATTTAAAGAAGCAAAAACATCTGCCATCAGTCGTGGCAAACAAGTTCTTCTTTGGAAAGTGGTTAAAGCGGCTGATTGGTGCTGGTGATTTGAACGGAGCGCATAGCGTTGTGGAGTTCATGGGTCAAAAAGGCATTGAGCCAGCTCCAGTACAGTTGAACGGTCTCATCGCAGCATGGCAACGGGCGGGAGGAGCTGAGGATCTTGAGAAGGCGGATCGAATGGCATGGGGCATGATTGACACACGAATCGAGTTTGTTAAGGCACGAAAAGAGGCCGAAACTTCTCAAGAAGACACATTGAGTAAGGATGATGCACAGACCGGTCTACCAAGAGCGACGCTCGAAACATTCTCGCTATTGGCAGAGAACTACCGCCTACGAGACCTGCACGATCGCATTCTGATGCTCTGGGATGCCTTCCGCGAAGCAGAGATGAGGGTCGACTCTTTTGTCATCAACCAACTTCTCGAGTCCTACATTCAAGCAGGACAATCTCAGCAAGCCTTGGACTTATACCAGACGCTCGTGGTAGAGAAAGGTGTCGAGCCTGACCCCTTCACTTTCAGCGCGCTTTGGAAAACCCTTTCCATCAACAGACTGCATACCTCAGCCGGTCCTGTTGCTGGTCAGGTTGAGCAAACCCGGAAAATGTTTGCGGAGACGATCAAATTTCCTAAAATCTTTGAGCCTGAAGGCATAGACGGTCAACTTGCTCGCAAGATCCTGCATACTTTCCGTCGTGTCAAGGATAACGTTGGTCTTGTTGTTGCATTGACAACCCTTCGAGAGGGATTCCGCTTCCTCCCTCCCGAGACTCTCATTCTTGAGATGGTCTTGGATACGACTAAGCTATCATGGGATTCCCCAGCCCATCGACGTCGTCTTATGACCGCCAAACGCAATCTCGATCGAAGTCTTGCCGCTTCAGCTGATGGTGATGTGTCGGGCCTTGAGAATGAGCGTCGTGCTCAGGCATTGTTTGAGTATTTGCAGAGACAGTACTGGCCTACCGAGGGCGACGAGGCCTACAAGGCAAGTTTGTTCAAAGAGGCAGCAGCACAGATGGGAGTGTACGATTTGTTGAAAAAGAGTGTAAAGTAGTAAACAGGGGATCATTGTAACGGCGCTTGGGGAATCATGAATCATCTCCTGACGAATTCAAAATGTGTATAATAGCATAGAAAAGGACGGGCGTAGCCTTTGTGATCTTGTATACTATCTAGGTACTTGGGCATAGAACAGTCATACAGAGTGATGACAAAGGCATGGCTAAGGGCCAAATCTTACCATCTTCCTCGTTCTTCTACTGAAAATGACTTTGCATATCTTTAAGCCCAAAAGGTCGTAGATTAGATAGAATGAAATTTCAAGAATTCTCTTAAGACTACTATGAATACGTATGTCTCCTCAAGTCGAACCATTGCAAACAAAAGAGCAAAAGTGCTTCCGAAGCCACAAAAAGCCCTATCTTCCGAGGCCAAGATACTTCTTTCTGTATTTCCCTTTGCCTCAATCCACCCCCCTTGCCTCCCCGAAGAACTCCGTCGCTATGCAAAATAAACCAAGACCTAATCACTATCGCCGGTGTAATCACTCTGCCGCTCCAGCTTCGCCGCGTTCTGATTCTTGCGATCGAAGAAGAGTTAGGACTTGTTCTTTAAGACAAGTCCATTGTGTCGTCCTGATCTAGACGGTCGCCTACAGAGCTGAGTCCTGAATCGTCGTCGCTAGCATGACCGTTCTGTTGAGGAGCTTGTTGCTGTGGAGGTTGATCTTTATCCTGTTGCTGGTCTTCGCCAGGTGTTGGACTGCTCGGTGGTGACGCGCGGTTGGAAATCCATTCTGCGATCGTGGTCTCTGGACCGCCTTCGACTTGGATCTCGCCTGTGTCGTGACCACGGCCGAGTATAGTTCCGTGGTACTTGGCGTCCTCGCCAGTTTTGCTGTGCTTCTTTTTAAGAGCTGAACAGGCTCTCTGTTAGCTTGATTTCCGAGCATACATGATTGCAAGACCTACCATTAAGATAATCCGTAGCATCCGTTTCACCGTCTCCATTACCAACCTCCATCATCTCTTTCATGCGCTGTCCGGCAAACCACGCCATGAACTCTTCCACTCCCCGTAAATCCTCTTCGCCGCGCCACATCTCTTCTGTGGGAACGCGCTCAGGCATAATGGCGCCTGCGTCCTGAAGCGCCATCCGTATGTCTGCTATGGTGAAGTCGGCACTGTCACCTTGGTTGTGAGCTGCATGATCAGCGGTGCTCTGGCAAAGAAGCGATAGGTATCGAGCGGCGAGGTCGGTTAAGGAGTCGAGCACGGCTGGGCGCGTCGAGTGATAGCCTGTAGAGCGGAGGATCTGGAGGATAGAAGGGCGAAGGAGCGCGTGAAAAAGAGAGGGTGGCGTCGTCATGTTTGTAAAAAGTGCGGTATATTTCTAGTTCTCTGAAGTGAAGCGAATTAAACTGTTTCGTTTTCGTTTTCGTTTGAGCGATCAGTTTGCGATGGTGTAAATGTAAATCTTCCAGTTTGCTGGTAAGCTATTGATTCGTTCGTTTTCGTTGTCGCGGTAGCAGAGCTGGGCTTGGTTTGGCCTTCATCGAGTAATCTGCTTGAGGAAAACCTCGCAGCGCATTATCCGAACAATGCGCCTTGGAACTGCTCAAAAAGTTGGGGTGAAGCTATTTGGGATGAAGCTTCTCCAATTGTTTGAAGTTGGCCCGTTTGGGTGAAGTGCAGATCAGAGAATAGCTTGCGAAACAGCAGGAGCAGCCTAACAATAAAAAAGAGTGGGGACAACAATTGAGCTTGCAGGTACAATGTGAAGAGCTACCTATATTTAAGCAGACGCAGGAGCAGCCAAGCTACGCTCATTATATGACAATGGATTCAATGGCTATAGGAGAAGGGATTACAAAAGATTCTCTGGCACTTGATACATTCTTTTATTAGTACCTAGTTCAAAATCATTCAACGTGTTTAAATTGTATATAATATGCTTTGACCTGGTTGGATCGGTATCTATTGTCGACATCAGTGACCCATGTAACATCGAGCGAAACTGACACAAACAGCATGCAGTGGGCAGAACAATACGATGACCGGCTTAAAGCCAATGATTAGGAGCTTTATTATATTGGTGTTCCGCTAAAATCTGAACGGAATAGTATGTTATTACCGTGCTGCGCTAGAAGCTATCTTATAATCAAGTGCCAACTCAAGCTATGAATTCAACGGTACAACCCCCCTCTCAATAATCAAGTTCAAAACCGTGCTCCTGTTCGGATCGGTTGCAGCTACACGGACATCTCTTTAGTCTCATCCACCAGCATTTCCTCGTCGGAGATACCACTGTATTTGTTAATCCATCCTAGAACCTCTCTGTGCCAGACAAGCGAATTCTCAGCCTTAAGCACCCACTGCATATATGATTAGCAAGTCGTTAAATTAACCCAATCTATTGTGGTGCACTTACGTGGTTTTCATCAGGAAACATGACAAACTTGCTGGGCACTTCGCGGGCCTGTAGAACGTTGAACATGGCCAAGCCTTCTGAGATAGGCAGCCGATAGTCGAGTTCGTTATGAATGACCTAGAATCCGGTTAGAGTTTGTTCATGCAATCACTTCCCGCCTTTCTTACCAGCTGAGGGGTGGCCCAGTTGCCAGTGTGTAGAGAGGGATCCCACTTCTCATATCCAGCACGGTTATCCCAGAGTGTTCCGCCAAAGTCGTGCTCGGGGAAAAAGAGCTCTTCTGTAGACCACTGACTCTGAGTCGAAAAGACACCATCGTGGCACACCAGGGCCTTGAACCTTCGTCCTAGGTCATGACCCTGAATCCAATCTAGCCTCATGTTAGCACACTGCACAGCTTCATACTGAGAACATCAAAACTTACTAATCATGTATCCGCCGTAGGAAGCTCCCAATGCAACTGCTCGATCCGTGTCTACATAGTCGACGTGCTTCTCCAAGTACTCGAAACACTTTACTAGGTCATCATACGGGGCGCCTCCCCAGTTCTCAGCAATCGCATCAACATGAGCTTGTCCGTACCCAGTGCTACCTGTCGGATTGGGGCACACTGCCACATAGCCTTGCTCAGCAAAAATGGCAGGGTTCCAGCGAGTGCTCCAATCGTCTGTCCAAGCTGACTGAGGTCCGCCATGGATCAGGAAAGCCAATGGATACTTCTTAGACTTATCAAAATCCGAAGGGAGCATTACCAGAGCATGATTGTCGTAACCAGCCGATCCGGGGTACCAGATTTCCGTAGCCTGAGACTTAGAAAGGCCGAAGGTCTTGCCATTCTTAGAACTGGCTGAGATCACCTTGACTGACTTGGACTCGGGGTCCAGGATACCGTAGCTCGAGCTTTCCACGCGCGATCGGGTCGTGATAAGAAGGGAGTCACTGTTAGCCAGAGTGTAGGCCACCAAGACAGAGCCATCTTCGTGGATAGGTTCAGGGAGATCGCGGGCTTTGAGGGTATCGGCTGGCAGCCTCCAGAGCATCGATCGTCCATGCTTCTCGGCGGCGACATATAACTCCTTGTCATCTTTTTTCCAGATAACCCAGTCGGGTCTCAAGTCCCAGCCGCCCTCGTCATCATCTGTCTGGTAAAACTCTTGAACATTGCTCAGGTCGGTAACATCGGGGATTAGCAGCAGTCTCGACTTGTCAGACTCGTACTGCTGGTTCTTCATTCTTGCAAATGCGAGCTTCTTTCCATCATTGGAAAAGACTGGCGTGCTGCTGTATCCACGTAGCCGTCCGGTCTTGATGATCTGGGGCCTGGGTGCCTTCTCCGTCCAAGATTTGATGGGTACATAGTAAAGGTCGGTCTTGGTATACCGGGCTGGGTTCAGGTCGGGATCCTTGGAGATGAAAGCGATGCCATTTTCGCAAATGTCAAAATCCCCCACGCCACCGAAAGGAGCGACAGGACAGCTCAGCTTAGTACCTTCCAAGAGGTTGATGAGTCTAGAATTCTCAAGTAGCCACTTATCATCCTTCTTGCTGAGCACACCATACCATAGTGAGTTCCGATTCTCGGTAGTCCATGTGTCCCAATGGCGAACGAATAGGCCGGTATAGATTTTGGCTGAAGTATAGGTCTTGGGTTGAGCTGCTTGCCAATACATGTCCCCCTTGGGCGTGGTTAGAGAGGAGCAAACAATCAAGACCTTGTCTTCCGACAGGATTTTGACCTTTGGGTCAGAGACACCTCCAGCAAAATATTGAATCATGCGAGGCCTTGGTTGTGAACGTCAGCATCCGATTGGACCAGTCATTTGTGCCTGTCATGTTCTTACTCGAATTTTCGCGAAACATCTGAATAGTATAGCGATGCTATGCCATTATCTTGTGTCCTGATGAAACCAACTTCTTTCTCTCCGATCCAGAAAGGAGAGGTGTCATGCGTGTCGTCGGTGATGACATGAGAAGAGTCATCCTTGATATTGAGTACACGAATCTGTGACGACACAGAATGTTTCTCGAATGAATACGTCGAGATCTGACTGTGTAAGTAACGCCTTCAATAATCAATTGATCTTCCAACTCACAGTATAGAGAATGAGCTCGCTGGTGGAGTTGGGAACGCCGGGAGAACGGCGCGGGGCCGAAAGCATCACCTCGGGGGTGAAGCGGGAGGCCTGTCTTGTCATCTTTAAGATAGTGTTACGAATGAAAGATGGTTATTTTGATTGAATTGGACTGAGAATGATTGTAGTAAAGTAACGAAAGTTGTTGGAAAGAGGAGATTCAAGAAGTGTTTACATTCATCGTACAACAAGGTCTAAGCGAGGTATGCACCTGTGCTCGTACCTACCTAGGTATACCTCCCCCTCTCCTCTCGCACCTATCTTAGTACCTTACTCTCCCGTCATGACCTGCTGCCCGCCCGGCCCCTCACTTCCGTTGAACCCACCGCTCGTGCTACCTTCCTTTATCATGGTCTTTTTTAACTTTCACTATACCGAAAGAAAGATCAACAACACCAAGGTTTACTATCAAATAATCTGTACTGGGTATTCCCCAATCCTTTTCTCATCCATTGTCCAGCAACATCCAATCTCAACAACGCCATCATAATCATTCGCATTCATCTTCCACTTAGACCCCGCATAGATTGACCCATGTTTCCTGGGGGATAAATAAGTACAGTAAATAAGCCTTGGAGACGTCAGCTCACTCATAGTCTTGCCTTAGCTCATTGACTTAACTGGGGTACATTGTTCCAGCCTCAATTGAACCTTGTTGGCCCAGCCATGCTCAGCCTGTGTTACCAGCTCTGCTTTACTTTCACAGTGTTTAATGACCAAGTACCTACCTATTGTTGACTTTGGGTTGCGACACGGCATCGCATCTCCTAATCGTCACTCCGTTAACTTGTGGCGCGCCATCTCTTCCGAATCACCCCTCATGGGTGCATCCCAAGTATAAATGGTCTTCCGAGCTAGGTACCTTTTGAGAGCATACAACACCCAGTCTACAGTTACGAGCCCCATGCCACATTAAAGGACGAGGCACTTTATACAATAAACAACCTAAAAGGAACCCGAGGAAGGAATTCATTCTACCGCATTACCTAACGCCGTCCATACCATGCCTCCATAGCACTTCTTATTTATAACGCCCCGTCCCATTACACAGTGTATCATTACAGGTATCCTACTTGCGCTGCGCTCCAAAGTTCGTTCGCTTTTTACTCGTCGAAGTATCGTTTTCGCTATCCTCGGGCTCAGCAGTCTTCTTCTTAGTCTTACTGACGTTCTTAGCCGCTGTTGTAGACGTTGGTGTAGGATGGTTCGAGGGTCCGTCTCGGAAAGCCGCAGATGATGGTGTCGCGCCAGCTGGTGTTGAACCTCCTGATCCCGGCGTGATGCCCTCCTGAAATATAGTCAGTGTCGCATTCTTGTAAATGAACCGACAATGCCTCGCTTACCAAGTTGTTAGGTCGGTATGAGATGGATGATCGCGAAAAGACCCGGTTCTGCTCCATTGGTCCAGCCTTTCGTCGCTGCGCCGCCGCGCCGCTCATACCCTTCATATAGTTGTCGAAACCTGTGATGATGTTGCCGCTCGGTGTGCTGTCGAGGTAGTTGGTCTCTTTCTGGGCGATTCCATCTTCAACTTGCGTCTACGGACAAGTCAGCATACTCCCGCTGAGCGAATCCGAGTTGCACCCACCAAGCGTCGCTCCAGCATTCTACGCTTCTCAACCAGATCCCGAACTCGAGCTTGCGCCTTCTTGTATTCGGACATGGTCACTTGTCCGTTCCCAGCCCCCGTTCCGTTCGGTTGCTTTCTCTCGGCCATGCACTTTGTTATGTCTTCGGGTTGGTAGAGATGTTTTTCGAGATACGCGACAAGTCAAAACGATATGTAAGATCGTGTTTGATTAACAAATGTCCAAGATGGGTTGCCTGAGTTAACATTGCGGGGCGCGCCAAGATCAGCCGCGGTTTAGACGCGTTAGACGCCAGCCAGTCAGCACATGCATGGTTTCATTCAATGCAACCAACAAAAAGATTCCATAGAGGTATCAAAAAAGTCATGATGATTAAAAAAGAAAGGTCTGCGTATCGCAGATGGCTGGAACTCTCCCGCCGGGAATTGAACCCGGGTCTCAAGCGTGACAAGCTTGCATACTGACCACTATACTACGGAAGATGATAACTGTTGAGGCAGTTACTGTAGCGGAGTTCGATGTGAGCCGATCAACTAATACGTATTATATAGGTCGGTAGCAAGATATCTGGCTAAATGATAGGCAAGACGTTTCTAGCATGGATCTACTGATAGTGAATCTCTCTCTATCCTTTCATAGTCATATGGACCAAGCAGTCTGATACCATAATAGACTTAAACTCACAACAATGGAACTGAGTGACTACCTACGTCAGCGTGTCAGAAGAATTAACACCCAGAAGCATAAGAGATGAAATAATTTGGTTAGGTAGGTACTTCAATTTAGATGAGCACTTAGGCTAGGTACTTTAGTTGAGTATTTTGTTGGTCTAAGCCTTACACGACAATTCTTCTGTTATCCATCTGCTACCTTGCGCAGTTGCGCTTCATGATAATAACCAACCGCAGCCAGTGTTCATTCTCTACATATGTCTTACGAAAGGAGCCCGGCATTCTCTCTGTCCAACATTTCCTCAAGACCCTTCTGCATGATAACCCAATTCCAGCCTTAGCCAATTACTTACTGCCCGACTTGTCCATTCGTGCCAGTCAAGCAGCGACTATCCAAGGTTATTCTTCTTTTGCTTCGATCGTCGTATGTCGCTCGGCTTCGGCTTCAGCTATAGCGGCTAGCTCGCGCTTGGTCGGGGGTCTCGGGGGTAACGGAGACCGGGCAACAGCTTTCAAGGTCGGGATCCAGTCAGGGAGATTCTTCCCTTCCAAGTGAATCTCAGCGTCTTTGACAGCTATCATGAGCAACACTCGGAGCGTGAGATGTGCATCGTTCCCAGCCATGTGAAGTTGCGAGTAGGGAACCTCGAGCTTCTCCAGCAGCTCCTTGAGAGTGTTTCTATACCACAACTGCAGCGGAAACTGAGCTGCTTTGACGGTGTCGATAGTGAAGATGGGTTCAAGCTTTATGTTCAGCAGTGAAAGTAGTGAAAGCTCTTGCATTCCCCCGTGAAAAACAAGAACATAGGGCTTACTGGTTAAATTTTTTTAGGAATGTTTCCAAATCCGTTATCTTGATCGCCGTTGCTTTGCCGAACAGGAAGGGATAACTTTTCCATGAGAATGCAGCTTTGTGACCAAACACGAAATGACGAGATTTGATAACACGGGACGCCAAGTCGTCACATTGCGTACATTTACCATGTAAGTCTTGTAGAGCTTGTGCTTCGAGGTAAGACACACCAACCGTGACTCGTTGGATTACACCATTTTCTACTTTGAAACGATCAACATCAATGCTGAGAAATCCTAGATTCTTGATGTCTGAGTTAAAGCCACGTGGGACAGATGTCTGCGGTATGTCAGGCCAGCTCATGCCATCGATTAGCTGAGCGTTGCGACAGTAGCCAAAAATCCATCGGAGCATTATTGTCTCGTCTCTAAGGATACCTTTGTGGGCTGGCTCGACTGTGATGCTCTTGGAGGAGTCCATACTGGTTGCGAGTGCCAGTAGGTCCTCGCTGTCGGTAAAGTTGGATTGAATTGGATAACGTATGTATCGCGGTCGCCGACGGAATATGATTCAGATGGCGGCGAGAACCAGATCTTTCGTTAATCTCGTGATGGTGTCGCGGACGGGGAATTCTCTGCTTAAGAATCTGAAGGTTTTGAATTGCTAATGGCCAAGAGATAGCTCATTAGGTTGTAGGCATGAGCCATAGGTAATAGAGTTAAGCTCACATGAATGCCTTGTGCTTCACGATAGTAACCAACCACAGCCAGAGCTTATTCTTTTATTACTCTATATATAACCTACGATACTTTTATCTATTTAATTTCCCAATTTCCAACGCCGCGAATAGCAAGTAGCGTGATTACAAAGTTGTCGTAGTAGCAACACCAGAAGGGAGGGCTTTGAGGAATCGTTAGCTTCGGCTTCCCAAAAACAAGATAATCTCGATCTTCTCATCCTTCTTCATGGTACAATAACGGCATAAAGTTAGTATAAGTTTGGTCCTTCAAGCAAAAGCAAGTCAGTGCCAATGTCCTCTCATCCTAGCGGACATGCAACCAAAACTGACCTCGAATACTTTATTCGGTAGCCACCTCTGCCTCGGGCTTGGGCGGCGGGGCACGAGATTCATCTTCAGAAACATCAGCTGACTTGTCTCGAATCCTGGATCGTGAAGAAGCCGAGGAACTGTTCCTTCGTCGGCCTGCGGGCGACTCTCTCCTCTTTGAAGATCGTTGTCCGCCCCTCCTATGGTTTGAGCCTCTCTTGGAATTACGGTCTGGGGATGCACTGCTTGAGCGACTGCGACTTCGGCTACGACTGTAACTGCGACTCCTGCTGCGAGAGTCAGATCGTGACGAAGAGACACTCCTCGTGGACCTCCTTCGGCGGGACACCGAGCGACTCCTTGAAGGTGAGTATCGTCGGCGTTTTGCTGCAGGAGAATCCCGACCTGATGATACAGATCGGGATGGACGACTCAAGCGACCTCTATCTCGGCGTCTGTTGGCGCGACCCCGGTACGAGTCTCCTCTGGGAGAACGCGACCGCTTCCTTCTGTCTCCTCTCCCCCCTGGAGAGGTGGCCTTCGTTCGTCGGTCCGATTGATTAGAGCTGCGTGACGCACTGCGACTCCGAGAGCTTGATCGAGATGATCCTGATGCTGAGCGAGACCGCACTGGTGACTTTCGACGACCATGGTCGGCCCGACCTCCCCCTCGCCTGCCTTTAGGAACATAACTGTCGCGCCCGTACGAGTCCCTGGAATCTCGGAAGCGTGGACCTGGTGATCGTGATCTGCGGCCACCTCTCCTGAAGCCTCCTCCTCGACCTCGGTTGTCGAAATCGCGGTCTCCTCGCCGTCCTTGCCATGTATCCCCACGAGTAGCTGCCCGGTCTCGGCGGTCACGATCTTTCATGTCAGCAACTTCGCGATCGCGGCGATCCCAATCATCTCGTCTTTGTTTGGCAGTCTCAGCAGCTCGGTCTGCCTCGATCTAATTACAGCACATATCAGTAACAACAAGTATAAAGGAATTGCGCAACGACTTACCTTTTCCTGCATGAGCTCCAGCTTCTTGGCTTCGAGTAGCTCTTTGGGAACGCCTTGTGGGCTACTTTGAGCACTCAGTAGTAGTTTCCATAGATCTTTGCAGAATGGTGCCGTATCCTTGTCGAGAAAGCCTGTGAGTTGTATTTGTAATGACTTGATGTCCGGCTGTCGGCGAGCTGTCAGTATTCGTCACGAGCGATTCGAAGTCGGGATAAACGTACGTATCGCGGTCCCTCGATGAGGTTGAAAACAAGCTCAATCACTACGTCGTCTTCGTTCCCCAGAATATCAGAGATCTTACTAGCAATCCATCTGATGAGGCTTGTCAGCAAACGCTAACTACGGAGCTCGGGATCACAAGACTCACTTCTTCATGACTTGTAGATTGACCTTTTGCATGTCAACCTTTTGGCTAAACTCGGCAGGAAATTTGGTCGACTTCATGAGTCGCGCATCTACACCGGTAGCCATGATGGTTGCTTTGCAATGGCAATCTGCTGTCGTCGATTTGAGAGACGCGTTAAGAAAAAGTTGCTAAGGAAGAAAAGTGACGTCGCCAGCGGTAGGCTGTTTGAGCCGCGATAAAGAGTAACAAATGCTGTATGCACGGACCACCTGCGACTCGGGCAACGATGTAGACTCTCCAGTCTTCTGTGGTACAGGGCCTTTAGTGGACTGCGTTTGTGCGACTGCACTGAAGAGCCCTGAAGCTCTACCCACGTCACCCATCGGAGCCTACCTGTCTCGAGTAGAAGAAAGATCACAACTGACATTGGCACAATTCACCAACTCTTATTTTCCAACGCAGGATCTCTCAGTATTGCACTCTACTCCTGTTGGTCAACCCTCTCAGAATGGAAAACTTACACGCACCAACTGTACCATTCGGGGAAACAACTGCCTCTGTCACTAATGGCGATGCGGGGCATCTAAGCTTTGCAGAGTTGCAGCGTAAGAAGGAGGATATCGAGGCCGAGCTCAAAGCTCTTGGGGGCGTGCTTGATTCGGTATTCACGAGCTTCTAAAGAACTAAATGAAGCATGCTGATCCTTCTGCAGCATGGAGTTGATATGAGCACTTCTCTATTGACAAGTGATGGTTTCCCTCGCGCGGACATCGATGTTGCTCAAAGTATTATCTTGAACATTGTTATTAGGTGTTCATCCACTAACAGCTGTAGTTCGAACCACAAGAGCTCGCATCATCCTTCTACGAAATGATTATAAAGCTTTGATGGCTCGCATTGAGAAATATCTTCACGAACATTTCGCCAGTCTTGACGAGAACGATGCTGCACCAGTTGCAGACTCATTGAGCTCCCAATCAGTCTTACCAGACTCAGTTTCTGCACCTTTGGATCCTCCTTTCGCCAAGGTCAACACTGTAGCCGCAGGAAGTCCTGCAGAGACTGCTGGCCTGAAGGCTGGGGATGAGATTCGCAATTTTGGCTATGTCAACCGGGCCAACCATGACAATCTCAGAAAGGTTGCGGAGTGTGTCCAGGGTAATGAAGGAGTAAGTTGAGATTGAGGGATAGTCCACGAAAGCAAATCAGCTGACAACACATAGAGCAACGTTTTCATCAGAGTATCACGAGCAGACGGTGTCGCCGAACGACAGGAGTTGAGGTTGACTCTTACGCCCAGAAAAGATTGGGGTGGTCGTGGAATGTTGGGTTGTCATATTCTTCCTCTGTAATGCTGAAATTGATCAGGCCACGGCCACATGTCATGTCATAATGGAAGACTCGACAAGGTTGTGTGCATTGCTTATATCGATGGCAGCCATTGGAAGGTTTTATGCAGATTAGAGAGGTGACAGAGGACCTCAAATATTCGTAGAACGAAATGGGGTACCTAGACTAACATTAACCATCATCAGAAGTATGATGACAGTCATCGTGACGTGCGGTCAGTTTCTTCCAAGTGGCCCGGATGCTGTTTGTGAAACCATATAGAGTACAGTTGTGAAAAGAAATATAGTATTGATATTGCCCTCATACTTTGTCATGTCATATAACTTATAAGTACAGGAGATTTTATTGGTACACGGGTGTTGGGCTAAGCATAGTACTATCCATAGTACTATCCATAGAATGGCCAGTCTTTACGCTATATAACCATGGTAACCTAAGTATCTCAACACCCGGGAAAGATAATTCTGACAACCTGGGAGAGAAGGGAAACACGTGTAAGGTATGGGAATGCATTTCAAACCCAATTCATGGTATGCCTAAGTACCAAGCTACTGGCGTATCTTTGAAATAGGGTATGCTATCTTTGTTAGCCAGCTGCCCAGAAGCATCGGTCAACAACCTAGGTATTGGTGCCAACTCAGATGAGGTGATTACAAAGCGTGTGTCTGTTTATTTAGGCAGCTGCTGAGGCATACGCTCAATATTGTTATCAAACTGGCCTTAAGGCCTCATGAGAGACCAGGAAGCACGGTATTGATGGAACTACTTACGGGGGAATATATTACTAACCTTGCTCTCAACTTAATATGTAACAGAGTCCCTACCCGATGATTCCAGTATTGTCCAATGAAACTTGGGACTGATAGTGTGATAAGTGCCACCCAAAGCTGCCTAGAGGTTGCCTGGGCAAGATGACTAACCATCTTGATGCAAACAACCTAAGAGGCAGCTCACCCGATCCATCATGTCGGGTGGCAGCGTGGCATCGATGGAAGGGAGCCTGACTGAAGGCGCTGGGATCACCTCATTGAGAAAAATGATGGACCAAAAAGCAAGGCCATGCACTACCAGGCGACCATGCGCAGCCAGCGGAGCAAGAAGCAGCGAACATTAAGACGCATATGATCGAATCAACAAAACGGTGCCCAATGACAAGAGCGGATTCTCGGGCTCAGAGCGGTGACGGTGACAGCAGGCCTTGATTGAGTGGGTGGATCACTGGCAGCTAGTAGAAGCCAGAGGATACTGTGCTCAATACTGAATGGACGTGCATCACGTGCAGCCTACCCACTCCAAGGTAGGTAGGGGCGACTGAATTTTTCGCTTGAGGTCCTTCCCTGCCCAAAAGTCCCCCGCCGCCTTTCAAAACATCCATCAGGTTGACCTCTTGAAAGTTTGTCAATCAATATACCCACCAACAAGCAACGGTTTTTTCAGGTATTTAGAATCCAGTCCCCTCGCCGCCCCTTCACCTCGACGTCCATATATCTCACTTGACACTCATCCATCCCATCCCATAACATTCGAATCGAGCCATCTTTGCCGACCGCTTGCTCAACAGAAGCTAACCCAGGCCTCTCAGCACCCCGCTTGTTTACATCTTTCGCGCCTGTCGCTACAACACCATAAACACAACCATCAAAATGGCTGAGCAGCAGACTCCTACCTTCAAGCTCGTGCTTGTCGGTGACGGTGGTACCGGAAAGGTGTGTAGGATCCCATGACGCAACATCCTCTTTTCGCGATTTTTTCTTCGACGACCGCCGAGCTCTACTCCGCCAAGTTGAACCGAATCTCGAGAGACATGAAGCGACCGCCCATCAAAACTGCAACGTCGACTAACAAATCATTCTACGATAGACCACCTTCGTCAAGCGTCACTTGACTGGTGAGTTCGAGAAGAAGTACATGGCCACCCTCGGTGTCGAGGTTCACCCTCTTGGCTTCACCACCGTAAGTCTGGCGACCCCACGTTGATCTATGCGGGGTACTAATTCCATCACAGAACTTCGGTCAGATTCAGTTCGATGTCTGGGATACCGCTGGTCAGGAGAAGTTCGGTGGTCTCCGTGACGGTTACTACATCAACGGCCAGTGCGGTATCATCATGTTCGATGTTACCTCTCGTATCACTTACAAGAACGTCCCCAACTGGCACCGTGAGTCGCACCCCGCCATGATATCATCATCAGAACCGCGATTGACAATTATTTCCAGGTGATCTCGTCCGAGTTTGCGAGAACATCCCCATTGTTCTCTGCGGTAACAAGGTCGATGTGAAGGAGCGAAAGGTCAAGGCCAAGACCATCACTTTCCACCGAAAGAAGAACCTCCAGTACTACGATATCTCCGCCAAGTCCAACTACAACTTCGAGAAGCCTTTCCTCTGGCTCGCCCGCAAGCTTGTCGGCAACCCTCAGCTTGTAAGATTAATTTCTCTCGCCATTTGAATTTCAAGATGCTAATCAATTTCAACAGGAGTTCGTTGCTGCTCCCGCTCTGGCTCCCCCCACTGCCCAGGTCGACGAGAAGCTCCTGGAGGAGTACCGCAAGGAGATGGACGAAGCCGCCGCCATGCCTCTGCCTGGTGAGCTTTCCGACGACGATCTGTAAATGACTCGTGCGTTCACGGAAAAACTTTGTTGAGGAGGATGCTGCCAAGTGTCCAAAGAAGGAACGGTGCATTAGGCAGTGTTTGAGGATGGCACATAGGCAGCCGGAACGACCATTTATGAGTACAGGACGGAAGTCCTGGAGTTTACAGCAGCGTGATTATGGGGCGGCACAAAAGACTGGCCGTCATGCCTCTCTTTGGGGTTATAAGGGACGGTGCACTGCAAAGAGCAGTATCTTATTTAGTTTAGCTAGACTTCCTCCACAAAAACAATGAATAGGGCCAAGTTTGCGTGGCTTGGCTAAGACAATGAACCTTGACTCTTTGATGGAATTGTAAGTGTGTTAGTACTAAGTAGACGATGTGATGTACTGCAGATTAGGGAGGGATGAGACAGGGTCCTGGCGGAGTTGTTCTGCCATCGAGTGCAAGGGAGATTCAAACATATGCATCTTGTACTGAAGATAAACACAGACGTTGTGTGTGTAGTTGCATCCCAGCCCAGATTGTCGGAGCAGTCAGTTAACTTGCAGCCACCATGGCATTTCAAAGCGTCGTGTTACCCTAGCCTCCCGATTAAATTTGTTCGGCATATTGCAGGTAGCACATTTAGATAGGCTCAATTGACAGGTCTGATTCGACAATTGCCATGCTGCTCTAATGCATCCTGCCGGTCTCTCTCAAGGCGGCCGGACGGGTGAGGACAGCCAATGTGTCAATAGCCTATAACTTGGCCTTGGGGTACAGAAGAATTGGCCCCCGAAAGCATGAAAGATGAAATAATCTGGTCGCTTTATATTTGCTCAGACCAGCACTTAGGCTACCTTGTTATGGTAGTCTATGTCTTGGAGGATAGTTCTTCTGTTACCTACCTAGGTACTTAGCTACTAGTCTCTAAGAATCCCCCTTGAATCATGCATTTAGACATGCACAAGTTGCTGGAGAGATAGAGAGTTGCATTCTGAAGTTCAGATTTTGTGTGTCGTCATATGATCGTGAATATCTGGCCATATTCTTTACAACATATGCGGAACCATGCCAATCCGCAATCCTGATATGAGGAGGGCCTTCTGAGACAAGTACCCAAAGTCATACTATGGTAGTTCAGTCTTTGACCCAGATTTCTATAATTATGATAACACGGTTGTCGAGATTATACATTTGATCTGCATGTTACCGAAAACAGGGGTCGTCAGTTGTTCTGATCATCTAATGACAGGGCGTTGAAGACATTCACATGCCAGGCTTGTGCAAAATGTTAGTTGAACGAATGTTGAGATCTTCGGCTAATACAAGACCGTCATGAGTCGCATTATTTATGCTAAAGTGATTGAAACACGCGACCTGGGAGTGACATGAGAGCCAATTCTCTACCAATGAATTATTCATCGCTTGTCTTTGGGTGTGATTATAAGATCGCCACTTTGGCTGTTCTGATTTGAGCATGTGCTTGCCTACAGATCAGACCAGGGATCTAGCATTCGTGTCTGCAGTACTCCGTAATTCCAGGATTTGACAGAGCGTGGGGATGAATTACGAGTGACTGGCCCAGGAGAAACACGGGTTGGAACAAAGATGTTTCTTCTTGTTGTAACCAAGACCTCGTTAAACAACATGATGGTATCCGTATAGAGCTTACGATCTAGTATTTTTATCGTAACCGAAATGATCTTATCAAATAGTCTAAAGCCTAGCTTGAGAAGTGTTTATTTTGGTCAGAGGATCCTATAGTTTCATGACATGGCCCTCGTATAGTCAGAGTTAGTAATCGGGTTTAGAGTCGAGACGGTAGAGTGGGAGGGTAGACGTTGACGATCATGCCTTAGTGGTTTGACAATCTACATGGATATGAATATGGCATCCTCCCCTTTGTGCATATGTATGCACATGCATCCAAAAGCAAACAAAGCGCGTTTGGCTGTTAGTGAATGAGGAAAAAGAAAGACATGTCGAGCTGTTGTGTTTCTTGTTGATGCAGCAGCCCATAAATACGTGAGACGCGCTTTTTGGAGGGACCCATCAAAACAAGATACAAACATGGATGGAGGATGGATCCATACCTAACTTATACGAGACTGGACGTGCAGGCGAATAGGATCAAAGATAATATTTAGAGAAGAGAAGGAAAATAGAATTCAGTAAATGAAATGAAATGAAATGAAATGGGAGATCTCTAATCTCGATAATCGGATATGGCACGCGGACTTGTTGTAGGGGGATGAATGATATTTAAAGGACTGTTGACTGGGATCTGTGCTGTCATTCAATGTTACGTAGGTAGACAGGGAGATTGAGAGATTAGGCTTGGCGGTTTATTTATTTGTTTAGACAAAATAAAGTGGCTATTAAAACAGTTGATGGATGGATCATGGATGGCGGGCATGACACCCCTGCGTATCTGTACTGGCGCATGCAGCCACTTAATGAAACAGGGGTGTCAATTGACCACGATATGGTCTGGTCTCCCCAGGATCGCTGCCTACCTACTTACCTAACTAACACCGTTTGTTAATTGATCAGATACATAAAGAGCGTGGGGCATATTCTAGATGGGAAACAAGGGAATGAACCAAGGTTTTTGATCAAACTATGCTCCTCAGTTGAGTTAGACCCTGGGTAAGAAACTGGAATGAAAAGCTTGCCTCGAGCTAGATCATGCCCGAATTCTTCTGCATGCATAGTTTATGCACCCTGTCCTCTAGCCGCATATACCGTCTGAGTCCAGTAAAATCGAGGAGCAAGTTTCGGCACCAAAAACTCTTTTTCTGGAGTCTCAACTCTGTATTTCCCCCCTGTGACGCAAAGCACGTCAGGATAGACACCTCACTGACCGTGCTCTTCAACAGATAGGAATGAAGTTATGTCTAGTATTGGACCTCACGCGTTTGTGATGGTTTGTTCGGGTTCCTGTTCATCAACTACTCCACAACTTAATGTAGCGCGTCTTCTTTCCATCCAATACTCTTGCGGGGATGTAAAACGATGGAAGGGGTAGGAAAAAAAAAAAAAAACAGTTCCATACTTCTTATCCTAGGTACTAACTAACGTAAGGGGACAAGTCAGCTTCCCTCGTATCGTATCTGGTCGCCATCTTGTAGATAGGGAGTTAGGTCTCTCGAGCAAGACATTTTATATGAAAGCTTAAATGATCATGGAAACAAACTCAAGTCACGGTGAGACTGAGACAACGCGCTTTAACTACCTAAGGTACTAACCTAAGGGATCCAATCAATCAATACCGCGTTTTCGGAAAAAGCACATACGCCATCTATTAAAAAAGAACAAGGCGGGAAAGCTAACGACTACTAATCTAATCTCCAAGGAGGTAAATAACTAGCACTTAGAGATGGAGATCTGAAAGTGCGGTAGGGGAGGTTGGTTTGGGTTCGTAGGTTTTTTTCTGTTGTTTACTGGGTTTTTTCCCCTGCCAGTGCTAGCAAGTGCCACGGACAGGGGGGCGCGTTTACAAGGTTTACGCGGAGGCGCAAGCGCCCAAGACAAATGGGGATCCAGGAGGGGAAGTACAGTGCAAGGGCCTTGGAAGGGAACTGAAGGGACGATACCTTCCTAGGCTGGGTCGCCTCGTTTTAGAAGCACGCCCTAACTACACGTCGCTCCTCTACTCTACTCGACTGGACTGGACTCTACAACGACAACCTCGTTCTCCTTCTCTTCTTTCACTTCTTCATCTCTTTCTTCATCATCAAGACCACTAGGACTACTAACCAAATCTTCTTTCTTGTCACATCTTTCTTCTGTACATCTGTTTACTCCCTTGTTAATATCGTGACTGTTCTGTTCGTCCTCCCGCGAAACAAACCACCACCCAGACAAATCGCCTCCTCGTCCATTCTCCGTCCAGTAATGTGTCTGCATCATCAATAAGGCCATCTCCATCACCCTCTCCTCCTATCCGCAATCATGGCCGCCCACAACAACTCCTCCTTCGTCGCCGCCACACCCGACAGACACGCTGCCTCGGCCCTCAGTCAACACGATGTCGCCGTCACGCCCCAGAGCCTCCCTCCTCTGGGAGATGCCACCGGCAATCCAAACATGTCCGCCCCCGACTCGGAGAAGCATCCCAAGGGGAAGAGAAAACGCACGGTGTATGTTTTGACATCAATGGCAACTCAATTTCAAGGGTGGACGAATGGCACATAAAGAGCTGAGCTAATTTTGTTTCGATTGCGTCGTGCAGGGCCAAGGACAAAATGATTCTCGAAGAGGCGTACAGCAGCAATCCCAAACCCGATAAGCAAGCGCGCCTCGACATCGTCCAGCGCGTGTCCTTGAATGAAAAAGAAGTTCAGGTATGGCAAACTCAATGGTAGACGTTGGAAACTCTACCCTATCAAGAGTTGGCTCTCAACGCGTCTGCCGAATTAATTTTCTAGAATCGTGAAATTGACATGGCCCCTACCAGATCTGGTTCCAGAACCGAAGACAGAACGACCGCCGCAAGGCACGTCCGTTATCACCACAAGAGGTCGCTGCTCTCCAATTTGGAGGCATGAACGTCATCCCTTCCGACCCTATCGTCAACACCACCACGCCTAGTAGGCCTGAGAAGGCATTCCCAGTAACCGACCCTACTGGATCACGATATGCGGATCATATCTCTGCGCCTCGACCTTACGATCAGACCCCTTCTATGCCACGAACTCATTCAGACCTCTTAAATAGCACCCCGGTCTCCATTCCTCGGGACCGTGACTACCGCTTCCCTGATGTCACTCCCAACCGTATCGATCCTGCTCTCTCTCATAGTGCTCACGGTGCTTCCCATTCTTTGTCCAGCTCCATCTCTAGTAACGTTGGCTATCTCGCCAACCGTTGGAACTCTGCTCCAGGTTCTTTCTCCACCCCACCCGCTATGAGCCGTAGCGGGGATGACTCCTTCAGGTATGCTGTGGTTTCTCTAACCATCTGTGATCTCTGGCTGACTCGTATAGATTTGATCATTTCCCTCCTTCCTCGTGCACGTCTGAAGGCTCCTCTTATCCACAGAGCCAGTCCAAGGTTCGCCTATCAATGTCTCTAGAGGGCAAGGCTGAGCTTGTCTCCAACCAAGGCTCTCCATCACGTGAAATGCCTCCTCGGCCATCTTCAACCACACCAAGTCTGCCCCAGGTGCGACAACGAAGTCTGCAGCGTAGCCACAGCGCGGTTCCATCGGTCACTCTACCTCCTATCACGGCACTTACCAACAGCTTGCCTCCTCCTAGATTTATGCGAGGTCGGTCTCGTAATGTGCACGCCTGGGAGTCCTGCGCGGACGCAGAGAATCGTGATGAGCTGACAGCCCAGGCCGAACACGAGTCGAACGGATCGGCGATTGCAGCTATCAACATCCTTCGATCCCTGGGGGGAGCTCAGCAGCCAAGCCCTGCTAAGCGCAACGCTCCCATGACGAAACCCCAGCAGCGACCTCACCAGGCGAAGAAAGCTAGACTGGACCCCACTGGATCGAGTATCTCACGACTGGAGACAGAATTGGAAGAGCTTGAAAACGCAGACAGGGAGTATGGCAAGGTAAAGGTTTCCATGTTGGTCTCACCAACGGGCGGTGATTCAGACAAGGAGAACTTGAGCCCTGACGAGGATCATAGCTCCCCTGATCCTTATCACCGTCGAGTCCTGCCCCCTGCTCCTAAGCCCGTCAGCGAGAACCCCCGACGTCTCGGGCGAGTTCTTCAGGAGCAGAAAAGTCCAAACCTACTAGCCAACCGAGCAAACACTGCCCCCGCACGCCCCCGGTCCATTATAAAAGAAGGATTGGAGATTTTCGAGGACACGATGAAGTCTGCCATGCCTTCTCGAGAAAACGAGGTCGAGAAATTCATGCGAGGCTCTGTCAGTCCTAGCAAGAAGCCCGACATGGATTGTGTCGCTGGCCTTCTCTCCCTCAGCCAGGGAGCCTGGAGGTGAACCAAATGATGAAAAAATTTAAAGAGCTGCCGTTGCAGTCTCTTGGATGTAATGCAAGGGGAATAACCGGATGACAGTTATACGGTCTATGCGGCTTATCTTGTGTGTTCTTTTCTTTCCAGAAACGGAGAAGAGAATGTGTCGTGCATTTGCATGAATATTGTATGAGTCTGTTCCCCAATGTACGTACATAGGTGTACGATGCTTGTTCATGTCCTATTCGAGGGTGGCTGGGTATGGGTTTGGTTTTAGGCGCCTGGGAACTGGTGCTTGTAAATATGCTTTGACATTCAACCAACATTGCTGGCTTAGTGAAGCTGGTAGCTCGGCTTCTTGGATGAATGGAAAAGAACAAGAGACACTGTCTCGCAAACATCATCAAGAAATGACTTGTCACGAGAAATTGGAATGTACTAAGTTGATTGCAATCATTCGAGGTGTAACGTGACAACATGAGTTTGTAAAAGACCAAAGGTACTGGTACCCTCCAAGAGGTAAGGAACAAAAAGATTATCCTCTAAGGCTTTGGTTACAGAATAAAAGTAACGTTAGCACAAGGTGGCCAAATTATTGCGTCTCTTATGCTCTCGGGGGTCAATTCTCCTGATACCTTGACGCCTGACGTCTGTATGGCCAGCTCATGTTGTATTTCCAAACTTTGCAAATAAACAAGTTCTTGTACTGCATCCGGCCCATTACCGGTCCATCGTTGACCAAAGGTTATCTCTAGTGTTAATGATCCCAAGCTGACACTTCCTGTTGTACATGTCGTGGATCTTGTAGACATGTCACGAGGTCCTATTGTTACACGAGTCGACCAGTCATATCTAGAGAAACCGGGTCTTTGGACAGCATATCACTCGATATAATGGTTTAAAAAATTTAGTCATGCATTGTGTATTGCATCGACAAGGCGATGAATCTTATTCTAGATGTCTAAGTACCTGCTCGCCATCATATCCAAATTATCCCTGGATGGTCCTCCTTTAACAAGAGACCTAATCTATTGATGTATTTATTGCCCAGATCAACTGGTAATGCAAAAGCCAAACGCCGCCAACACCTTGCCTGAAAACCATTCGCTGTTTCTTGTATAGATGGATGAATGAGATGCCATATATGCTACGCTTCGGATCATAGTCCCAGAAGACTCATTTGGCGGCGAATGGGACTGGCACTAACACTCCCATCCTCGCTGGCGTAGCATGCACTATCAGTGTCGATATCCCAGCCGATCTCATCATCGTCCTTGCCGTCCTCAGCAATGTCAGCGTCAAAGGGCTTCTGGGCAGAAGCGCGGACGTTCCAGCGGAGAGTGCGGCTGACGCTATCGAACCATTCAGTGTCGGTGCGTGTGACGGTAGGGAAGGGGTACTGAGAGGCAGTGATGGTGACACAGTCTCCTTGTCGGAGTTCGAGACGGCCCTTGCCGTCGAAGGCACAGTAGGCGGTAGCTCGAGAGTTGCGAGGAACAACGACTCGGAGAGCCATTGTATCGGAAAGGACCATGGGTCGGAAGGACAGAGTGTGAGGGCAGATGGGAGTAAGAAGAATGGCAGGGATATCAGGGTGGACGAGGGCACCGCCGGCTGACAGAGAGTATGCAGTAGAGCCAGTGGGGGTGGAGAAAATGCAACCATCAGCCTGTACGACAGTGAGGAGTTCATCGTCACCATACAGCTCGAGGTTAGAGACATAAGGTGAAGGGCCTCGGTCAATGACGAGCTCATTGAGAACCTCAAATTGCTCAGGCTCCTCGAGCTTGGGCGCATCAAGAGCTCCAGCACCGCGGTTGTTGCGGTGAACGGTACAGGTAAAGCGCATACGAAGGTTGATCTTCATACCGTCATCACCCATAACTCTGTTAAGGTGCTCCTTGTACTTCTCAAACTCAAATGTCGTCATGAAGCCGAGGCTACCGAGACTGAAGGAGAGAACAGGGGGGACGATACGCTGGAAGAGCCATGATGTGAAGAGGACTGTACCGTCACCACCAAGGGTGAGGACAAGATCGAACTTCTCAGGCTGGCTCCAACACAGATCGGGAGTCCAGTACTTGAGCATGTGCTGGAAGCGAGGGTTCTCGTTAAGCAGACCAGATGCATCGAAGCGCCGTGAGTTGCGGAGCTTAGCATCGACATAGACGTTAACGCCGAGGTCGGAGCCGTAGCGTGGGGTTCGCAGGAGCCAGCCGGCAAGCTCACGAGTGAGATAGACCAATTGGTTGTCGCGGGCCTTTGTGACAATCATGATGTTGCGGACGGCGCGCTTGATGGGGCGGCGCTGGAGCTGCTTGGAAACTTCTCGGACACCAGTTGCAGTCGCAACGAGGCGCGAGTGAGACATGGAAACATCGTTCTTGATCTCCTCCAGGACCTTGCCGATATCAACAGCATCAGCGAAGCGTTGATGATAGAAGCATGGAGATTGAAGAGTTGAGGCAAGGATGGTGGCTGCGGCGTCAGAAGTAGCTGTGTCGTTGCTGGCGATAGAAGTGTAAGTGCGAGCGGTAGTGGGCGTTGCGCCAGCGGTAGGCAAGCGAGATTTAGCGAGGTCGTTCAGCGCATCAGTTAAGCTTTGCGAAGGAGTAGCAGAGCCTGAATTCTTGAGGACATTGGAAAGACCGGGGACAGCCGAAGATGAAGCTGGCTGTGAGAGAGGCTGAGAGTCTGACTCTTGAGCTTCTGAATTGTGTACTGAAGCAACCATCTTGTGGGAAGAAGGTGGGAGTGCGAGAGATAGAGCGTCGGGTTTGTTGTGGCGGATGACCGAAGCCGAAACCCTCGGGCCAGAATTAGACCGATGAGCTTGGTACTGAGAAGAAGCCCACGACGCCGTCTGATCTGAGGCTGAAAGGGGCAATGATGAAGGAGAAGCAAGTAAAGAAGAGGAGTTCAACGGAGTTGTATCCTTTTGCTGGTCTTGAGCTTGGGCGGAAGTAGAAGTGGAGTCTTCCAGGGAAGGTTGAGGGTTTAAAGGGTCCGGTACTTGAGGATGGTCAGAGCAAGATAAGGAGGGAAGTAAAGATGTTGAGAACGAACCTGACTGCTCGAATACTTGACTCTGAGTTTGGCAAGAGTCTGATTCTGAAGGAGCGAAGGTGGTCTTCTTAAGAGGCGAAGGAGCAGGTAAAGGAATAGAAGCAGGAGACAAGGTACTGCTGCTGTAGCCGTTATTGTCTCGGTCTCGGGGGCTGCCAAGAGCTGGGTGGAGAGCCGTGGGTGAAAGTACGCCTGTCATATTTCCGATGCTAGTGGAGGGGGGCCGCTGTAACAGAAGTGATGGGGAGCTAAATAGGGACCCCGAATTGCCGTAATGGAAAATAAAAACAGGGGGTTGAAGTTAAAGCACGCGATGTCTCGTTATCTTGGCTGCTTTATCTGGTGCTTTTGATCACACACTCCTGTTTGTGACTTTTAGAGGGAAAGCGACAAAAGTATATTCCAGCAGGAAATTCCGTTGACTGATTGATTGACTGAACCGGAAAAGGCCGCGGAGCAAGCGGAGACAAGCCTCGGATTTTGAAGCACAAATGCCGTCCTTGTATCCGTAAGAATATCAGGTACACAGATACAAAGATCTGACTTGCACCAGCACTTCAGAAGTCCTCCAGGGGTTGGATGACGTCGCAAGTATGTGTGTGTGTGATACAAGGGTTTTTGTTCTTAATTCGGCGGTATTAATAGTTCGGTTGGATGTACGGTGACTGGATGTAGACGACCCAATGGGGGAAATGACAAGACTGCAGTATCGAATATCGAGAATCGAGAAAAGTGATATCCGAAGGGTCGACCCGTGACAGAGGACTCGTTGAATCGCTAGTTCGTTGTGGGGGAATGAGGCGCTTCCAGGGATTGGGTTGTCGATACTGGAACAGCTTCTTGGATGGATGCAAGAGCCGAGCCGAGCGGGAGGGACACGCCGCTATTGGGTGATGGTAGGTGATGAGTTGACGGTAGTCGCAGCTGCAAAATATTCACGTGGGTGATATTCCAGACCAAAAAACAACAAGAACAAGAACAAGCGGTGTTCGGTTGCCGATTATTGCGTCTTCTATTCACCGTTGATGAACAGAATCTCCACTCACAGAGTGATCGGAGTCTCGGGCAGAACTGGCGTAGGCGAGAAGAAAATAGAAGCAATGGAAGAACAAGGTCCCCAGAGCAAGGAAAGACAAAGACAAGGATTCGAGGCTGCAGATGCAACGCAACACAATGTAATGCAATCCCAACCTAATGCAAGTCGTCTGCAAGCCACAGAATATGTGATGCAAGAAAAGGGTTTGATTCGATTTGACTTCAACGACCAGCGAAGAAGAAAAGATGTTCAGCTCTTGCTTAACAAGAAAGGACCAACAGCTTTTTAATCACTTCGCCAATCGAAGAATTCGGTGACAACTGAAATGAGAAAGAGCAACACTTTATAAGCGAAGGGCAAATAGAGGAAAGAAGGAAGAAGAAAACAAAGCGGGCGAATTCTTTTGACACGAGACTCACAGAGCCTTGATGAACAATTGAATTTTTCGCGTGATTATTACAATCGATGTAGTGAACTGAACAAAACAAAAAAAGGATGCAGTATTCGAGTACGAAAGGATGATTGTCCTTGGAGGAAAGAGAGTGTTGAGTTGAGACCGGCTACCGAACCCAAGAACTGATGCGTACTGTTCCTCTCTTTAATACTGTTCCTCCAGTGTTTCCTTGTTTTCCTATATCCGACACCTCTTCTCCATAGTTATCTCGAGTTCTAAAACTTCATCCCCTCCTCCTTCTCCTCTCCCTTGTCATATCTGCTCCAGGGTCTGGGCTCGTTTTGGTCATTTGGGAAAAGCTCCCGTCGTGGACTTAGCAGCCCATGGAATTCAGGTGCTCATGGCCCCCTTGACCTACAGTGATCGGTGATAGTAGATGAAACCCCCTGGTCGCCCCCTTTGAGAGCCTAGACTCCCTGTGACAAAATCCTTTTCCTCGTCTAGCGCCGGCTGAGACGTCGATTAAAACGACGTTGCAGTTGATAGGGGACCCAACTGCATGGTTGATAGCCAGCTGAATCTAATTGTATTTCCATAGCTAATTGCTTACCGCAACTAGTGGCAGTTGGGCGGGACAAGTAATATAGAGTGACTTATATGATTAGTGGTATTATAGGATATAAAAGAGTATCCTAGTCCATGTAATATAACTCTAGATATCCTCCGTGCTTTTCCTAGCATGCCTAGGCGATAGGGCATTCTTGAGCAAGTGGATCTTACAGTTGTCAAGTGGACATTAGCTTTCCAACGGCCTCCGGGATGTTGCAGATTTCCCCAGTTTGTTAGTTTCGAGCTCTTTTCTTTTTCATGCTGCTGTAAGTGCTCATAAACTCTATCAACATGTAGGGCATGAAAGTCTGTGATACAACGCCTACATGCAAGTCAACATTTGTTTGAGATTTAACTTCGTCTTGTTCGAATTCCACCAATTTGAGTTCGTCTTTTGTTCGGTACGGCATTGTCAGTCTGTTCGCCTAATTGACACATGAGCCTCGGCCTCCGACCTCTTCAATGGTTGTAACATCAGCTATGACGATCCTCTCATCCATTGTGACACCAAAACATTGGCATCAGGTATTATCACGGACTGTTTACCAGTAAATAGTGGATAGTAGAAACTGGCCAATGCCATGTGGATATTTACCCGCGTGGCAAGCTGTAGCTGTCTCAACAATAATTTCTCCTAGTTTGTTCACCTCATGTTTCGGTACCAAACGGCAACGTGGAGATCTCGACTAAGCATTGGATACAAAGTCGGAAATATTCGCTCAAAATGTCCCTTCCGTATCCAATGTAAACGCTGACAAGAGTGTTGCATTTTTGCTGTAACTCTGCATGCTCGTATCTCAATGCAACCCCCAGTTTTGTAAGCCCCCCTTGTAAGAGAAGAATAGCATCAAGATCCTCACCGCGTTTAAAATCACAAACAGACCAACCAACCTTCCAGTCTGGGAATACGGTCAGGAAAAAATGTTTTATCTCAAGATTCTGTGAAATTTCATTGGTATCTATTCTCCTTCGCTAACTCGTCCAATCCCCAAATCGGCCTGAGACTGCCAACACGGTTTCTGATGCTATGGTGAAACATCCCCAGCCCGCCAGTCTCGTCTCGTCCACTGAGGAGCTGATGTACACACATATTGACACCCTATCCGATAGTAGCCCGGATCAGCAAAGTCCCGACAGACTTAGGAAGAACAAACTATGCTTGGCAGTTTGAATAACGGGAAACAAAAAAGCCAATTTGATAATCCCGGGTTTGACCCTCTTCTCAGGATTTTCAAGGCTGGCCTCAAAGCCCCGTCGAGATAATCCTCGCCACGCGAGAGGCTTACGCTGTGTTTGATCAGATTGGTAAACGGCTAGTGGCTGGGCGCCTACTGTTCTGTAAACGAGGGTTTGATGCTCATCTTGGCTGTAGATACATGTTGGAGATAACGAGCTTGTTGTCATGCAGTTTGGACTGGTGGATCATTTCCAGTGAAGGTCTTCCGCTACTTGAGCCTCCATAGCAGAGCGGATGAACTGTCGCATGCCTGGGGACTCAACATTGTCTCCGGACATAGCTGTATCGAAGCCGGGTTGCTGATGTTCACAACATATGCGTTGTCCAGTCTGGAGAACCTTGGTCCACTCATCTGGGGTGAAAGCGCCCTCGCTCTCCGCCAAGAGCAAGTCATCGTGAGAAGTGAATCCGAGAACGTGCACTGACTTCGCGTGATCAATATCTACGGCGCTTGGATCGACGATGATGTCCTTGCCCTCCTCCTCGGGAATGGCAAGTAGAGTTGCTGCGCCGATAGTCTTCAGAGGAACTGCGGCGCTGAGAAGTCCTAGGATAGCTGTGTGGAAAAGTGCAGGAATGATGGGAAGGTTCTTTGGTAAACGTCAGCTCAAGGGTATCTCATCTGTTTGACATCCCAACCTACCAATTGGGCTTGATTGATCTTTGCATTGACGTATGCATTCTCAGGTGTCTCGGCCACCTGAAGAGTGATCTGAATCACAGATCGAGGAAAGTCTCTCACAGGGATGAGCTGCCTGAGCGCAGCCTGCATGATGGACTCAAGCTGTCTCTCGCGGGTACCTGTAGTTGCGACACGAATCAGTATGAGGATCTGATACTATCTGTAACAAGACATGTTACGCACCTCCTACGCCAGCGGCGGGACGAACAATGACGTCCACCAGAGCCTCAAAGGCATTCTCGTCTCGTCTCTGGGCCTCGACAGGGCCGTTGACTGCGGCTATCACGGCATACCCGCCGTATGAGAATGTCGCAGAGCCGTCGGACTTTGTGAGATGTGAAAGCTCGGCTGTGGGTTCGATGGGAGCCATTGTGATTGATGTCTTGATTTGGTGTTTGAAACGACTAAGTTTTGGTCGTCTTGTAAGGCTGGGAAAATTTCCTAGGTCCCTTGAGCTATGGCCCCGCGCTGCCTCGGATGGTATATCGGATTAACTGGTCAATTGAAGTGAGTGGGAATTATTGAGCGTGAGAAATTATGAGATTAGTATCAAGGTATGAGAATGAAGCTATTAAAATTCACCTGAGAAAAGAAAAATGTTCTATGAGTTGGTTTGTTACTCGCTGTGACATGAAGATAGTGGGGTCGGTCCAGAAGCTACCTACCCGTAGAGGTGGCTGCCAATCAAAGCTCCATAACTCATGACATGCAGCCTCTCCTGGTATTAACAATCCAACTTCAACCTACCAACAACAACATAACCACAACTTGTACGCAAAATGACTTCACAAGCTCCTCCCCAGTCAGCAGCATCACCACAAGATGCAGTAGATTCAGCGGCTTCATCGATACCAAATCTTAAAGACCGACTCCCAAAGCTCGAACCCCGAAAGCGACGCTCCGGCCCCTCCAATCCTACTCCCATCCCCGAGACGCCCGCTCTACCTACGCCACCCGATACCTCCAACTGGACGTTCAAGACGCCTTCACGACGAATTTTATCGAAGAAGGATCATGAAATCTTCCTCTCGTCCTCAACATATAAGCTCATCATAGCCTGGGTCTTTGGCTTGGCAGAGTCTGTAGTTGATACCCCCAACTCCGCGGTCAAGGACACAGACTTAAGCACCCCCATCAAGACCATCCTACACATCCTCGACGAGACAGAACAACTAGTATCAAAATCTCCTCCAGATGAGCAGGGCGGTTCGAGATTCGGAAACAAAGCATTCCGTGGTCTTCTCGAGCTTGCTCAAAAGAATAGTGCAGAGTGGCATCGCGAGATCGGCGTACAGAACGAAGATGCTATCAATGAACTTTCCACGTACTTTTGTCAGTCATTCGGTAACGGAAGCCGAATCGACTACGGATCCGGACACGAGCTGAACTTCATGGTTTGGCTCCTCTGCCTTTATCAACTGGGCCTATTGAAGCAGTCCGACTTCAAACCCATCGTACTTAAGGTCTTTGTGCGGTACCTGGAGGTTATGCGAGTTATTCAGATGACATACTACCTCGAACCTGCTGGATCTCATGGTGTCTGGGGTCTCGATGATTACCAATTTCTGCCTTTCCTCTTTGGTGCCACACAGCTGTTGCACCACCCATATATCACACCAAGAGCTATTCATCAGGACTTGACACTGGAAGAGTTCGGCCGCGAATACATGTACCTGGGTCAGGTGAGCTTTGTAAATAGCACAAAAACTGTCAAGGGCTTGAGATGGCACAGCCCCATGCTCGATGACATCTCATCAGCGAGATCATGGACAAAGATCGACGGAGGTATGCGCCGCATGTTTGTCGCCGAAGTCTTGGGCAAGCTTCCCGTCATGCAGCACTTCCTTTTCGGATCGCTGGTGCCAGCTGACGATGGTATGAGTGAGGACACCGGTGCCGGTGATGAGGAAGCTGCTGAAGATGATCCACATGCGGGTCATGACCATACAGGCAAAGCCCACGATGGTACGGGTTGGGGTGACTGCTGTGGTATCAAGGTCCCAAGCAGTATCGCAGCTGCTCAGGAGATGAAGAAGAGAGGCATGAACCAGGGCCTACGACGAATTCCTTTTGATTGATGTAAATCATTAAGAGCAGAAGCTTTGGTTCTAGAGTCACAGCTTTGACGAGATATCATGTACTATTTGTTACGTCCATAATGAATAACGACGAGACACTTCTTATCCAACTTGTTCCACTAGGCCCAGTGATTGTACATGTCGACAGCCATTGCATTAACAGTATCGTGGTGGCGTCTTCCAGTTCTACGAAAACTACGAAGGTAGGTGCCTGGTGCGCATGATAAACCGTTTCATCCCTTGAATTCATTTCATCACATCAAATGATTCAATTAAAGTAAAGAATAACTACCAAAAGCAATAAGCTTAATTAAGTTCCTTCCCGCGATCGATCATTCCAGCCTGTCTAAAACCTTCGCGGTTCACACCTTAGTCAGTGAAATCGAAAAGGTTCGAATCCAGCTTGCTCTTCTTTGCTAGTCCTGACTCAGTTGAGGTAGGACCAAGTTTGTCAGATGTAGAAGTAAGAGTAGGGAGCGTGGAACCTACCCCAGTCACTTTCCCTTTGCCCAGTTGTGTCCTCTTGAAGTCAGTGAGGTCTTTGTCCAATTTGCCCTTGAGATCGCTTTGTTCTTTCTTGAGTTCCTCCTTGAGACGAGCTTGTTCCATCACGAATCCCTCATTAAGCTCTGCCTTGAGCTCCTTCTTAAGCTCAGCTGGTTGTTTGCTGAGTTGCTCCTTGAGAGTATTGAGGTTGGCATCCATAGCAATAAATTCATGTCCCAAACGTGCCAAAGACTGCAAAGGCTTTCCAAGTCTCTCCTCTAACCTCTCTTCCAACCTCTCCTCGTTTGCTTCAGCCGCTTTAAGCGCATTAGCAGCTGTGTTGTCAGTTGGTACCGCTCCAGCATAGTCCGAACCACGGAAGCTGCATGTGAGAAGGCATGGCAGGCGTACTTTACAGACTTCTCCGTCTCCGTCTCCGGTGTTGAGAGTACTGACCTGCAGAAGATGAGCCAGCGACATGGCAGTTAAGTAAGTGGCAATCGAACTGTCAATTTGCCCGTTTTTCGCCACGAACTGACATGCCAAAATCTGTGCATGTTTTGGGATAATCTGTTCCCATGACTTTTGGTGCTCTTTAGTCCCAGAGTACGCCTACCATACCTTCTCACATGCAGCTTCGGTGGTTCAGACTAGGCTGAATTCATTTTCATAAGAGCGAGAATCTTTCTTCCCTTCTGCGAACTCTTCTTCTCCTTCTGCGAATCGGAGTGTTTTGATGATTTCGACTGTGTTATCCAATAGCTTAGCCTGTAGTGCATTTGCGTCTTCGAAATAGCGGTATGCAGCTTCAATGGCTATTTTCTGAGGCCACTTCTTTGCGTTACCTGTGTAGCAGATAAGAGGCCAATTGCTCGCATTTGGAGGATGATTATTCCATGCCCCCTTATTCTTCTTTAGGTATTGTTCAAGATAGACACTGAAATCTCGTTTGGCATCAACATTGTCATGCTCATCACCTACGATGAAGCTTCGGCGATACCATGACTGAATTGCTCAACGGTCATGCGCTTCATCACGAGACCATGATCCGAACTCCAGCATACGAGTGTTTTGTGCGACAGCTAATAATTGTTAGATGTTATATAGTAAGCGCAAAGTTCAAATCGACGTACCGATCAAGACAGCGAGGGGGGGAGGATGTGTGAGGAAGATGTAGGAGAAGAAGAAAAGAAGAGGAGCTGAGTAGTGTTGTGTTCTCAGCTGATCTCTGACTTTCTTTGGAGGCTGGTTAGCAGTGGCCACAACAAAGAGCACCCTGACGAGTACCTCAAAGAGTAAGTGAAAAGATCGAGCAGGACTCTCTCCGGAAGCCGGGACACTCGTAGCTCTCAAGATAGGTAGAACGAGAGTTGAGTTAAGTCCTAGGTGGTTGAAGGTGGAAAATGAAAAGATGAAAGCGCGAGAGGTGGAGAAGGAGAAGGAGAATGAACGCAAGTGCAGCTGGCTGCCTGCTGTGACAAGAGGATAGGAGAGGGAATTCCCAGTGCAGATGCCCGCTTCTGTTTTGGAAGGGACGACACTGGCAGGTCACCTCCATTTAGGCAGGATACCGCGACTGCCAGCTGACTGCCTCCTTCCCATGATAAATCAGCAGAGATCCAAACAAACAAGGGAGCAACTAGAAAACCTCTATCGCTCTTTAATTTTCCCTTACGATTGAATATCATTTCTTGCTCTGTTTATCTTCACGCAACTAACACCAACAGCATGAGAAGGCTGACACAACCAGGAGTGAGACTCGCGAGTATTGACAAATACATGACAAGACCCAAGGGGATAAAATAGTTTGGCAACTTTATGATAGCTTAGGTAGCATTTAGGCTGTTTTATTTCACATCCTAAGCCTTAGAGAACAACCTCTTCTGCGAAGCATAGATGAAATCATTGAAACGATTACCAATACCAACATAATGGGTTGTCACAAGTAATCATCACAGTAAGAAGTAGACATTCAAATCAAGATGGTCAGGATAGCCGAGAGCAACCGTTGCAACCTCTCAAAACTGTGGATTCTTGAGACTCAACTGGAGAAGGTTTTCCCTAGCTCATGATATCTGATAGTAGTAAAGGCATTGGGATACAACAGTCGAGTTTCTCCGTCGCCAACTCTATAGATGTCTCCTTTAATTAAGCTCATTGCTTTTTGTAACTATTCTTGACTTGAAAAGAATCGCTTGATGACAGTGGGACACATCACAAGGATCTAAAGCCGTCTTGAACTATGCAGTAGTTGTGGTATAACTGAAAGGTCGCAGGTGACAGGGTAATCGAATACGGACATGGCGTCTCATGGACCCATTTCTCATTATATCTCTTCTATCATACTATGAGAAGGTGACCTTTCTTTTCGGTATTCATTTAATCACATGCCATATCCCGTATAGTCCCGTGTTTCAGAATAGTCTTCATCTCTCCTTGATCTCCGGCTCTGCTGATCGTGCAATCCACCGAACTTGCAGCCAATATGACGTATAAGTTTGTATCAAAATCAAGTTACGTATCCTCATATCCACATCCGCCACATTTATTGAAAATCATCCCGTGTATGTGGAGATTATTGAAGATGGGGGGAGAAAAAAAGAAAGAACATTTGCTTCAAATAGACGAAGGACGCGGAGGAAGAGATGACGGGAATACTACCTTCTAATTTAAGCTTCAGGTGAAAAAAAAAAAAAAAACAAATTCTAAGATTTGATCCAAGATTGTTCAGTGTAGTTAATTTATTTTGTCTTTGATCTTTTTGTGGGAGTTGAACTGCCTTGATAGATCTTGCATACCAACTACCCTGGACCACACTACTGGAGAACTGAGATCGAAGGATGAATAGAGTCAAGCATGTATATTACGCAGCATCTAATTGGGTACTCCTTGACATCGTTGATGAGTTCACGGAGAGAAATAGTTGCTGATACGAAATTCCATCACCAATTGTCGCTGTTGGCAGCCTCGAGTTGTTCTCTCAGTATTGACTTACCACATAGATTCAACGATGAATCATCTGAACTTTTCTACTATTGTCAGACCCTGGTCCATGTTTTCTTTGCTCTGCCGTTCTGTCCATCACCTGAAATCGAGCTTATGCGTGCGACGTATCTACGTAGTCAAGGTAACATTGGATGCATATCAATCGTGATCCCAGTATTTCCGGGTTGGGTTCAGGACCCATGAGATCTCCAGGACCGGCCAAGGAACCAAGACAGGGTAAAAAGGCTCACTTTGCAGACAATGTAACTCCAGCCAGAAGCGCATCTCAAATGTCAGATATGACAGCTTCACAAGAGCAACATACCCTGGAAAAAACGACTGAAATAGTGGCGCTCCGGGTTCCTGCGGCAGCGAGGTTGTTGCAGTATTAGAGTCGAGCTCGTCTCACTTGCGACAACAAGAGGCACCAAGGATGCACCATGCAAGAAACAGCGCATTTCTATATTATTGTTGGCAGACAGGATGAAAGCTCTTGCATATATTCAATAGCGCGGCGAAACGTGTGTGATGTGCTTTTTATGTTTCTCGGGGTTGTTGGCCGTTCCCGCTCGCGTGGTCCGGACCAGATCCGCATGGTCTGACGGCGAAAAACAAGAGGGAAGAAGAAAAAAAAAGGCTAGAGATAGACAGGGACAGGGCACCGTGGTAAGGTCAGTGGCTTGCAGATAGAATGGGGCCTGTTTAGTGGGGTTGACGTGAGGGATGAAGAATGGTGTTGTTGACTTGGCCATGGTCGAGTCGTAAACATCAAGCAAGGGAGTAACAGAGATTTAAGCGATGAAAATTCTGTTGAATCTCTAGGGTTCCGTGGATCTATGAGCAAGATTAGTGAAATTCAAGTCTTATATTTTGTTCATTCGAGGGATATTTGCAATGAACTGCCTCTTTTGGTATATCTTTGCATGCGCAAAGACATGTATGTAGGTACATAGGTATGTAAGGTGCAGTATGCATGCACCTGTGCAGCTGCCGGCAGGGATGACCCCATCACTACACTGTCGGTCAGATTTTGGGTTGCCATCAATCTGGCATTTCCTTACCGTCGGTACCGCTGCTACTGTAGGAAGGCAACATCCGTTCCCAAGATCCAGCACATAGTGCTTATGCTCTACGTTGCAGGCATACAGTGGCCAGTCAACTCATTGGGACCACCAATAGAATCTTCAAGGCTTTGAGAACAAGACGATGACATCGAGACAAAGGCCAGAGCTAGGCTGCACCAAATTAGCTTCACAATGCTCGGGTCACTACTGCAGCCTGCCGTAGGTCGCTAGTGAAATGGTTTCCTCAACATGACCACAGACCTGACACAACACAACGTTAAGTGAGATATCAGTCGTGATTGGATCCTGCACTCAAGTGAGGACTGTGGGAGAAGCACATCCAGCTGAACCAGGATCGCTGATCTGGTCCAGAATTTCTGATATACCGACCAGAGATTTACCGAAAGCCTGGGATATCAGTTTGTAGTCCTCACTCGGGGCGATAGGTCTCAATCATTTCAGTTTGAATCGTCGCACAAAACGATCTAGGAGCTGCAGGTTCAACCGCCTGCTTGTACTTCTTTCGGTGGTGACTTGAAGCGGTTTCATACACGTATGAGATCAAGATTGTTTGTACATAAAGAGTGTGAGCATCTCGCTCTCAAGTCTCACGACAGGCAGCGGCGAGCCTCCGAGGTGTTTGACAAGCGGCCCACATCCAAAATAACATGTCAGTATCACAGGGAAATACCAGTTTCGAAGATAGCATAACAACAACGTGTCTGGCAGCAATGCGGAGAGATTGCCGGGCGACGAGGGATCGCCAAAGCTGCCAGTACCAGTAGACTGGATCCAACGGATGAGAGAAGGGTTGGCATAAGGGATTATGAAGGGCGCCCAGATGAGATAAGTGGTGCATAAGGATTCTATTCTCCCTTCTTGCCACTATGATCTCGCAATCTAGTCATTTTATGAATTGACTCAAATCAGATGAGACATTGGGAAGCTGGCAGCTTCTTTAGAATTGGTCTAGGGTTGGCTCTGTGAGGCTGTGAGCAACTCAGGCTCGTATGACCCAAAAAGCAAGGGAGACTCTGGTCAGTAAGCCCAAATGTCATTAGCGGGGTAGATACGACATCGAGGTCTTCTGATTGACGGGATTGAGTCCTAAAAAGCTTAGCAAAGACATTGTTCAAGGCGAGTTATGTGAGAACTGACGAGAATTCTTTCGCGGATGCGGTTACAAGGCGCAATCATTTTCCAGGTCAAAATGCATGCCATGTTACCTTAGAATGCTCGTCCAGTCGCTACTGCGGTGGGGAAAAGTAAAGTTATTAGTCTCCAAGTCTTTCATATCTGATCCCATGACTGTTCAGAGCTGCACTGGGGCAATATAGTTGGAAGACGGCAATTCTGGTTGACAGCCGGTTTTATCTCTTGGTAGGTCATTACGTCGATGCTGCAACCCTCGGCACCAAGCGTAACTGAGCAAGGGTATGCGAAGCTAGATGCAGCACTCAACCAAGGGGAGGTCGGCAGGGGCCTTTAACCCGAGGACGAACAGTCGCACGGCTATAGCAGGCGGGGAGCCCATGCGTTTCTACCCACCAGCAATGGCCAATGAACAAACATGTAGGAGACAAAAGAAGCAATATGATACCCACCTCCCAGGGTCCTGGATGATAAGGACGGGGGCATGCTGAAAGGTCACATTCGCGATCCGGCTCAGCAAGCCTGAACAACTTGAGAGATTCCCGCAACGAAACGTAATCTTTTTCCGTAGACAGTAATAAGTTGCGAGCCTTTTTGGGTAGGCGGCGAGAGACTTTATAGAAGACGAATGATGAGACGGCGCTCTGCTAGTGCACCGGTGACCTTGGCTAAGCCTTGCTATGTTTTCTTATTGTATAGCATCGCACTATCAACGTCGATCGATCAAGTTCTGGCTGTGGTATTGAGTGCATGCTGAACATAAGGCCGTCCCCAAAGTGAGAAGATTCGAGCCCTGGCTACTTGGAACAGGGCCCGAAGGATCTCAAACGTTGGTTGGTATATATTGTCAGCCTTGAGCTACTTGTCACTTTGTCCCGAACATTTATTACTAAGCTTGGTGAGAGTGATAGCGGAAGGTACGCGCACTGCTGCGGAAGTTTCATTTTGTAACTCTTATGGTAGCATTGTAACAGACTTTTGTGAAGTCTCATCCGTTTTTGGTCATCCGGTACTTGATCAAGTTCGCTTCGGGGCACAGACCGAATATACGTCCGTGCATTTTCATGGTTTCGGCAGAGTCCTTCCTAGTCGAAGATCTGCCCTCAGTAAATGAGAAACTAGACAGCAAGAGAATATTCAGGGCAACTCCAACTAGGATACTGAACAGTAGGGCGAGTGTGATAGGAAATGGAGAATCCATTCATGGTACAAGAATCCAAAATTAGGCAATGTGTTGAATCATTGAACAAAGAGTTTGAGTTGTTAGACTTGCACGACTTTGCGCAAGCTCGTAAGAATCCAGCATTGAATTCAGCAATTCATGTTTCCTTGTGCTCAGAACTTTCTGATGGCGATCCAACCGTGCATACCCCGTGGTAATCATAGCGGTCCGAGGCCAAAAGCTATCAAGGGTCTGCGCGTTCATGGCCAGAAAGTGTTTCGGTCACAGCGCTACCCTGCGAGAGAACTACTCTGCCAATTTGACGATGAGTTGTCCAGGGAGTACAGGGTCCACGTCTAGGGGTCCCGAGATGACGTGCGACGCCTGAGACAACGGATAACCAGTCCAGCGTTGTGTAGAGTGAGATGACAATCACGAGAGCGAAGCTACTCTGGGTAAAGTCTGGCCGGTCGTCAACGGTTGACAAAGGCTGATCCTGATAGAGTTTGTAACCTTTGGCTGTTGTTACGATATTATTGAACAATTTGTATATAAACGCATTTGAATCCCAGTGAAAACCGCGTCAACTTCAGTTGAAGAAAAATGTTGTCCGTGACCGCGGAATGCCATGCATATCGCTTTCCTCGCCTGAAGATTTGAGAGAATCTGGATATGTCCAGGGTCATGGGTAGAAGTAGTTGACTACGCTAAGCCAAAGATGGCTCACTATAAGGAGAAGCCGTCCACCATTAGTCAGGACAAGGGCATAGTACCGTGGGATATCCGGGGAGAAAACAAGTCCAACGTCTGATCTCTCGAGGAGAGACCAAGAACATGTGCTCCCTGCAGTGACTTAGGCGGTACCCTTAATCGGCATTGCCTGACCCGTGGTATCGTTGTTTCGTAAATGTCCCCAACATCATCAATCAGGTCCGGCTTCCTTTCGAACGAAGGGTCTTTGAAGAGGGTGGTGGCATCAGTAGCAGCGCTCATGATTCGTTGTATATAAAGGCAAGGTGAGTAAGATAGTGGTATACGTAAAGGAGGCAGACGAGTAAGAGACTCGAGGTATGCACCAGGGTGTCAGAAGAATTGTTCTCCAAGACTTAGGCTACAGGAATCAAGTAGCCTAAATACTAGCATAATGTGGAATAAAGTGGCCAAGTTATTTCGTCTCTTATGCTCTTGACGACCAATTCTTCTGACAACCTGACGTCGAGGTATGATTCTTTTCTCCGAGGGTTGTCACTTGAATCGAGTTCTTTCTTGAATTACTCTCGGCAGCCTAGTTTGAGAGATCGGGTCCAGACCATGGGGTGCACTCCCGTTTCCACCAAATGTCCGTGGCATCACAGGCTCTCTTCAGTAATAAAAAGCAAGAACAGCAGCATCCGGACATCGGCTGGTGGTATTTCGCTGAATTGTACGTATGCTTCTGAATTGTAACAGATGAGAGGCTAGTCAACTGCCTGGCTTGACTTGGCTATGTAGGTACCTATTGAAGGGAGCTGGACCTAGAGCCAGTTGGTGTAGGTAGTAGCAAGCAGGGAGAGGCCCCAGCACACCCATAGCTAGCGTCCCACACTCCCTTCACGGGCTCCCGTTCCTTTTCATTAGGGCCTAACAGGGCCTAGCCAAGCTTGTCCAAGTGGGCGGGGAACCAGCTAGGGGGCCTACCTAGGGCGCTGCTAATTGATCCCTGCCCCTGATCCCGCAGAGCAGAGCAGCCACAGACGTTTTGCGGTACCAACGTTGAAGTGGGAATTCCCTGGTGGGCGTTGGATGTTTATTTTAGTTTAAAGTCACCCTTTGTCCCAGACTGTCTCTAAGGATGATGCCAGTAGAGGGGAACGATATTCTTTTTGTTTGAAACCTTTAAGATTACTGCATTCCGACGGCTTCAAATTTGTTTGTTTTCTTGTTGTCTTTTCATATCTCCACGTAGGAAGTCGCATCGCAACAGCAACAGCAACAGCAACAGCAACGGTAACGGCAGTAGCAAAGACCCAGGCACCGTTTGTCCTCGGTGGTTCCTTCCCTGTACAACCCAAACACCAGACTGAGGTTCCTTCCTTCGAACTACTCTCGCTCCGTTGCACCTGCTGTGCAATTTTTCTTGCATCTTACCGACTTGCATCACTTTACTCCTACACCTCGCACACAATCAGTATACTCCCTTTCTATCTATTACTTGCAGCTTCCAGTATCAGCATCGATATCGCCTGCTACAACGACGGGAGCACAGCTTCCTTGTGGTGGAGCTTACACGGGGAAAAAGAATTACAACATACGGCACCAAGCAGAGCAAAGGAGGCAAGCTCATGATATCAGGGTGTCAACCTCGACTCTAACACCTCTCAAATCACATTCGATTCACCTCTGACGACCTTTCACCAACAAAGCACTTTTCACACAACGAATTCATCATAGGATTTCGAGTCGTTGCGCTTGCCCTTGTGGCCATGAACTATTCCGTTCCGCATCCCTCCCTCCTTGTCACTGTTTGATACAGTTACACCTGAATAAGCATCGAATATATCGCGCCATTCAGCTTTAATTCCAGTCTGAACTGTTTTGCCTTGATCTCACAAACACCAATTTCCACCACAAGTGGCTCTGATTCACCCCAAGCGTCACCCTGGCGCACTTCTTCACGCGTCCTTTCCTCCATTCAGAGCTTTTCATTAAATCAAGCCCGGTATGTAACAGCCAATACTTCTCTTCTCGTGCAACTCCAAGCACGAGGCAGCCCCTAGGTTCTATCCCAATTCGCTAACACCGCTTGGTCCAGGCATCCTGCACAACATCGACTTCACTTACTCACCGGCCAAGGTTCAATATGGCCAATGGTTTTGGGAGCCTCGAGCGCTTCTTCGCGAAGAAGGAGAAGAAGACTTCAGCTGCCACAAGTAACCATGTACAGCCAATTCCTACCCAGTCAGCTTCTACCCCTCCTACTATACCTCAATTCCCTTCACCTTCGTTTATTCGCCCAAAGACTAGCCGGATGGCTGCACGAGAGGAGTTCAGAAAGCAGCCTGCGAGCCGACACCCTTCTTTTACAGGTGCTGTTTCTCCTCATCGAGTGGACTTCTCAGATGCTCAAAGTTCTGTATGCCTATCGGATCCTCAACAGCCACAACACTCCCCCCTCAAGTCTTCCATGCCTGAAAAGTCTTTTCTAGGCGACTTCAGCGTTTACCAATTCCCTCGACCCCCAACCAGCCAGGGGAGAACTTCCACCTCTTCTACTCGCGATCCGAAATCATCGATGGAAGCGCCTAGTGAGCGCAGCCTTCCGCTTCGACGTCCAAGAAGGAAAACATCATGCAGTTCACGGCTTGAAACACCACCCTCATCAGATTTGGAAGACGAGGGTACCTCTAGCCCTCTCTACTTCCGCAACAAGAAACTTCCAGCACTGCCCCAGCAGAAGCTTCCAACCCCCGAGTCTTCTCCAGAACTTCGTCCCCTTCATATCGCACAACTAACAGCATCGAAATCGATCGACATCCTCAACAAGGCTGTCTACAGAGATATCCGACGCCATTTTACCAAGAGTTTAGAACAGCAACAAGTACAGAAAGCTGCCAACTTCACCTACCAGGAGTCTTACACGAACAGGCTCTCTATCAGTAGTTCTACTCTCCGAGAACCAGACTTCAATGAGTTCTTTGAGCTAAGTGATGATGACATTGCTGAGTCGGCTCTAGAAGAGGCAGCAGATGTACCAGAGGCACCCATTCCATCCGCGCCTTACTCTCCTACTGAATCCACTCGCTCTTCTGTACTGGTATTGACTCCTCCTCCTCATGCTAGCAAACCTGCTGTCATTGGCGCTTTCGAGGCTGCTAGAATTGCTGCCCGCTACGACTTCGATTTTGTTTACGTCGTCAACTTATGGACGGATCATTCTCAGGCGCAGACTGGTGTACAATCTCCAGGAAAGAAGTCCAAACCCTTAGCCGGCCGTCTTCTTGCTTCCTATGGAATGGAGAATCTCCACGCGCCAATGCAGATATCAACTGCAAGCCATCGAAATATGCTAAAGACTTCAGGATGGATTGAGTATCGGCCTCAACACTTCAGGGATGACGAGTTTGCGCGGGGTTATGCCCATGCCTTTTACACCGGCCATGGCTCAAGAAATGGATTAACCACGTCGAGAAATTCTGCCTCTTCATCAGCTTCGGTGCAGCTCACGAATCCTGACCGCGGAATTGTCTTCGCCGCGTACCGTGCGCCACGATCCGACGGCACTCTGGCGTGTACCAAGTCTGATCTTTCCAACCTACACAAGGATGCAGAGGCACTTGTTGAGATGCTCGTCGACATCAACGAAACAAATCAGCTGCGCGAGCCCCGATCCCTTTCTCATCAATCGGAAGAAACCGGTCCCATGCCAACACGACGGTTCGGTGTCTGCGAGGTCAACAACAGCCAACATCCTCAGCAAATCTTGCTACAATGAAACATGTTTTTCCATGACATCATTTCTTTTGTTATATCTGCGAGCAAACCGAGCTTTGCGATGGTACGACACGTAATCTTGTTTTTTTCTCTTTGTATTCGAGATACCTCAATGGGCGGTCACAATTGTTTTCATTGCACGTTACGATCATGAACAGGCGCCAGGGTTGCTTTTGGCAGGCAGGTCATGCATGTATATCGGCTCACTTTCGGGGAATGCGATAATGGAACTCGAGGACAGACACGTTGTTAGACCTCGTACGAGGAGAGACGATAGTTTGTCATTTTTCTGTCCATCAGTGGACAATGTGTGGATGAAAAGTATGCGACACGGTTGATGCTTGATGCATCATGGTCAAAAGAACGTTAATGAGCCTTATGTCAAAACCAACATGTTCAACCATAATAATACAAATGATCAAAAACGCTTCTGTCCCATGTTCTGATTTTCTTTTTGGCAAATCTGAATGACATGTCGTCCTGTATAATGCAAAGAAAGACCTATTGCGATATTCGTAGCTTTACTTCTCATGTCCTTAGGCGAACAAAGGAGTTGATGACTATAGGCCTAGCATGATAAGTAAAGATAGCTACTACCTGGATAATTTTTAATTGTCGTGCACTGGCGAGTTACACAAATCGTACTTGGACTGCTGTACTGAAGAATTGTGCATCAGTCATATCATACTCGATAGCGTCACAAACAAACGAGTGAATACACGGTTGCCAGGTATAAGAACGAGACTGTCTACGTGGTTTTTTTTTTTTTTTTTTTTTTTTACCTCTATCAGAGCCCTACAACTACGGACAAAGCCCTGAGACCGATCTCGACGGCTAATTATGATGGAGAACGCAGGCGGACTCAGGTTACTGCACCACGATAGGGAACTAACAACGTCCGCATCTAAGATGGGACTGAGCAAGCTAGTAAATGTCATGATTGTATGCCCTAAGCCTTAGGGTGTCAGTGTTAAGTGGCCTTAAAACAGGCGTATAATAACTAAGTTGTCTTGTATGTCATGTTCTCACGATGAGATTCGACACTGATAGGTGGGAGTAATGACCTGTGGTCGCTTTAAGGTGTATTGGACTAAACTCAACTTAGTAACCCAGGCCATGCACGATATAATTAATGGTATTCGCACTCTGACCAACTTTGCCGAAACGATTGGCCAGGCCGAATCGGTAGCGGAAGCATTTATGGGGAGTATCGATATGGGGGGGGGGCTGATCGAGATCGTCATGAGTATTTCCAAGTAACGATGAAACCGCCCTGCCGAGTCGCGAAAGGTTGAACTATGAAACATTCATTGGCGGAAAGAGGCCTATGAGCTTGCCAGTAAGGCAACGATATAGTCCGGAATATATGAGGATCTCAAGGTAGAGATCTAGACTGTTATTAAGAAGCAGTAGAGTGTTGAACTAGGGAGAGGCGAATGGCGAGTTCCGCTTGTGGGATTCTGATGGTTACTATCTACTACAACAGGTAATAGACATTACGATACTGCAACATCAGACATGAACGCATGTTGAAAGAAGTTAGTGGAACCGGAATAACGGCTGATGCATACGCATTAAAGAAGACAGGTTTGATATTGATCACTTCGTCTATGTAACTTTGCAATCAATGTCCCTTGCGCATCTGGCTTGCCGGCGTATTACTCTCCTGTCAAGTCTTCCAGCATCGATTCCAGCAAGTCCAGCTCATCTTGAAGCGTGCTACGCATTTTGTTGAACAATTCTGCGATTTCTGTAGTAAAGTAATTCCGCATCTTTGAGAAACTCTGGTATGTTGAGTCACGATCTTCAATTTGAGACAAATGTGGGTAAAGCGGCTGGATTTTGCAGAGCAATTTCATCAGGCTCTGAAACACTAGGACCAATCTTCTCAAGCGCGAGGCCACAATATGTGATCTTTTGATGGTGCATCTCCAGTGTATCTGAGAGAGCTGCCATGCCCAGATTGTTGTTTTTAGAGATCGCAGAGGAAGACTTTGAGGAAGGACAACCCACGATTGCTACTGTTGACTGATATGCACGAGTGATAGCCTCTGGCACTTTGGATGGATTCTCGTTCAAGTTCGACTCGGATGCTATTTCACAGAATCTAATGACAAGGCCACGATATAGCGCGGAGTCAAAAGGGGCCGCTGTGATCTCTGAGAGTGCGCCCTGGGCAAGACCAATATCAAGTTGCATGATTGCCTCGGGTGTTAGGATACTCTCTGTGAATGAGTTGACTGCTTCGGGCCACATTTTCTTCTTTCCGTTAGCTCAACATGAACCACGTAAATAGAGAGCATGAGAATACCTTGTACGCATCGATGAGCTCCAATGCACCCTCAGATGTCATCTCCCCCTTTCCAAGCGCCCGAATACCTTGTGTAGGACCTTCGGTAGCTCGATCACGGCTACCATTCATCACATCCAGATTTTGCTGTGTCGTTTGAATAGTCTCATCTGGAATTTCGGTAGAAACTGTCTCCTGGGACGATGGTAGGTCAGAAATTTGCTCTTCCTCCGTGCCAGTGACAGATCTGCCCTCTTGGTTGGTCATTTTAGAAAATAGTTGGCTGTTTGCACGTCGTGATGAATATCTGTGATGCGTTGAGGGGGGAGTGATGTGGTGAAAGAATGAAAGCAACCTAAGAGATTGAGGGAAGACAAACGTTCAGATACCTCCCCAGAGACTATCTGAGATAGGAAAGTAGGCTGCGGTGATTCCTTCTTCAGATGTAGAGTTGAGAAGTGGAAGCTACCAAGATACTTACATGTGGATGCCACTTACTTACGGGCAGTTGCGAGTAGTGTCACTTGAGCTCCTGCTCTTACTGGTACCTTTCTGCTCTGAATCACTGCCAAAGACGTATGTAGTATTAGGAGAATTGGCTGCTGCGAGCATAAGATACGAAATAGTTTGATCACCTTATGATAGCTTGGACTTCTAATACCAGAAAATAATTCTTACGTGACTTTACGGAGACTTGGTTGGAAGGTTTATTTGGATTCATCTATCTCATTCTCTCATTTCATCATACCTAATTTAAGGGTGATTGTATTCGTCCCTTTGAGTTTCTTGCCTTCATCAACTGACGAGACGAGGCCATACAAAGTTGATCATCAAGGCTGAAAGGACTCAGTTATGAGCTACAAGGTCGAAGCCGCAGTTGACTTTGTTCACAAGATATCTGGTGTGCATAGGGGCAGTGGTAATGTCGTTCATTTCACCACTCAGATACCTAGTCGCATCTCCGACGGACTCAGCATTTGCCCAGACGATTCTGTCGTCGCTTTGAATGTCGTAAGATCGATCCCAGTAATAGTCGACGTCTCTTTCATTGGCTTGACCCTCGATCGGAACCAAGCAACCAATTCGTGGAGTGACGTTGTTTTGTATAGCCTTCTTGCCGACTCGAATAAGATGCTCAAAAGCCTTCTGGATGGCTTGGGCCTTCTTGTGCCGGACCACAGGCACGCTTGGGTTACGCTTAGGGCGGAGGTCGGCCTCAAGTCGTCGTTGGGCTTCCTTCAGGACCCATTCTTCGAAGAAAACCTCCCACCTTTCTCGGGGCTCATGTAGTAGCCCTCGACGTCTTCCCACTCGCCGTTTCCATCAAGATCTAGGATTGAGAGACTGAAGTCATGGTTGTTGGTGGCTACTTTGATGCCGCAGCGTTTAAGCTTTCGGTTGTTGGCAGGCATGGTGGGCAATCGACAGAAATAAGGGTATATCTGATGGTCGATGTATCGGATACTACGATACCAGTATGAACCAGATGGGATGCAGTACCTACGTAGCCTCCGTGCAAGTTGATATGGGGGATCTGAGTGAGACTTGATACTGAACAAACGTCGTGTTACAGATGGCTACTACAAGCCTTTCTCAAGTGTTGGAACGTCGTCTATAACTGCCGTAATATCGTTTACAATTGTAACTCTGTTCGTCTATCGTCCGGATAGTTAGAATCTGCTCTTGCAAGGACAAGGATGATATTGTGACGATTATAATCATGCAGGATTGTCGTTCATGTGGCTGGATTCTGCTTCGCAAAGATGAAGATAGCATGATGATAATCCAGCTGGATTATGCTGATATATAAGAGGAAGAAGAAGAAGGGAAGGGTTGACAGAATGAAGAGAGTCATTTATAGACCGGATATCAGAGGTAATTTTGAATCATGGCCTCGATATATGTAATCGGTGGATAGCTTCTATTGAGTCGTTACTGTAGTGTTGATATATATGTGCCAGTTAGGTGTGTGTCTGACTATTAGCAACTCGGCTATATTCTAGGATCTTGCCTAATCATTAGGATACTGTTATCTACAGAAGCTAGATATAACTTGGTGTATCTCAATTAATTCCACCTGTATTATAGCCTCAACCTGAAATCAATCCTCACGCAGCTTTCCTGGACATTTTCCTATTCAGGCGTTGGAGTAAGGACATATAGCACTGTATGGATGTCTTAGGATCGTTGAGTTCAATGTAGAGCATTGTTACTATGCGGGTTTTAATGTAAGCTGTATCTTCTTCACAATGCATAGTCCGACTTCGATCGCAGAGGATCCTGTAGAGCCAGGCATCTATCTATTAGAGCTAGGACAAAGCCACACTATGAACTTGAGCTTCCTATATCCCCACCATTTAGTTCTAAATATTGTGGCTAGTATGCATGTTGTGTACAGGTAAACTAGACTTCTCAAGGCTGACTGTGTACCTCAGGCAAAACAAGTCCGTCTTTGTCGCATATGCTTATAGGCCAGCATTGGACAAAGTGGACAGACGCACCAAAAGTAGACATCTGATGGAATGAATCAAGGATTTGAAAGGAAAACGAAGAAGTTAGTGATACCGACCTTTGCCCATTCGGAATCACTCGATACCTGGCTGATTACATGGAAACACTGTGAAGAATAGAGGCACCGTCTCCCCTCTCACATGTGGCGAAAAGGAACATGGTTCTGATAGCCTAAGCGTATACATATTCCGGGTTTTCTCCTACCCCTCAAAGTAGCTCAGATGTTGATCGTATTCAACCTTCCTAACTTTTTGTAAAATTTTGCACTGATCTTCCTCAAGTTGATTTGCCCTAGCCAACTCGACGGACCCTGCCTTGAATGCCGTTGCGAACCTCTCGGATTGGGCTGACTTCGACAGCATGAAGGTTGGGAACTCCTCCTTTTCCCTCAGGATCCAGCTCTTTGTACTGTTCCACTATTTCGTCCTTGACTATATCCCAAGATACCGTAATTTTGGGACCTCAAAGTATGGATAGTCATTCTCTTTTGCGTAAAAGAAACGAATATCTTGATCCCCCAGCTGTCTGTGAGGAAGGACAACTAGTAGGTTCTTGCAACCGGGAAACAAACATGCGACTTCCATAATCTCGCGGAGAGATTTAGGGGGGTCCTTCCGAAAGTCGAATGCAACGTTCTCTATGTCCCATGTTAAGTGCATACGGGGATCTGGAGCTTCGTCGTCCAAGTCCTTAATATTAAAGAACTTTAAGATCGGACAGCTCTCCATTCTCCAGTAAAGGATATCTACCGCCTTACGGAACCAAAGACTATTGATTTTTTCGCCCTCGACGCCGAAACGAAACTCACCAACCTTCAAGGCGACCGCTCTGGCTTCTCTGCATGCCTGCATAGCGGGCGGCGGCTTGTGATTCACCACCATAGGGATCAAGGATTTGAGAAACGAATCGCCTTTAGCTCTAAAGACTCTCTGGGGTCCAAAAGATAGTTCCCATATCATCCGTCGAATCTCGGGTGGAAGTTGGTTGAATTTAGGGAAGCTTTGATCACCAGTTTTGGTGATTGTGGTAGAGGCAGATAAGGCACGCAAGGCAGTCAAAGGATTTCGCGGTCCGATATCCGCTCGGAAACTGAATACTCGAGTTCCTTTCTTCCTATTAGCATAGATGTATTAGATAGAACAGAGGAAGAGATACTGTTTACCATCAGCAAGGGTCAGCGTTGTCTTCAAGCTTATGCTTAGAGTCGGCACTAGCTTGCGGCAAGCCACCAGAGGATTGAGAATAGCCTCAGTTATGCGGAAGCAAATCAAATGCACCTTAGACTCCGGCATCACAACGAAAAGTTTCGCTAATATTTGGGTTGAGTGGTTCTGGGCATGTAGAATGAAAGGTTGAAGGGCGTAAGATCAATCTCCGTATGATGCTTTAGCAAGGCCAGATTAATAAAAATAGAATACCTACTACCCGGGGAAGAAGGCCAAGTGGGGGAGTTTCTTCTCTAGGTAAATCTGAAGCAGAAGTGTTGATTTAAGTGGCAGTGGCAGAGTGTTTTGGCAGCTGCACGTAACTGGCGAGCGAGAGACAGAAGCCTACCTAGAGAACCACATCACTTTTACCTCTTAGGATATTCTCAAGCGGGCATTTATTCCAATGTTTACTATAAGTATATTCTACTCCTAAAACTTTTCTCGGTTTTCGCCTAAGAAATTCACTCTACTGCTGAGTGTGCAAATAGGGGTTTGTCACCGGCCACTTGCATCAAGTTGATCAACGGAGTAAACACCGCGCATCAGACAAACAAAGAAGCATTCTCACCAGAGCTGCGTGTATTCCCCTCCTCCTTCTCATTGCTTTCCTCACACATCACGGCTGAATCTTCGCTATGGTGGAGCCTCCCCCAAGCATGTCGACTTCGCTGCAGCTCAACAATATCCCCGAAGGCGGCTATAAAGTCACCATAACTACCGCTGATGGTATGATACCTTTCAGTATTTATGCAGCAGTCCTTGCTGACGATGCACCGCAGGCACTACAGCTTTTCATCAGGAGATTAAACACCCATCACAGATCACTCTCAACGTAGGCGACACCCATCCTGTGTATTCAGTCGAAGATGCCATACCGGTAACCACTTTCCCAAAATTCAATCGAATCCCTCCTGAGATTCGAGTCAAAATTTGGAGGTTTTCCCTTGGCCAGCCTAGAATCTTCTGGCCAAATCACGACCGCGGGGACACGGAGGAACTGCAAGGTGTGAGCTTCGCCCATAAGCCTCCCGCAGTGCGCCAAGTATGCCGAGAAGCTCGAAACCTATCCAATAAACGAGGCAGGTTCTCATTTAGGTCGAACTCTTCGCTTTTCAAGTCACTCTGGTTCGACTTTGACAGTGACATTCTTTTCGACAAGGAAGATATCGCACTAGAAGAGCCTGAGTTTACAGATCATGTTCAGAATATAGCGCTATGGCACACCGATACCCATCACCTTCAAAAGGTCGAAGGATTAAAAAATATCCTGAGAGGATATCCAAGATGTAAAAAGATCATCTTCGTATGGAGTGGTGCATTGATGGAACCATATGGAGACATCAAGTTTTACGCTATTCACGACGACGAACCCCTTGAAGGCAGCGATAAGAATTGGAAGACTATCAAGACTCGTATCAACAGAGCCTGGCGTAAAGAGAATTTTCTCAAGAAAGCCAAACTCACTGAGGACCAACTTCCCATCATCGAGGCAGCGGAGTGTATATTCGTGAGAAAGAACGAGAAGTGAGCCAAATGTCCTGAGATTAAGGGGATTTCTCCATCACATATGGTTTTAGCAAATGGGTGGGAGGGGTTTACTGGTCTTGGTATTATTTATCTACGGTATCTCAGACTCTGACAAGAGACATTAAAGACTTTAATGAAGAGTTGTGGTGTAGCTAATAGCAGCTTGATTCTGAATCTGAATCTCTACAAATAAACTGCCTATGTCGAAGAGATGCAATACTACTAAGCCAGAGAGCATAAGAGACAAGATGATTTAGTCCGTCGCTTTATGCGAGTTTAGACTGCTTTATTTGGACATCCTAAGCCTTGGAAGATGATTTCTTATCAGAGATAAATCCTTCGACTTTACGTCACAATCACAGAGCAAATTGTGAAACCGCGATATTCATTAGGTAGTTCAAGAACAAAAGGAATCGAGGGCATTCATTGAGTTTTGTGCTCTATTTTACAAGTGGCAATACGACGGGCGAATCTCCCTCAACTCATTCCCGTCGCTCCATCCAGGCGCGACCCCTCGACATGTTCCCTCCGCCTCAAGAGAGAAAAACGACAATAGATATTCGATATAGACAGCGACATCCCCAAAGGCCCCCGCTATTCTCCGCACAAGTTGCTTTTGATTATATTTAACCGAGGAAGCTCTTGACGAAAGACTGGGTAACGTCCTTGAGCTTAGCCTCTGTCTCCTTAGAGATAGCACCCTCCTTGTCAATGGTGGAAAGGAGCTCAGACTCGTTGGTCTTGAGGTGAGCAAGGAAGTCAGACTCCCACTGGAGAATCTTGGCAACGGGAACAGTGTCGATCAAACCGTTGACACCGGCGAAGATAAGGGGAACCATGTCGGTAACGGCCATGGGGTTGTACTGCTTCTGCTTGAGGAGCTCGGTAAGACGCTCACCACGGTTGAGGGTCTGCTTGGTGGCAGCATCCAAATCGGAACCGAACTGGGCGAAAGCAGCGACCTCACGGTACTGAGCCAAGAAAAGCTTCAGAGAACCAGCGACCTGCTTCATGGCCTTAAGCTGGGCAGCGGAACCGACACGAGAGACGGAAAGACCGACGTTGATGGCAGGTCGGATACCCTTGTAGAACAGCTCGGCCTCGAGGAAGATCTGACCATCAGTGATGGAAATGACGTTGGTGGGAATGTAGGCAGAGACATCACCACCCTGGGTCTCAATGACGGGAAGGGCAGTCATGGAACCACCACCGAGCTTGTCGTTCATCTTGGCGGCACGCTCGAGCAGACGAGAGTGGAGGTAGAAAACGTCACCGGGGTAAGCCTCACGTCCAGGGGGACGTCGGAGAAGCAGAGACATTTGTCGGTAAGCGACGGCCTGCTTGGAAAGATCGTCAAAGATGACGAGAGAGTGCTTTCCATTGTCACGGAACCACTCACCTACGATCTAATTAGCAAGTTTTAATTGTCAAATTGTATCAGGAACTTACCGATGGAGGCACCGGTGAAAGGAGCGAGGTACTGGAGAGGGGCGGCCTCAGAGGCGGTGGCGGCGACAACAATGGAGTACTTCATGGCGTCGTTCTCCTCGAGGGTCTTGACGAACTGAGCGACGGTAGATCGCTTCTGACCGACGGCGACGTAGATACAGTAGAGCTTCTTCTTCTCGTCGTTGCCATCGTTCCATCGCTTCTGGTTAAGGATGGTGTCAAGACCAACGGCAGTCTTACCGGTCTGACGATCACCAATGATCAGCTCACGCTGACCACGGCCGATGGGAACCATGGCGTCGATGGACTTAAGACCAGTCTGGACGGGCTCGTTGACGGACTTTCGGGGCAGAATACCGGGAGCCTTGAGCTGAGCACGGCGCTTCTCAGTGGTCTTGATGGGACCCTTGCCGTCAATGGGGTTACCGAGAGCGTCGACGACACGGCCGAGCATCTCAGGGCCGACAGGAACGTCAACCTTGAAAGTGTATTAGCTTGAGCTGTAGCGAATTGTTGTAGTTGATGATGACTTACAATCTCACCGGTACGCTTGACGGTCTCACCCTCCTTGACGAGACGATCGGAACCGAACAACACAACACCGACCTGGCCGGCCTCGAGGTTCATGCACATTCCCTTGACACCGGAGGCGAACCTGAGATTTGTTAGCTATGGATGCATGACGAAGCCGCTCCATATTTGCTGAGTACATACTCGACAAGCTCCTCAGCCTGGACGTTGGCCATGCCGTGAACACGGGCGATACCATCACTGTAAATTCAAAGTCAGCACTGAATAGTTTCCAATTGAGTTTATCCTGGACATCCGGGCTGTTAGGCGGTGCGGTGTTGGTTGAAGTCATCGTGCACCAGCTTCGCCTTGCTCCGGTTGCTCCCAGTGGAGATCCACATACCCGACGGAAAGAACACGGCCAGTCTCAGCGAGGTTGGTCTCCTCCTGGACACCACGGATTCGCTGCTCGAGGATGGAAGAGACCTCGGTGGGAGTAGCCTTGGCATCGGAGGCGTAGAATCGGGCGGCGTTGATGGAGGCGGGTGCGGCATTTCGGAGCTGGTGGTGAAAAACAAGTTAGCCGAAGTCCGAAAAAGTCCTCGACAAGTCGACAGCGACAGCGGCCCCAAACAGCTCAAAAAAGCTGAACCCAAAGTCGAAAAGGCAATCCAACTAATCAATTGAGCTCGTGGGGTAAATTGTCGATGGATGCACGATGTTGGGGGGCGCTGGTCGATGGAATTGTCGATTCGGGGCTCGGAAGAGCACGTTTTGACTTACCGCGGCGACCCTGCCAGCAGCAGAGACAGCGCCGACGGCGCGCGTCGACTGTCGAAGGGCGTTCCGGAACATATTAGAGGTATACGGGAGGCTTGGAGATGAAAGGAGAGCAATTGCAACCGGGTGCAATTGGGAGGAGGGGAGATTGGGGAGTGCGGTGCTGCCTTTACAGGAGAGCAAATGGAGATTTTTGAGGAGGATGGTGATGGAGAGCAGAGTCTGTCTGAGGGATGAAGTGGGGCTGAGTGCTCCGACTGCCCAATAAGGTTTCACTGCGTCTTTTTGCCTGGATATTCCGACGTAGCCTTAACAATTTCTTAGCCTCTCTTCCCGCCTATATTTCGGAGCTTTCAGTTCATCCACCGAGCTGACGTCCGACAATAATGCCAGATCGAGAGGAATCTCGAAGCTTTAAAACATCAAATCTATGTATTGCAACCATCTTCGCCCATCAATTGATCCGATCTTGGAACCCTGGATCTCAAATAACCTCTTTCGTGGTCACTAGCCAACTTCTTGCATCTCATCCAACTCCCGTACCGCCGAATGATCGGTATTACCCGGGTAAAGGACATTAGTTTCATGCCTGAGAATTGTGGTTGCACATTCTAATGGAGCTGCGGGCCAATACCAGAACAGCTTTGATCCAGCAAGCTCTCATTTTCGTGGTGGGGTTAATGCTGGCCTGGTGACCGGCTACGGAGCGGGCAGAGAACAGGTTGGTTACAGGCTTACAGGCTACATACAGCACAGCAATCCAACGCTGTAGGGACAAGCTAACCAAGGCCAACTTTATTACGCCCATCAATTGATCAATAGCAAGCTTCCGTGGCTGAACATCGAGGGCTTTCCTCCTCTTCAGCCTTGCTCCGTGGACATCCCAGCTCAATTGTATCCCACTGAGTTGTTAAATTTCGTCCTGGTAGCCTTGCCATCTTAAACTCCTTTCCGGTGACGGACTCCCGTGTCCCCCGAGATATCTGATGCCATTAATCCGGGGTGTTTCTCCACTGGCGCAATTGGTGCCGTCATGAAATCCATCTTTGACTGACCTTTAATCCGCTGATGGTAGCTCATGTTGATATATACCGTCTATACCTAATGTGCTACTGAGCATGACGACCAGTATTACAAGAAACTAGAAGCTGTGCAGAATTTGGTGCATGTTCTCCTTGTAAGCCAGTACGGTCGACCATTACACAAAATACAACGATTTTCAAATGGGCTGGTGGTGTTTACTCTGGCTCGTTAACACCCAGGTAGGTAAGCGACAGAAGAAATGTCTCGCAAGGCTTAGGCTATTAAAATAAAATAGTCTAAAAGCTGCTCGAAGCTTGCATAAGGTGACTAAATTATTTCATCCCTTATGTGTTTGATAGCCAACTCTTATGGCACCCTGACGATACCTTGGATCCAAATGAGATGTGCTTATTCGAATCCTTATGCTTCACGGGCTTTAAAGGAGCCCAATGCATTCGCTTTGAAAATAAGACAAGCTTGAAATATTGTGACAGCGAGATACGAGGTCTCAGAAAAGGGAACGAAGAAAGTTGAGTTACCTCGTCTTCACGCGAAGTCTTAACAACTATAACCTCAGATCATGGTCATTTGATGATAACTTTTGAACCGGCTGACATTAGTCTCACACTCTGCAGGTGATACATGAATCAAGCCAAACAGATAAATGATGTCTTATATCAGGTACTTATATCAGGTACTCATCTCTGGTAATCCTCTTCTCGACCAGCTTCTGTTGCATGATATGCATGCCAGAGACCAGCGACAACTAGTATCCAAGAAGACAAGGTTTGATCAAAATTGTGTCAACCCTGAGGTCAGAAAAACATCTACAGTAATGCAACACAGTACATATTCACATGTTTCACGCATAGTTGGGAAGTCGTGACGCTGCTCGATTGCGCAACGCCAGACATGCAAAGAGGGATGCATCAAAAGTCCCAGTGGACATGTTTATAACGTCTCACGTAGACGTAAACAGACGAGAGGCCAAGTAGACAAAGTACCAATGATCTGACGATTGATGGCAGCTGTCACATTCAGAGTGAATATCGGAAAGCCGGCAAGGTGCCGGTCGGTCTCTCAGGCCGTGGCTCGACTAAAAGAGTCGAGCTGATGCATCAATGGCAACAGAAAATACATGCCCCATGTGAGTTTTCCCCTTATTTTCGCCGTGACCCAATCCGCAAATTCAAATTCCCATTTTGTTTGTAACCGTTTATCGGACGATACCATCGAAGCGAGACTTGAACCACTTGACGGTCTCGTCACGCTTGATGCGGTGAGAGGCACCGATCTTGGTCTTTGTTCGGCGACGGCGGGTGACACGCTCACCAGGTCGGGTCATGCAGCAGTAGAAGTCCATGCCGTAGATACCAATGGAAGGGTCATACTTGATGCCGAGATCGATGTGCTCGCTGATACCGAAGCCGAAGTTGCCGGTCTCGGAGAAGTTGCGCTTGCGGAGCTCGTACTCCTTGACCTTGAGGCCACGCTCGAGAATCTCCTCAGCCTTAGGATTTGTTAGTCTCGTGCATTTTTCGAATTGTCGATATTGTGTGTATTTACCTTGGGGCCTCGGACGGTAACGTGGACAGCAATCTTTTCGTTACGTCGGATACCGAAAGTTCGGACGGTGTAACGGGCCTTGCCTTTAAGGGGTCAGATGGGATCGTCATATTCAGAACCGGGCAAAACTCACTGTAGACGGGGGTTTGACCAGAAAGCTGCTCAAGAACCTTGGCGGCTCGAGTAAGTCTGTCACCAGACTCTCCGACGGAGATGTTCAGAACGAGCTTCTGAATCTTAAGCTCCCGCATGGGGTTGTTTGCCTTCTCGGAAGCCATGGCTGCTGTTATTAGTCGACCTGGTGATGAAGTTGTCAAAGTCCGCAAAGGTTGCAAGATCAGTTTCGAATTTTGGTGTGTTCAAATATTTGAGGAGGGTTTGCCCTTAAGCGAGAGGTGGAGCTCTTCACCTATACGCTACTTCACTATTGGACTAGCTCCAAATCGGTACATTGTCGGTGTACCTTTCAGCCTTCCGCATCAGGCTCCGCAAATTTTGGACATCATAACTCACCTTCAGAGCTCCAGGCATTGAAGGTTGTTGCGATCGCGCGTAAACTCACCGCGATACAACACCAATTTTTGAAACATTGAGCAACTGCACTAGCAAGTTCTCGCAAAACACCGCCAATATGTCGAACAAACAAGGAAAGATGGTATGATCATTCTCTAAATTCTCACGCGTCTCAAAAACTGCTTGTTGTCCATAGCTAACCACTTCTTTCTTCTAGGCTGGTTACGTACGTATACCCGAACGCGCATGCGACGTCGATGTCGTATCTTCTTGATGGATCAACAAAGCTGACTTGGACGACACAGATCAACTGGCGCATGCGAGTCACTCTCAACGATGGACGAGCAATGACCGGTCAGATGCTTGCTTTCGACAAGGTACAACATCTTCCTCTATCATCACCATTAACACCAAGCTGACTGGACTCTAGCATATGAATCTTGTTCTCGCCGACACAGAAGAGTTCCGACGCGTTAAGCGCAAGCAGAACAAGCCCGCTGCTCCTGGCGCAAGTGGTTCAGCTTCTGCAACAATCGAATCTGAGGAGAAGCGAACTCTTGGCCTCACAATCGTTCGAGGCGCTCATATCATCTCCCTCTCCGTCGAGTCGCCTCCTCCTGCCGATCCCAGTGCCCGACTTGGAAAGAGCGCGCCTGGTGGAATCTCTTCTGCTCTGGCTGCCGGTCCCGGTGTTGCCCGTCCTGCTGGCCGAGGAGCTGCCCCTCCTTCTCTAGCTGTATGCGACCCTTATTCTCTTCAAAGTTTTAAACAGATGCTAACAGTTGCTAGGGCCCTGCTGCTGGCGTTGGTGGTGCTCCCCCTCCTGGATTCCCCGGTTTCCCTGGCGGTGCTCCTGGCTTCCCTGGCCCTGGTGGTCGTGGTGGTAAGTTCACCAGATCCCGATACACTCATAGAGTCTCTAACCATTTCCAAGCTCCTCCTCCAGGTTTCCCTGGAAACTTCCCTCCCCCAGCTGGCTTCCCCGGAGGCGCTCAGTTTCCTCCTCCAGGATTCAACCCAGGTGGTCCCCCACCTCCTGGATTCCAGCCTCCTCCCCGAAGATAGGTTATATAGTAGCTGGACGACCAGAGTAATCCTACTGGTACAGAGGGCGGCCACAATATCGATTACAAGACTGAGAATGTCTTGCATGTCGGTCGAACCCAAGGACCTTGGACACTGGAAGCAATTATCGAGATTTTAAGTTTGGGTCATACAAAAATGTATGTGAATTTCTTCATGGCGCTCTACCATTCTCCATCAGTGTTAACAGGCTTGTCAAGAACTTTATTACGGAGCACTTGAGGCGCATGATGGTGCATTGGACTAGAAGTGGTTTGCGTTTATAGGGTAATCAGCCGCTTCAAGGCTATGAATTGATGGTGTTGAAATATCATGATAAATATGTTGTCACAGCAGTGTACAAAAGTTCACATTGGAACCGAAGAGCATTCATATCATCATTGTGACCTTACTTCCAGGCTGACCGTTCATGGAGTCTGGTTTCCAATTACGGAATCCAGTCCTCGACTGAGCACAACAAAACCTCGAAACGAAGTAAAGATCAACAAGTCGCTCAATATGTTAGTTCACCTGAAGGTTGACCTCTTCTGGTCATATCTTCTAGTGGGCTAATCGTTGGCATGTATATCTGACATTTAGATCGTTGTGACAGCCAGCTCTTCGACACTATCGCGCTTTGATGTCCTGACAGGACACACAAAGCACTTGAGTGCGATACGTCTAGAAACAACTAGCGACCGTCATAATCTAGTAGAGCAACTATTCAGTTGTGTCACATGGGACATGTTGGATCAGTGTTGAGAGTTCTGAAGAACCATTTGACTAAATCTTCCAGGTTGCTTCCAGAGATTAAATCACTCCAAACCGCAAGAAGACTGACTCGAGGTCACCTTTGATGTAAGCCCGGGGTTAAGTTGTCATCAATTAATATCGTTGATCATTATAGGCCTGTCTGGAATACCCACCCCCAACGACGACAAGACGGACCAAATGTACACTGCCGTTATTACCGACAGCTGCAAGTGTATTTCTGAGAAGCTACCTAGGTATGTCCCCCTCGCATTTCACCCCATTTAATCCATTCCATCATGTCTTGTTCGAAAGCAAACCAACTCCCAAAGCGCCTCATGAAACCAGCCTAACCTATACCTCATTCTTTTCCAAGCTCAAATACCGACAGCGTGGCTGAACACCTTGGCAGCCAGCTGGCTGAGCAGCCTTGACTTGTCATCCTGAGGAAGCTCTTGGAATACAGAATATACACTCTTTCCCTTGGCGTCGCGCACAGCGCCCAGTCTGTTTCCTGCAACGGCACCCGCTACGAGACCCGGCACGTTGGCAACAATAAAACCTAGAGCGCCGCCGCTAGCACCGCCCAGCATGCTCCAGAATCTGCCAGTAGGGTGGTTATCCCTTCCTTCGGCCATGCCTTCTTCGCGCATCATCTCCTCAAAGACATCGCTGAACTGCGCATTCTCGGTCTGCTCGCGGTCCTGAGGAGGGGCTTGGCCTCCCGTAGCTTGGTTGGTGAAGAAGTTCCATGCCCATGAGTATGGGCTCTGGCGTGGTGCAGCGCCGCCCTCGGTTTCGGTCTCGGGGATGTCTTCGAAGGGATCTGAGGGGGTGCTGGTGTTGAAGAGCTTGCGCTGGGCGTCGTACTCGCGACGGCGCGTGGGCTCGGAGAGGGTGAAGTAAGCGTCGTTCACGAGCTGGAACTTGCGAGTCCTCTCAGCTCGCTCTGGGGAGTCATTTGCGACACGGTCTGGGTGCGTCTTTAAAGCGGCACTGGAGAGATATGTTAGTCATGTCGTCGGTGGAAGTAACAGGTGAGCAGTGACATGCCGCTTGTAAGCATCTCGAATCTGCTGGGTGCTCGCAGTTTCAGGGACCTCGAGAATAGCATCTGACGGAAAGCTTGATTAGCTGTCGCGTCCACATGTGGTGGGGTCATCATGGAAACTCACAGTAGTTTGGAGGAGCTCCGGCAGTCATGATGGCTTAGTGTGATGGGGAATAGGTTGCAACGACAAGAAGATCTGAGGGGCTTGTAGCGAACGAAAGTTCTGGGATTTTCTTTAGGGATGGAGATGCCAAGTTGCAAGTTGGTAGATAGGTACAGTAGAGTAGGTTTGTTTCTGGTGCAGAGTACCGAGACGTAGCTGAATCAAGGTCCTCGAAGGTGTCCCTCACCCAGAAGCGGGAGTGTCAACGTCATTGTGGCGGTGCGTCACCATAAGTGTGGCGAACCAATCAAGTAACTGCATTCCATGTCTAAACGTTGGGTATCTCAAACTAGAACTCCAACCAATGATCTTCTCAAAGGAAGATGGTAAAGATCCCCTATCCCCAGCACCGCTATGCTTTTCCCCTTTAAGAAGTAAAGAAAGAAAATAGGAACAAAGAAAAAGAAGTTCATCAAGTTGAAAAAGGTTGAACAAAGACTCAATTGTTTCCGGTTATATCCGTGCCGCGCCATATCAGCCAACAAACACCCCCAAATCGTGCATTGTGTTACATTGGTGTAAACTCCTTTAGTGGCTTCGTGTATGACAAATGCTTCATTCCATTCCTTGACTCAAAAATCGCTGCGCTCTTGACAATGCATCGGTCGTAATGGCGTTTGCATCATCCAACCGCCCAGCTTTCTGGTAATGTGCCGCCAGAACCCACATGTCGCGAATGACGCGCAAGTTATTGTCGCCGCCATGCGCTGACTCTCTCTTAGAGATGGCATGTTGTAGGTTTCGTTCGGCCATAGCCCAATCTCTCTTCTCTTCTTGCACTCGAGCCAGCATCTTGCATGCGTATGCGTGGAATCGATCGTTGGACCTGGGTCCCGTGTCGGATCTGGTGATGTCGAGTAAGTTGGTGGCAAGCTCTTCAGCCTTGACTTTGTCGCCGACATCCATTTGTGTGAATTCTAGTCGCAGTGCTTCGACTCGTAGTCTATCCGCATCGATCACGTTTGACCTCTGGGTTTGCGCTTGTGACAGTCTCTCTAGGGCTTGGTACATGACTTCCTGCCGTTTCCTCAAATCACTTCCCTTGCGTAAGCGCGTCCTCCCATCCCATATTAGTTGTTCGTAAAGCCAAAGCCGATGTGCATCTGAGGTTTCGATGTGTTGGCCCAGGAGATCGACGTTCCGTAGCCAAGCTTGGCGTAGTAAGTGGCACAAGTAACTTCGCCCCCCATCTGAATAGTAATCGCAATCCCGCAATTGCTGGAGAATAAGAAGGAGGGGATGTTGGGCGGGGAGTTGTCGTTTCGCCAGTACCGTAGCGTGATCCAGGAATAGGCTCAAGAGCTGCAGATGCCCCCTGTCTACCATATCGAAGATCGTGTCTAGTACGTGCCAGATTAGGTCGGGATGATCCTCGCTTAGAACGAACTCAAGCACGTAGAACCCTCGTCGTGCAGCCATCCCGGCCAAATCACCCTTGCCGTGATACCAAAGATCGAAAACAAGCTCGAAAATCCGGTACATTGTGCGGCTGTCCTGAATAGGGGGTGAGTTCGGATTTGCCAGATAGGCGGACATGGGGTCTGAAAAGCTGGGGAGGAATTCCAGCTTGGACTGGCTCCAATTGAAGACGCTGCCGAGGATTTGCTCGAGGTTGGCATAAGGCCCTGTATTTGATGGTTGAATCAGGGTCATGGCCATGCTTGTGTCATCCTGGTCTGGGAGTTCTTCTGGTGATGTTGAAGATGAAGATGAGCCTTGATCGTCGACGGTGCTTGTACCAGAATATTCGATAGGAGTCTCTGTTTCCTCTGTTACTGCTCTTGTTTCCATCCCCATCTCCACATCCGCATCCGCTTCCGCTTCCGCTTCCGCTTCCGCTTCCGCGTCTGCATCCCCCTCAGCATCTACCTCTGTTGAAGGAGTTGGGGCTGTAGAATTTGCTTGACCCTTTCGATATGTTCGTTTTCTCAAGTTCCATTTCTTTAGACGCTTCTTGAACATCTGTTCTCTTTGAGCCACAAATCAGCTTTCCTTTCCACCTCTAGGGTCTTTTGTTTTGTTAAGGGGTCGTCGATGGGGAGGGTTTTGTATCCCACTCACGTTGCTGCGAAACCATATCGAGCTTGCAGTATGGCCATAGTCTCGTTGAGCTTTCTATTGTCTTTGATGTATAACTTCCTGATGATTTCGCGCATAGACTCCCACTCATCCTCAGAGTGCTCTTTGGTGTAAGTCCTATCATCCACCGGTGGTGGGCAGCCCGGAAGCCGTGGAGCCAGGACTGGCAAACTGGACGACATGATGTTCTATCATGAAGCGAAGTGGGATAGGATTGGGTGTAGTGGCAGACTCGGGGTCGAACCTCAACCCAGCCCAGCGGGAGAGTTGCAGGGGTTGGCAGTTAGGTAGATCAGTGACAGACAGTATAGCAATATAATAGGGTATGTGCTGCAACGGTGATAATGATGGGAATTGGGATATGCGTATAAGCCTTCCTCCACCAAGAGCCTCAACCCGAGGTCAGATATTGACCTGGTTGTAGCTGTAAGTGTAAGTATAGCTGTAGCTGTTGGAGCTGTAGCTGATCTGTATCGATATCGGCATCGGCATGCCGGACCGTTTGTTTGATGTGCATGGCGAACAGGAACTTAACTTGTCAAGTACGCCTCGTGTGTTTCTTTTTAGTCTTCAAGTCCCCGGCAGATGGAAGCCGTTTACAAGACTTGGGGTTTGTTTCATTTGATTGGACAATCGAGTTCCCTGCATACTGGGTATGCTCTAGGCTTTTTCCGGGTAGGTTCGGAAGTCAATTTCGCATGCCTTTTGGTCTCGAATCCGTTCGATCTTTTACTTGTTCCTGGTGTGAGCGGCAGAAGCCTTGGTGTCAAAAGTTGACAGCCTCCTCATCGGTAGAGTGAGGCCACTAAGGAAGGTACTTTGGTACTTGATGACATATTCATGCTATATGCACATGCGGTATCCCGGTACGGCATAGTATACGGACACCCAATTCCAGTTGAGGAGAATTTAAGATATGGAACATCACTAGTTGGGTCACAACGGTCTGACACACGATGAGACGACCCCACAGGATGGGTCAGTTTCTGGTTAATCTTCAACAGCTTGTGAAGTTTCCACAACTTGGTAACTAAACTGTCTGTTGTTTGTCGGAGAAGCAAGAGACAGATTCTGGTGATGACCTCACTGATAGACGCCCACCCCGATCAATGTCGGACCGCCTGGATATTTTTATCTCGTTCTTTTCCTTCTTCAGTCATCTCACGAATCATTGTTGCTGGAACTTCCTCCGAGCTTCAAGCCACAAACTATGACATCAGGCTCCAAGGGTCAAACAGGGTCTTGTTCCTCTCTACCATGGTCATACAACTCAACGTACGTAACCGTAAAAAAGAATGGTGGCGTTTTAGGCGAAGTTCCATTGTCAAGGTATCCTGATCTCGATTTCTGCATCTGCATCTGTGTCTGCATCTGCATCTGTGTCTGCATCTGTATCTGTGTCTGTATCTGCATCTCTATCTCGTAAGACACTTCAGTCATCCAGTCTACAGATACGTAGGTACCTGCTATAGCCGTCGCGTGATATACCAAGCCGGTTAATGCACGTTTTTTTTTTCATGAGCTTAAATCCACTTTCCACGGCCAACCTCCGCCGTTATATGGCCAATCAGAGCTGAGTGTTTCAACATGGATCGTCACCAGTTCAACTCTGCAGACTGCAGTTCAGCTCGGTGGGCTTGCTGGCCACTAGCATGCCATCAACATGGAGGGTTGTCGGGGCTTTTCACTTTGCAACGTTCAAGGGTACTGTGCACCAACAACCTAATTTGCTTCTTAGGCTAGGGCAGGTCGAGTCAAAATGATCTACTGATCCTCAACTAGGTGGTTAGGGTTACTATACACCCTTCAGGCCTAGCAGTAATGTCAGTATTGTACTGTACTAGCACTTCACTATAGCACCACGATTCTCATCGTATCGCAACACTCGAGTCTGTCGCTGTCAATCTTCATACAGTGGTTTGTTTCCCAACTATAGTCTTCCCCGTATGTACGCAGTTGACCTCTATCAACGCCAAGCCTTAACTCATATGGGCAATTCATCAAGCATTCCATGGCGGCACTAGCTAGTGTATTCGTAGCGCGACCAATGGCTGCCACTCCCAAATCCCAAATAGGATGGACAGTTGCATCCCGCCCTAGCCATGATCATCTACCGAGGAGACAACTTGTTTCTGTGCTGCAGGCGCTTGAAACTTCCATGATAGGTTCACCATCTTCTCGAAAACGCCATCCGCCTCCCGTTCATATGCATCTATCTGCATGCCGAACGCCACCCACCAACACTACCGAATACCAAGCTTTTTCATTTCGGAAACTGCCAGTTGCCTAACCGAACCCACAAGCCCTGCAAGCCTCCGTTAGTTTAGGCTCTAGACTCTAGACTTTAGCCTCCATCTCTCCCTACATACCCGCAGGCCGGTGTCAAGTCTCAGAGGCCCACGGTGTAGCTCGCATCCTTGACCCAGACGAGGTTAGAGCCGCCTGCATTTAGCCCGGATCGGCCGAGACGACGGCCGTCACCACGGCCACATCCCGATCCTTAGTTTAACTGTTCCGCACAAGTACACATGGAAGGCCTAACTTGGCAGTGCTTGCGATAGCGTCAATTGCGATTATCTCTTATGCTTTGAGAATCCAATGGTCTCCTGACATTGCTGTCGTCTGCCCTTTCTTGGATGTGCGCCAATAAAATTGGGCTTGAATCATAACTTGCACTTGCGTCTCGTGGCGCTGGAAACTCCCGCCCAACTTGATCCCCTAGTAAGCTCGTTATTCTTCATAATTCGCTCGCCTGTTTGATCTGTAAGTGAGAAAAGTCTTGGCAGCATGTCTCGTATACGCCTCGACGATGTTCAGTAAACATAATCTCTGTTTCGATCGCCTCTATTCAATATCGGCGGGCATATGATTGAGCTCCACGTCGTCACTCCCATTGTCTCCTGATACAGATGGATCCATCAAAGTCCCCTCATCTCGAAGTTCTCATCCGCCAAGGGGTAGCCACGAATCTAGCTGCGATAGTAATGACATGTGGTACGTGAGGCAGTTTCAGCACCGGGTTTCATATCGGTGTAGTCACTGAGTGGCATCTCTGAGGACCGGGACTGATTCGGTGTGGTTCCCGAACTACGATTGCGGTCTTGAATCGCGGAACTTTCGTAACGACCCTCAAAAACAGACTCGGGTTGCTTCTTGACATCTCCACACGAGAGTTGGGCGAAGGATCCCTGCGCTAAACCCTACGACGTCCGCAACGCCACTTGGCGCGAATCCTCTATCATATAATCCACATCGGCATGGATACGAAGTACCCTCACCAACCGTTTAATGAGGAAAAGGGACTACAGCCTCAAATATGACAATGCCTTGGCCAGCATCGATGCACTTACTCGTCTCGAGGAGGCCCAGGGGCCTGCAACGTCCGGGTACGGGTACACGATACACCCTTAACACTCCCGGCAGCGTAGGAGAATCAGAGAAGCATGATTTTGAAATGGTTGAGAGCATGAAGTCTGTGGATCCTGACATCTCCTACAGTGAGTGTGGCACGTCGAGTATCTCACATCTCACAACCGAGACTCAGGCAGGCAGGGTAGGCCGCATTCCCACATCATGTATTCCACAACTCGGAGGGGCGGCCTGATAAGGGAGAGCAGAGTCACTGCTATGGATCAAGGTTGCAGTTCTCTCACTCTAAGCGCCCCCGGGCGATGAATAAAGGATCCCATGATCCTTGGTAGGTATGACTGTGTCTTCGCCCCTTTTACCCCCACGTGTTCAACTTGTATGCAATACCCAAAAGAGCTTCCCTTGATACACATCGTCCGGAACGTAGATCTAGAGCGCGAAACAGTCAAAGGAGCCAGCGGTCATAGAACTTGAGCGTGTGTTGTTTTCTCTTGTCGCGCACGAATTGCTGGTGATGGACCCGTACCGGTGAATAGTTGACACTACGCTTGGATGCATCCGGATATGCAAAATAAGCAATTTCTTCTCTTGAGAGAAAGGCTGGATGATAGACAAAGGGGTAGTCAATGAGTCAGAGTTTGCAGAGTGCTTGTTCCTTCTGTCTACGCATGCGCCCTTGAATGTTGAGTTGTCACTGTAGGTACCTAGCTTCTCTCTTTCTCTTCCAAGAGAATGGAGAGAATGGAAGGTTCGCAGTACAATTCTCAACGTGCACGAGGAAGCTGCAACCTGTGTCTCATGGAATGGCTGCCTAGGTACCTAAGTAGAAGAGGAGATCCTTCATCGAGAGATAGGCAGGAGGCAAACTAAGCAGGCAGCATCGAGTTACTGTTACCTACCTAAATGAGTTCCATTCTGATACCGCAAGCAATTTACGTAGCAAGTTGGTCCTGTAAGCTATTTCAAAATGATGAGATGATTGTTATGGAAGCTGTGATTCCTCGTGGTCTTCTGCCGGTCATCCGTGCGCTGCGCAAGTGCCTGCTTAATGTGGCATTGACAGGTTGAATGTCTTCAAATGACTGCCTAAAATCAGGTAGAGGCTGGCATTTTGTCTGCTTTGACTTTGTTACTGCCAGAGGTGCACGAGTGTTGGTGATGCTCATGCGATGAAAGTTGACGAAACGGTAATCGTCTGGTTCTGTACTCTTGTTCTTTTCAGTTAAACGACCTTGAGCTGTCCAACTGTCTTCAATCACACAATTACTTTCTCAGTTGGATAATCCTGTCTAGATTTAGTTGCTATCGTAGTTTGGTATTCACGTTCAAATTACCCCTATCTGTGAATCTTTGTCTTCGGGTCGCCGGGCACGTTCGTCCTGATTATGACAATTAAACACCTCTTTGTGGGAGTGTCTTCGCTTCATGTTTTCCTCCTGCTGAGATACCTGTACCACCGAAAAGATAAACAAGTTTCGAATACTGCCTTGTCAGCTTCACCTTTCTACGTCGACATGAGCATCGGACTCTTAGTCTTCACTTGGGTCTAGTTACCGTCAAATGGGGATAATATACCAATTTAATTCTTGCTGCCCATTGCCATCAAATACCGGTGCTTTCACTCACAGTACGATGCCTATCCTGCCAAACAAGAGTCTGTTGATACAGGTGTTTCCTCCAATTTGCCGCCCAGAACACGGGTTCCCATCTCCTTACCCGTCCGCCCCTTGCTACGCTCACTTTATCCGTTTGAGGGTACGTTTAGGCAGGCGCCGGCAAAATACTGACAAAATCTATCATTCTCCTCTTACCCTACGAAATTATCATTTGTTCCGTCAAGAACTCCCTCGCCCTCTGTTTGCTGACCATCTTGCAGATGACCCTATCAACGTATCCAAATAGAAGCCGAACTCGACGATGATTTGGCGTTTGACCCCCCAAGCCTATCATCGATTCTCTAGCCGAAGCCGAAAAGAATGATCTACGTATACTCAATGCGCGACACGCGGACGATATCGAACATGCCAATGAACCCGATAGCAGATCGATACGACACAGCCTAACGGAGGTCAGAGGAATGAGGACGCGAATATCCCTTACACCACTACAGATTTGGACATTCGTGTCCAGAGTCTCTAGTCGGTAACCGTCAAGCTGTATTACCGATACGACGAGCACACCACGGGCCACTTCCTCTCGGCGACCAAGAAATGCCAAGTCTGCTAGAAGACTTTGGCACTATCCAGTGATTTGGAGACGCTCGAACGGGTATCACCTGGAATGGTGTGTGAATGTTTCGATAACCTACTTTCTGTCACCCGCGGGAGATGTACGACAAGAAATGATTGTCGACTTGCACAATGGTCTTATTGGCAACACGGTGTGGAGAGGAAACTCTGACTCTTCATCGACCATCAACTCGTTGACTATGAAGTCTACAGACAAAAGGCAATGCAAAGCCACATGTCTGTAACGTTTATGAGATGGCAAGACTCCATTACGGGGTTGCGCCTCCACCGTCCAAACTTCAGCCTGTACCCAACTTGCTAACATTGTTCTAGTGTTTCATACGATACATGATCGATTTGTTGACATAGACGATCCAGAGCTATACTAAATTCTTCGAAGCCGAAAGACCCGAATGCCACCACCGGCGACGGTCAGGCGGCCTGCACGATCGATTTCGATGAAGCTATTGATCGTATTGCCACCGCTAGACGTATAGCGGAAGTCTGGAGAACTCGGGCCTTTTCTATTCACCAGTAGGACATTATATCCAACAAAAGAGTAGGAGGAGATGTGGTTGAAATTTTCCTAACCCGTGGACCTAACTCAAAGAGGAAGATAAACACACGGCTCCGAAGAGACTCAGCTAACGTAGGGACTCTGTAACCTCCATCGATCAAGCGGTCTATGTGGGCAGCATAGCTCCGCGATCGAATCCAATGGGAGACCAGACGGTGCATTGCAAATAGCAGTGTACGATTCAGCTTGTTGGCTTGACTCGTATCTCACTGTCTATCAGGCCGTCGTTTTATAACAAAGCTTATTCCCCTAGGGCCATCACGAGTAGCCCGAAGGTCGTCTCAGTTCTACAGATTCCGCACCGGTCGCCTATACGTTACGATGACGGAAATACAGCGATTGGTTGAGAATTAACTCTGCTGGTTCTGCGCCCTCGCCGCAGATTCAATAAGCGGCCTAGTTGTGGCTGATCTACTAACTCGGACTTAATATCTGCTACCATTACAGCCGTACTACTTTCTAGCACTCCGTTGTCGAACAACGCCATGACGAGAATCAACTGCCGAGGACGATGAAAGAACCAGTAGGACGGTGCACGCCATCTTAGACTAGTTCTTCGGGTAGCATTCTTTTCATTTGTAGCCCAAAACTTGTGTTAGATATGGCGTATAGTGCTCCTCGGCTCGTCGGTGTGTGCATTGGGTTTCTTGAGGCTTTACTTTCGAATGTGATGGGGTGCCCGTTCGCTTCGACGGTGTGCGAAGAAACTTGTCAAACCTATGATATTTACTCAAGACCTACATATAGCTAGATATTAGTCCGCGCCAAAACGTATTTTCTGCTTTCTGGTGACCGTCATCTGGATACGAAGAGTCTTACTGCTACTGTAAGCTAGATAGAAACTATCCTAGGCCGCAATATCTAGTGCAATTTACTGAATGCAAGCAATGCCAGTTTGAATTGCCCCTTTCGGATCATTATTTAGCGCTTCATACAATATGATCTCGGGGATATCGGTACCGTCTTTAGCTCGACGGGTCGTGATCATCAATTTGGCTTGTTTGTATGATTCTCAGGGATGATCGGCCCTAATATCTGCTAGAATGACTCGTTTATGTTTTGCAGGATACAGCCTTACAGAGTTGCTTGGCTGTCTACTACCCGCGTTCCTCACTGAGATGCTTCTCTCGCTTTCCCTCTCCTGTTCTATCACTGTAGAGTCCCATGGAAGAAACCCATTGTTCCGCCTGTAGGCGACTCTAAAACAACATTTACTTATGATTATAGTTCAGCATTTCGCAGCAGTCTACCCTAGACCGCAGACCCGGAACCCGGAAGCATTTTTGGCCGTAGGACCACTAAGACGCACGGACCAAGATCCGCAGCGACGGAGCATAAAATCTCGAACGCGTTGTTAAAGCTTCGCTTTTTCTTTTCTCTTTTCTTCTTCGTGCGGCTGGCATAACATGAAAATTTTATACCCGTGTTGCTCGAATCCCTGTCTCCGTGGATGTCATCGAAGCGTCAGTTATGCCCCAGATCAATCAAAATTGCAGGCCCGCCCTACCAATGTTGGCTTCGGTGTTCTACCACACTGAAGTCGTGGTTTGGGAGGCAGGACATACCAAAACCTTTACCTCGTGATATGTATATGCGACTTGACTAGAGACGATGCGCGTAGAATTGGACATATTGTAGTCATGGGTTAACGTGACCGTGGCTTATTATCTAACCCGAGTTATGATGATAACATGGATCGCCTTTTCCTTAACTCCTATTGCCCTTTTCGACATGTACACATGAATCATTGCGCACTCAACCTGCGCGGAGTTTCATTGAAAAGCATAATGTCCCATTCCATCAGCTATTCCTTTACTCTTCGTCTCCAACCTTCTGGAGCTTGCCCATGTCGCGCTTGGCTCCGGCTTCGCCAATGAGTCGCACTCGGTCAAGACGGACGGTTTCTCCGTCGCCTTCACCCTGCTGGACGTAAATGACAAGACTTGATGTCTTCTGGAACTTGACGTATCGGAGGCTGAGGTTGACTGTTCCATCGTCGTTCCAGTCCTCGGGACCAATCTCGATGGCCTGTGTAGGCTCGGTATCGTCGGCTTCGCTAAAGTCAAGGTTATGGGTGCGGTTGATATACAGGTGAACATTGCCGGGTCGCATCACGTCTTCGTCGTCCTTGGGAGGGAGGGAGGTAAGCTGTAACATACATGTTAGTAGAGTGCGTACACGACAGAGAACTGATGCACTTGCCTGAAGAGTGTGGAGCTTGACGATGGCCTGGAAAGGGATGAAGACAAGCAGCTGGTCATCGGCACCGCTCTGAACATAATCCTTAGCTGTTCCTTTGCCGTTACTAAGCCCACTTGGCTTTTTGCCGTCGAAGAGGTCGCGGGCACCGCCAGCAGCTTCATCGGCGTTGAGAACCTCGAGATCTCGCAGCTCTATTTGGTCGGTGATGTCGCTGTAGCCTCGAGGAATTTCGGCACCCTTCCAGTTGGGACCACCGCTGCTGGGACCGGAGCCGGAGCTCTCGCCAAGGGATTCCACCTCAGATGCTAGCTTCTGGACAATAGCCTTCAGCTTCTGAGGGTCAGCACCTTGGACCTTGTCGATCTGCTTTCCATCTCGGAAGACGAGGAATGTAGGCAGAGAGGAGATACTGTATTCTCGGGAGAGGTCGGTTTGGTTATCGCTGTTGACCTTGACAAATGTGACGACGTTGGGGCGCGAAAGCGCTTCAGCGAGGCTCTCGTAGACAGGAGCGATCTGCTGGCAAGGACCACACCACTCGGCCCAGACTAGAGAAGCCGTTAGCGTCTATCATGAGAGTTCATGTGCTGTCATCCGAGAGTGCCAGCGGTAGATCGTATGGTAGGACAAGCTGGGCAGGCGGAATGGCGGGGTATCGCTCTGTTGACTGCTTCATGGGAGGGAAGAAACTCACAGTCAGCGACAACAATGCGCGAGGACTTGAGAAGAGAGTCGAACTGGGCCTTTGAGCCTATAGAGACGACGTTTTGCGACATGATGGGTATCTTGCGACAGTTGAGTTTGACGGGGTATGACGGTGTGGCAGAGACAACCTATCAGCCAGGAATAGGCACCGTACTGTACCTTACTTGCCTCTCTAGACCAAACGCTGAGCCCCTCCAATAGAAATCGATCTGGAGGGGTCATTGTTATACCGGGGTTGGCGTCATACAGCCAATGGGAAGCTCAATCACGACATTCAACATCTCAAGGACTAACATATAGTCTATACCTACGAATAGTCAAGTACGAGCGTTGTAAACGGTTTTGTCAACGGTTCAATGTTATCGTTCTATATCGTGTCTACCTACTGAGGAGCCCCGTTCTCAGTCCTATCGACCCCGGCAGCAAGACTTCGATGGCATACCTAAGAGACGAAATATTTAGTCTAGCTCTTAGGCAGGGTATTTACTTCTTTATGGTGGTCCAGCACTGATATTGGAACAATGGGGTATTGTATTAAGAGAATCATGGACCTAAATACATCTATCTCCGCGTAGTATAGACTCTAGCGTCAGGAATCCTTATCGGATAAGACCGTCCTGGAGCTGGGGGATAGTAATCTTGTGTCGCCCTTCTGCGCATACCCCCAATCTCATATGGCGACGAGTACTCTGCAATTCGATTCGAGGGTTGTGCAGGAATTGAACTCCAGTCTTCTGTTTCGAGCGGCTGGGACATGGTTACTGGTTCAGCGTATGCCCCCTTTCCAGGTCGCCCGAGTAACCACCGAGATAGGTTGCCTAACTCTCCCATAAACCACAATCCGATCAGAATGACCACAATCGTTAATGGTATGGTGACAGTCCAATATAGCCACTGGGAGTAAGGCATATCTCTTACATCAATCGTATTCATACCGAATATGCTCGAAACAGCACTGATGGGCAAGAAGATGATGGTGACAAGAGTGAAAGCGTAAATAGCTCGCTCCTGTCGATCGCGCGTAAAGTCCACCTTATAAGCTATAGCACGCTCCAGATCTTTGGAAAAATCAGTAAACCGTCGAAACTCAAACTCGCGCTGCTCGATGAGTCGTGTACACTCGAGAAAGAAAAGGCCGCGCAAACCGCCTGCATCTGTGGGCGAGAGTTTGGAAGTCGATGTCATGTCAAAGAGGAAGTCATCATCGAGGCCCGTGTAGTCGTACGCTGGTATTTCCTGAGCATAGCTAATGGGAGCAACTCGTGAGTAATCATCATCTGCTCGGTGAGAGACATAAGTTGGGGGTGGCGGGACACTCTCTGCATAATGCCGTTTGCTGCTGTATTGCTTCTCAGCATCCTTTAGTGCTGTCTCATGTTCAAATTGACTCATAACAATATCGTAAGTGTCAATAGCGGTCAGAGACTTGCGTAGTCGTGAGATGAGCAATCTTTGTTTGCTAAGTGTCCGGTTTACTGATAGCAACTCTTGTTGTACTAGATCGATTTGGTGTTGGAACGATCTGTCAGAAGGCTTCGATGTGATTGCATTTTCCTGTTCATGTCAGCAAATTATCACAAAACTGACACTATAACTGACCAGAGAGTTAAGGTACTGCGAGTAAGTGTCACAGATGTCGTCGGACCTGCCAACCTGATCCCGAAGCAAGCCCATAGTGATAAGTGAAAGAACCTCGAGCGGCAGCACAGCGGCTTTATCCAAAAGACTTTTCCCGCCAAGTCCTTGGAGAAGCTTCTTTGACCCTTTCTCGATAAGTGTTTCTGCTCTTTTCATTCTACTATCCCATTTGAGATCCTCTTTGGAGCTATATACCATAGCCATGATGATATAAAGCCAGGCTTTGGAAAACTCGGTTGGCAGTTCAACCTCTGTGCGCTCTTCTTTGGAAGAGTGGGCGAGGATGTTTTGGAGAGCAAAAAGATTTCGGGTCAAGTATCTTAGGGACGTTCGAATACCTCCAGCGACGTTGTCAAACGATGGACGGTGGAAATCACCATCGGTCGAGGGGAGCTTTCATTGTCAGCAAATTCTCTCCAGATGTCGTATGCTAACCGACCTCGATCAGCGTTCTGAGAGCCCCCCAGAACTTGTCAACCATAGGACCATCAAAATCCAGGGGTATGAAGGAGCTGTAAGTGATGTCGGCAGCATTGAATATGTCAACCTTCTCCTGGTATGCCCGTCTTATAGTATCACTTCCAGTTTCCTCAACTAGGCCAGACAGCCCGCTTAAATAGGCATAGCACTCGTCCCTATTCCCTGCCTTACAGGCTTTGTATGCTTTGCGCTCCGACAGAGTCGTCTCACCTATCAAGAAAGACTCAGCGGCACTCAATTGGACTTCTAAGAATTCGAATCCGTTGTTCTGGGCATCGATACCCTTGGAAGCTCCTGTTGGCAATGCTAGTAGGTGGACGAAATCATTGATCTTAACCTTGCCTCTTCCTCCATGCGTTGTGGGCAGTACATGGGGTTCTGAGCGAAGAACAGCACGCGGAGGAGGATCAGGCACTGTTCCAAGCTTCATGGTAAGCTTGATCGAGGTCAATCGCTTACTAGAAGCCAACCTAAGAACCTTGGGCCATAAGTCAGCGGTTACGGCTTGACTTTTGTGCCAGAATTCAGGTATTTCAGGCCAAAAAGTCCGAAACTTGGATAGAAACGCCTAGGCCGAGATCCTGGTTAGCAGAGATACTGCAGAGAATAGATTCAGGAACTGCCAAACTGCCATGCCGAAGCACCAGCCTGTGTTTAGAGCGACTCCCCCCTTGACGTTATTTGGATAGATTCGAAGATAGAATGAGAATATTTAGTCCTCACTATCATGCAAGCCATCTCCGACAACGTTATGTATGCACTGAATGAGATGCGATAGGGTTGGTTCTGACTTACAAACCACGTCTGGCACTCATCAATTTCAAAAGACCAAACAACTGAGTCGCCATACGCAACTAGAATCTTCCCTTGGTGTTCAGTTGTCACAACACGGGCAGGATGCTCTTTGATCTCGAGACTTTGGCCAAACAGATCCTCTCGAGCCATTGTACCACACGTCACTATCAAGCCTGCCCAGACAGATATCATCAGTAATTGACTCCCCAGATAGAGGAGAGCAGGAGGGAAGACATACTGTTGTCAATTGTGACACACCATAACTGGGATATGTGAAAGCACTTTCCACGTCCCGCGTTCCCTAGTCGAACGACAGCCTGCTCCATGTCCCTTGCCACAGTGTTTCTTGAGTACTGAGCTTGTAGTAAAGTCTGAGCTGGAAACACAGATTCACTGGTAGCTGCGAGTAGACCAGAATATTGTTGAAGTGAGAAGTAGGGTATGCAAATCCATCTCGCGGATCCAGTGACTGTCTCTGTAGTTGGTGCTTCCTGCTTGAGCGATTTTAAGGGTACTTCAATACATTTGGGCTCCAAGTAACCAACTTTTGCACCTTTGGGATTAGTCCTTGTTTTCACACAGTTCTTTTTTACGTCTGCGCGAAGCCGTGAGATGGCCTTTTTTTCTAGTTCAGTAAGTCCAGAGATGCGACTAATCTCGACCTGGCGATGAGTCAGTATAGAGTTCACGTGTCTTTGTTAGACGTCAATTTACCCAGAAGTCTTCCAAATTCATGACATCCTGAGGGACATGCCTGGCCGATATTAGCATAAAAACGACGCCGAGATTTAAAGAGACTCACAGCCATCTAAATAGAGGCTGTTTCTGCACATTCAAGTCATGAACCACATTCAAGGTTGCAGTATGAGAGCTTCCCATCTCAGCATTACCAGTATAGACCGAAGAATCAACAAAAGTCAGCTGAGAACCTGCTTTGCCTCCTTTTTCATCCTTAGCAAGAGTAACACGCTCTTCAGACTCAGGAGTTCCAGCGTCAGAATCATCGCCCTTTGACGACTCAATGACGATAGATTGAGTCTGGCTAGAGAAATCGAATTTGCCGTAAGGATCGAAGTCGTCACTCGAGAAGCTGTCTGCTCTTGGTCTCGAGTACCAGTCACTGTCAGCTGTACGGGAGTGAGGGTAAGAGGAAGTCTCACGAGAGCGATATGTGTCGTGTGTGGGACTATAATGAGGTCTTCTATACTGGGGATCCGGTGACATCGATGAACTCGCTTCAACATAACAAATATTGTTGTTTCTTCTCATGCCAGGACCGGATCGCCCTGGCCTGGACCCTTCCCTCTCGTCGTCACTATCATTCTCTATTGGGCGTGGAGACTCAGTGTATGCTCTGGGTGGTCTACTGGATTTTGGTGCGGGTATTTCCCATTCTGTGTAAGTTGCCATAGGGACCGTCTCTACAGCCATCCGTCGTCTGTTGGCATGATCATCCGTGGACCGTCGCAGAGGTGGCCTAGATTCTGGGCCATAGCGGTAGCCATGCCTTGCCTGTGGCACAACTCTCACAGGCCGAGGAAGCTGTCAAGATGTGAGTTGAGTGCCAGAGAGTGTGTTTGTTAGTAGATATAAACAGACCGGATATTCCTCTACATGTCCCCATCGAACGCGACTACGGCCATCGCCTGGAGGTGAAGTAGACATTATGAATCGCACAAAAGGGACTATAGTTCGTTACTGTTCTTTACGGCATTGTTGCTGTGTTAATGAAGAGATTAATTTAGGCAGTTAATTGTAGTTCGTGGATGAGATCGCCTTCGTTCGTACCTCCTTCCATTATTGGCTGTTAAAGGTAACTTGGGCAGGGGCAGAATGTTAGCGCTTACCCTTAGCGGATAAACCCGCTATAAGACTATGAGCCAATGATCTTCAACTTGGATCTATCATGATTCAACTTCACTTCTTCTGCTTACCTACCTAGCTAGGTAAGTAACAGAAGAAATGCCCTTTAAGACTTAGACTACAGAAATAAAGTAGCCTAAATGCTAGCCTAAGCTAGCATAAGGTGACCAAAATATTTCGTCTCTTATGC